>CAWUFW010001904.1:2020000-2526986 GCA_963921515.1 Calotriton arnoldi
TCTGTGGGTGTTTCTCCAGCCCGGGCACTGAATGCTGCCGGGCTGGAGAAAATCAAGTGCGCATGTGTGTTTTGGGCGGCCTGAGACGGCTGGCCAAACACACATGAGCACTTAGGGACTAGGGAGTGCACAAGCACTCCTCCTCCTCCTCCTCTCCCTCGCATGCCACGCCCCTCCATGCACAAGCTGGCAAAGGAAAAATAAAACTATGCTAGAGCATAGTTTTATTTTAACATTGCTGGCTGTGCACCAGGCAGGGGGGTGACGCTCCTCTGCCATTGCGGTGGAGCCGCCACTGGCGGATTGCCTGAGTTTTTCCTGTGAGGAAAGAGGTGATTCATTTGAGGGCTTCTCCCTGGATCTCGATTTGATGAAGTCTCTTAATGAGGTTATGGTGAGATATGGTGTTGAATGCTGCTGAGAGGTAGAGGAGGATCAGAACCGCTGTTTTCCCACGGTCGAGGATGGTTCTGATGTCGGTGACAGCGCTTAGGGCGGTTTCTGTGCTGTTGTTGACGTGGAAGCCGGATTGAGAGGTGTTTAGTAGATTGTTGTTCTCCAGTTGTTCTGTGAGTTGTCAGTTGATGGCCTTCTCAAGGACTTTGTCAGGAAAGGGGAGCAGAGAGATGGGGTGGTAGTTTTTAAGCTTGCTGGGGTCGTCGGAGGGTTTCTTGAGGAGCGGTTTGTCTTCTGCGTGTTCCCATTCTTCGGGGAAAGTGACTGTGGTGATGGATGCATTGAGGATGGAGGTGAGTTTGTTGCTAATTTTCTTGCTTCCGAGTTTGAAGAAGTGGTGGGGACAGGGACCCATGGGTGCTCCTGAGTAGACCGAGTTCATGATGGCTTTGGTGTTTTGAGTGGGGAGCTATTCCCATGTGGTCAGCTGGTGGTCTGAGTTGGCAGCAGTGGGTGCAAGGAGGCTGTGGAGGTTGGTGGGTTGTGGTTTGAAGTCTTTGTAGTTGGTATATATCTTGTTATGGACAAAGTTCGCCAGGGTATCGCAGCGTTCTTGGGATGGGGTGATGATGTTCTCGGTGGCAGACGGGCTGGAGAACTCTGACGTTGTTGAAGAGTTCTTTGCTGTGATTGGAGCTGGTTTTGATGAAGTGAGATAGGGCGCATCTTTTTGTGTCTTTCATTCGTTGATGGTAATTGTTAAGGGCTGTCTTGAGGGTGGTTCTTTCTGTGGGTTCCTTGCTGGTAAGCCATCTCCTTTCTAGACGCTTCCAGTTGCATTTCAATGTTCTGAGTTCTGGAGTATACCAGCTGGCCGTTGTGGTGGATCTCCTGAGTTTGGAGAGTTTGATTGGGGTTACTGTTGGCTCAGTTGGTGATTCAGGTGGAGAGATTCTTGACCGCCTGTTCAAAGTTGGTGGCAGGTTCAGGCTGGGTGGTGTTGAGGGTGTCAGTCCACTGGTTCTTTGTAATTTGCTCCAGCGGTGGTGGGAGGAGCGGGGAGGCTTGGGGGTGGTGACCGCTGATCCTGTGATGGTGACGTGGATGGTGGTGTGGTCGGTCCAGGTGAATTCAGTGACATGACTGTACTTTATTCTGTCTCTAGCAGCTAAGATGAGGTGGAGCATCTGTCTTGTTCTGTGTGTGGGTTTGGTGACCAGATGGGTGAGGCCGATGTTGCTCATGCTTTCCAGGAGGTTGGCGGTGTTGGTGTCGTTAAGGTCATCCAGATGGAAATTGAGGTCGCAGAGGAAGATGTAGTGTTTAGAGGGGCGATGAAGTTAGAGATGGCATTGCAGAAAGCGGGGCAAGGTCGTGTGTGGTCTGTAGGCGAGGGTGCCTATGATGGTTCTTCTGCTGTTGGTATGGAGTTGGAAGTTGAAGTGTTCCGTAATCGGTGTGGTGTCGTTTTCCGTGGTGGTGCAGTGGATGGTTTCTTTGTGGATGATGGCGATGCCGCCTCCATGTTTGTTGGTGCGGTCCCGGTGAACCATTTTCTAGCCGTCGGGAGTGGCAGTGGTGAAGTCGGGAGTGGAAGCAGGATTGAGCCAGGTCTTGGTGATAAAGATGACGTCGGGGCGAGGTAGCTGGTGGTGTCCTAGATTCCGTGGCATGTTTGCAGAGTGATTGGGCGTTGAGCTGGAAGCAGTTGAGTGGTTTTTGGACAGTGAGGTGGGTGTTGGGGTGGTTTCCTTGTGGGCAGGAGGTCCAGAGTTGCAGGACAAGTGACCATGCTGGTCATACCGTTGATAGAGGTGACGTGAGGCAGCAGTGGTTGTTGCAGGTTTTGAACATCCAGGGTCGGAGCTCGGCAGCGGAATATCTGTGGGTGGCAAGGGGGGCAGGGTTCCTGGTACTGGGTGCTGTCCAGGAGCAGACTGGCACAGACAGGCTTGCCTTTGGCGCGTTGGTGGCACATGTGCGACTGCGCTGTGGCCTCCGTTAAGTAGATCCTGGGATGAGGGAGGGACACTTGAGTGGTGGGAGGTGTGAGCGGCAAAAAGGGCAGGAAAGTGGGCTGCAATGCGGGCTGGCACGCTGAACAAAGATTAGAACAAAACAGCACAAATTGCCACAGTAATAAAATGGGTCTACAAATAATAAACAGGAGAGAAAAACAATAAGAAATGGTCTAAGCTTTAATGGCAAGAAAAGGAAATAATGATACAGTTAAGACAATACAGTTAAAACTGATTTATTAAGAAAGTACAGTCCAAGGGTGTGAGCGGCACTGCTGCGGCAAGCAGGGAAACAGATGTGAGTGTCTGTTTCAGAGAGACCTGCTGAAGGCAGTTAGGGGGACCTGATTGTAATTAACCAAAATACAATAAAAGATACGTGTATATCCATTGCGCAGAACTTTGATAAAAATTTCGCAAAAAATGATCAGCCAGACAAATATCATTAGGGGAAGATATGAAAGGAAGTCCCTTAATTGCAGATATCGAAAAAAATCCAGTTTTAGGGATCCCAAATTCCTCACTCAACTCCTGAAAGGATAATGGTTTAGAATTTCTAAACAAAAAATGTCCCAAGGTTAAGCATTGCAGGTCCTGGCAGCAACCAATATATACCCCTCGTGAATAGATAGCAAAAGTTTGGATTGTACCCAAGGGCTGCATATTGATGGAACCACGTTATATTGCAAATAGCTCGCCAAACCATTTGGTGTACCTAAAGGGTTTTAAAGCGTGTATGCTTGAAATAAAAAGTATCTAACAGATACTTACTTACTTACTTAGGGTGTAGGGTTATCTGCTGAAAGGCCTGATATTCATAGAATAATGCTGCAAGGTCCCACGCTGCGGGCCCAATCACAGCAGAAAGTTTGAATTAAAATGATTATATTTAATAATACTGCAGGCGGGACAACGCCATCCTCCCATCATTGCGCGGTAGTTGAAGATGTTGTATAGCACACCAAGGTTTGTTGTATTCCCAGAAAAATTTCTGCCAACTATTTTCAACCTTTTTTCATAAAGCCCTTACTCAAATATAACGAGTTAGACCTGAATAAGTAAAGGTTGCGAGGTAATATGACCGTTTTGATAACATTGCATCTGCCCTTTGAGCCCAAATGATGCAGATCCCATTTTTGAAAAATGGAGAGAGTCTCATTATATAAGGCATCATAATTCTGAAATATGAACACCAAGATATTTGACAGATGAAACAAATCTGGATCGGAACTTGTACCAGTATTTGATAAAATTTCCGTCTTGCCTGCGTTTAATTTGTACCCCGAAATGAGCCCAAAAGTGAGCCTTGCATTTTCAATAGCCGGAAGAGCCTTTGTAAGAGACCAGGTGAATAAAGCGATGTCATCGGCGTGAGCTAAAAATTTAGCTTACCAATGATTTAGTTGTAGAGGAGGAATAACGGGAGACGACTTGAGGGTCTGTATCCATATGAATGGATCCAAATTAAAGCAGGGAAAGTGGACATCCTTGCCTCGTGCCTTGATGAATGTGAATAATATGAGATGCCCCCATACAAACTATCTGGCAGTTAAAGAGGAATAAAGTGCCCTGCAGCGTGTAATAAAGCCAGGCCTGATATAACTGTCCACAGATAGCGACAGGAGACCCTGTCAAATGCCTTTTTCGGCATTCAACAGTACCATCCCGGCGGGCCGCTGCTACATGCATGCCACTTTAAGAGTGGAAATTGCCAGATTAGTGTGTGATGTAGTGTCACGGGAGGGAATAAAACCATATTGCATGGGATCAACTAAGCATGTTATTACAGCTGGCAGGCGATTTGATAGATTCAATGTATAAATTTTAGAATCACAAATTTATTATGGAGATCGGTCAATATGACTCCCAATTGAGCGGGTCGTTACCCTTCTTACAAACCCGCAATAAAAATTTACCCCCAGGAGAAAGGCACAGAATTCGACAAGGCTGTAGAATTTTTAAGTTCTAAAAAATAATAATAATAAATTGGGGTTCTGATTTCCTGGAATTTCTTTTAAAATTCCAAGGGAATAGTCAGGGCCAGCAGCCTTTCCTTGTGGTAATTATAAAATGGCTCTTTCAAACTCTTCTCGATTAATCGGAGCGTTCAAATCTATTTTCTGTTCAACTGTAAGTTTATTAAGGGAGCCAGCCTGCAGGTAGTTGTCAACCATGCCCTGAGAGGTCAAGCAGTCATCAGTATATAATGTCCCATAAAAATAGTTAAATGTGGCCAGAATTGCAGCATGGTCAGATACTATCTTCCCTGTTGCATCTCTAATGCCTCCTATAAGATTCTTACTACAATTGTCCTTAATTTTAAATGCCAATAAACAACCCATCTCCTCGCTATTTTTGAAGCATGCGAGGCATTGTTACTGATATTTCAACCTCCCTGGCCTCAAATCCTTTTTGTCAGTTGCATACACAACACAGTCAACGGTGGTGCCAGCTGAGCCGTTTTGTGACCCTTGAGGGCATACTCAAGATCAAGCTGAAGAAGTTTATCCACAGCTGCGCCTCGGTAGAGCGATCCGCTCTATCCTAATGAATAGTGAAATTTAGGATTTGGTCATTAACAAGCGTTAAAGAGTGTCCCATACAATTTTAGGGCTGGCTGGGCCTCTGTTAATATTAATAAACTCCACAGACATGAACCCTTAACACTACCTTAGGTTGGATCCATTAACAACTTCCTAACAAATGTCCACCGTCGAGCCGGTACTGCATCAATCGGCTTATTTGACATAACACGAAAGAAACCTAAAGCGGAAGACTGTGGGGGAAAGATAGACACAAAATTATTTAAATCTCAATGAAACAATTAGCACTGACTTCAATTTTTGATCACAATAATCACTTCTATACATATATTATGTAATGCCTAAGCTTCTTTATTCATTACATAACAAAATTATGCTCTTAAGGTCACGGACCAAGAGAAAAAAAAAATCGAAATAGCACTGAAGAAAGCATTTATACGTTACATATTTAGCACCTGTCCACTGAATGCAGAAACATATGTAGTCAATCAGTTCCACATATTTAGTGCCTGTCCGCCAAATGGAGAAACATATAAAATTAGTCAGTTCCTTGTTGCCTGCTTGCACTCTTAAGCAAACTGAGGTGGTTGTCCAAGCTCTTCTGGCATTAAATACACTTGAAGGTAGTCCTGTCCTAAAGGACTAATGACCTTTAGTTCCTCCTAATGATAGTCTTCTCTAAAACCTTTCTACTTCATTAGACTCCTTCCTCAAAGGTCTAAGTGTTTCGTCAAAAATAATTAAAAGGCCTCCTCAGGATTAAGGAAGTCAAGGGAACTTGTACCGCGTTGCCAAGCCCGTACTAGCTTACGAAGATGCCCTTCCTTGGCCCTTCCACCGGGTTAGAGTCTTCTGGCGAGGAGAAACTGAGGGGCAAACTAGGGCATGCCCATGCAGCAGAAAAGAAAATGAATGCATGAGCCAAAGATGCTATGTATTTGACTCTCAGGAAACCACCCCGGCTCCAAAGGACCTTGCTGCCGGACTGGGTATTTTACAATTTGGGTAATGTGTACAAGAGTGACACGTAGAGCTTGCCGCGAGTATGAAAGACGCTTTCTGATAAGCACTGCTGAGTCAGTAACATACAGTGACAGAGAGTTATGGTCTGACACTATCCTTGGATTATTTTTAATAGTCCGAGCAGGTAGAATGTTATGGCTAGTCAAAAACATGTCTATACAAGATGATGTGCTGTGTGGAATACAATAGTGCGTAAAACCACGTTCTCACCCAGGGCAAACAGGCCAGACATCACTCAAAGCATGAGTCTCAAGAATTTTTTTGAGTGCCGCTCTGAACTTCGACATATGCCACTGACTTGAAATAGGCATCACTGTTGAATCCACCCGTGGATGGATGGTCCGGTTAAAGTACCCACACAATAATTGGTTCCTGCCACAGACCAAGCTCCGCAAGTAAAGTTAAATAGGGCTGGTTCATGAATATTCGGACCATATAGCACAAGAGGAAACCTTTGTGCACGCTGAATCTGGGAGTCAATATCGGCCACTGAGCTGAGGAAAAGCATCTTTAAACAAATGAACTATATAGTCATTGGGATTATCACAGCCGTTGCCCTTCGGGATTCCCAATACCTGTAGGTTATTTCTGTCCCATACGATTTTCAATATCCTCCATCTTCCGAGAGACATCCCTGGTTTTCCCATCATGTTAAGCAGCCTGGCTTGTTGTAACTTTGACTAATTCGTTGAGGGCAGCTTATTGCGGTTCTAAATTATTCAGGGGGCTACAATAGATCCATATTTTTTGACAATTTCCACATCACTACTTTCGTTTTAAGATGGGAAGTTTTTAGAGCCATCGAGTCCTTCTTAGACGCCTCTCTACATAAACTGGAGAATATTGTAAACTGATGAGAAAGGGAGAAGTACCCTCCGGTCCCGGGACCTTGCCATTGACTTTTAAGCTGAGCCATAGTTTGCCCTAATGAGTCAATTTTGGAGGCAGACATAGAATCTAAGGACTGTGTGGCACAGGAAGTGTTGCCAGTATTGATTGGGCTCACGTGTACATGTAGTCATCCACTAGCCTTTTTAATTTCTTTGGCATGGGATCTTCTCTTGCCACAAAGAGCATAAAGAGTTGGAAACCAGAAGAAGTCTATTTCAGCGATTGTGTGCGTCACTGCAGGTGAACATGCTTTACTTAATTCTCTGTGATTTTGCTGAAAGCAGTTTAAAACTATTAACCACTGTGAAATACAAAAGTGCAGTGGCAGCTATTAGGCGGATTTTGATGCATGCACCATTAAAAACCATTATCTGATTTTATTGGGTAATGTCTATCACTGGATTGTCAGAAGCTCCTCCTTGTAGTATAATGAAATTACAAGATTTACACTGAATATACAATGTAGATGTCTGCCATTAAAGGGACATAGTGTGTGCCTGTGGGGGGTTGGGGGGGGGGGAAGGTGGAGAGATCCGTGGCACGTGTGCAGTGATTTTATTAAACCTTTTTCTCATGTATTGTTTGTATGCATACATTTAGACAAATTGTCCTACTGTGTACAACACAATTTCTGCAAACAATGATATTATGACTGTCAATTATAAACTGTATAAGGATTTGTCTTCTTTAAACACTTTTTTTAATGAATTGTTTGTTTAGACCATCGCTTATGATGATTTGTAAATCGATTCGCTCCAGATATGAAGAAATGCACATAAACCTTAACTGACAACTATTACAATTTAACCCATGTTTTTGTTCTTAATGTGTTTTCTAATCGAGGCAGTAGACTCCTGTAGGATTAAAGGATGAAATAACAATGCATTTTCCCTAACTAACTGAAGAACATAAGTAGATTAATGCGAGCAAAATCAGTTTGGATACTTGCAAGAAAACATGAACATAGTGTTTTGCTTGATAATTTACTGTGGCCATTTTCATTAAGTGGAAAAAGCAAACAAAATGGAGACATCTTTCTATTTACCTTCCAGTTATATTTCAGACAGATATTATTAAATGCAGCAGTGTTTAAATTGCTAATCATTTAGTCAAGTACATTCGTAACAATTGTGCCTTATTGAAGTGTGCATGTTAAAACTATTTCCTAATCACTGAAATAGGAATGACCAGAAGAAGACAAAAGTAAAGAAGAAAACCAGCAATCCTCAGTTCAATGAAGACTTTTATTTTGAGGTAACTTGACCTAATTCATAAAGAAATATTATTTCTCCTCAAAATGTGAAGGTGCTGTATAATTCTTTTGTGCTCACTTTTTCTTTGCATTTAAAAAAGTATTTTGCATTGCATTTTAAAAATATCTTAATCAAATACCCTTTCTGAGCAAATACTCTTTCAGGGCAACTAAAAATATGTTGATATTGTGCATATTATTTTTGAAGAAAGGTGGTTTGCCAACTAGTTATATTCCTTTGCAGAGCTAAGCCCCGAGTAGCATATGCCAGTGTAAACTATAGCATGAAAATTTATTTGGAATGAGATATTGAAATACTTTTATTGTACATAGTGGAAGTAGTTTTGAATATGTTAGACAGAGAACCTTTTGGAAGGGTTATGCTACTTCACCATATAGGTTTTCTTTATTTCAAAGATGAAGAACAAGTTAAAACTTGAATGCCAGGTTAGCGTCATTTTGATCTTGATCTCCTAGCCATTAATGTCCATGGACCTAGTTAATAAAGGCAATTATTGCACTTGCTCTTTTTGTAAACTGTTGCCTCCAGCTTGGACCAATAAAGTAGTATTGATCGCATGATTAATATTCTGTAGCGCTACATGTAATATGATTCCTTATATCAAATTCTTTACATATATTTGAATAAAGCAGGTGCAACTTTTAATTCACAAATCTATATTACAGGTTACAAGATCCAGCAGTTATACCAGGAAATCCCAATTTCAAGTTGAAGAAGAAGACATACAGAAGCTTGAAATCAGGTGTGTATTTTTCTGTAGCTAAATTTGTATTTTCAGATTATAATTAACAAATAAAAATTTTACCAACAGTTTAGTAGATCATTTTGCATAGTCTGTGCGTTTGAGAATAAGTGGAGATAGAATTTGTTGAAAAAAACTATTAGCTGAAGGCTAGAGTTAGTCTTTGCAAGAAAACGCCTGTGCAGCAGATTGACAAACTGTGCTCTCAATTTGGTTTAATGGTTACTGAGGGCTTTATTTTCTCACCACGGCTAGGGCTGTTCTTTGCTTTAGAGTTAATGAGATTAAAACACAGCTTGCTGGTAATCTTCTCCCATGTGAATAGATTCTCGCACATTAATGAATGAATTCCTCTCAGATACTGCATTATGGGGAATTGATCAAAATGACATACACACAATTGACAAAATCATATTGCTAGCAGTGGGATATTAGAAGAGTATTAAAGACGTAACTGTGAATGATGGACAGGCTTGTGAATTCTAGATTGTGGTCTATGCATATGATTTACTAAAGGCAATCTATTATAAAACTAATAAGGCAATAATTTTGAATCTGATCCAGTGATGGGCTAGTTTGTTGGCAGCTGCATAGTTAGATGCAAACAGTTATATATCTTCATATAAGAGCAAAATGTGTGTTGTCTGGTAAATAAGAGTATGGATTCATATGAAAACGCATCTGGGTACTTTACCGGAATGCAGAATGTAATGGGTTACCCCATTCCTTCTTTCTCTCCCTTTTTATTATAGTTGCAGTTGTGTACTAAGATGTCTGTTGTAGGCAGACTTAAGGAAAGAAACATATGGGATAAACTCTAGGGAAGCTATGCTAGATGTCATTTGGGATCTGAAAGAAAATAAAACCCTTAAATGGTTGCATTAAATGTCCTTATCGATTCATCTCACTCTTCAGTAGGAGGGTTGTAAAAAAAAAATAACAGCAACTTATCAAATGCCTATGCCCCATCGATAAGCATGGGTCTATAGGTACAGGCAAGTATCTTATTGTTATGCATCAAAAGGGTGTTGAATGAATGGAAATGACTTAGTGGGGGTTGTTGAGGTCCAGATCAGAACTACAGAAAAGTCTGGAAAGGATGCAGATAAGTAAATAATGTCACTGAAAGCAAACACAGGTGGAAACAGGGGTTCATGTACCATGTTGCAGTTGGTTCAAGATGAGCAGATTAGATAGATCTCAGTATATGCAGCCTTTTTTTTTTTTAGTACCACAATAAGATCCATATATTGTACTGCTTTATAGATCAGCAGCATGCTCTTCCTCAATACATTCTAGCTACCTATCTGTTATATTTCTACTGCTGGTGAACCACTCAAGCACTTTTAATTTTTGAACATGTTGGCTCCTGTGTAGCTCATTGAACACATACACCCCTTTTTGCTCGTTTATTTGGAAACCCTTCTCATTTCAGTAGATCTTCTTTCACATAGAAATAAAGTTTTCTTTTTTAGAATGTTACAATTTATAACTTGTCCTTTTTATAGATCTTCATACATACCGGTGCCTATGCTTTGAAAGTACTTGCCTGCATTACCAAGTGTATTATAAAGTATAGTGTAAATTTACATTGAAACACTTTTTTATAATGCATTTAGGAATATGATATGATGATAATGCTGGTATGAATCAAAATTAGCAGAATGTATCCCAGAGGGATATGAAGACATAAGGCGCAAGGATTTATATATTAAGAGTACCCATCACCTATTCCTATATATTTCATTCATTTTTTTTGTGAATCTATTTTATGGGTTTTAAGATTGATACAGTACAAGTCATATGAAAAAAGCAAGCGATGTTGGGCATTACACTTGGCATATAAGGCACAGCATAATCATATAGCATATTTATTGTTCACGCTCGGGCGATGTACAGGGTGATCAAGAGTGCGACTGACCGGTACATGCACGACTTGTTCCAGTAGGCAAGCGAAGGGTGAAAGGATGGAAAGAAGAAGAGGGTAAGGAGGCATGATAAACACTTCCTTGTCCACAAAATGAGTGTCCTCTGAGGTACAAGTGCTGGCGAATGTCCGTTATCGCACATATGTGCGCGTACTGTCCCATATAGCCAGTAGGAACACTGGCGTACATTTGCAGTTGGGTGCCAATAAAAGATTCATTGTTAACAACAAAAACTAAGAACTGCACATACATAAGAAAGGGTGAAAAAGAAAGGAAAGGAGGAATGCAAAATGTATGCAAACAAACATGTAGCCGGTAGGCTCCCCCCAACCCCCCACTACTGCGTCCGTATATGGCACGGCCCGCAGCTTTCATGTCTAACAGCGTCTGGCTGCTACCCCATGTCCAGAGTGTGTGTCGACTGAGTGTCACAGGTAGTTTGTGTCTGACAGCAAGAGAGCGGCGCGGCCCACACTTGCTGCTGCCTACGGAACGAAGTGCTGCCTAAGGCTGGCGTGTTGGAGGGGTCCGCGGGCGGCGTGTCTGGGCTACGTTGTAGTGCGAGGTAGATTGTATCCCAGTATGTTGCAATGGGGACCTTGCGCAATCCCAGCGTCTCCTCGCGTTTAATGGCCAGGCTTTCCGCTTTGGCCCACGCAAGCATAGAGTGGCGCCAAGCTTGTATGTGCAGAGGGTCAGGAGCTTGTATGTAAATATCACAATTTTAGGAACAATGTAAATAATAATGGACAGGAACAATATAAAAAACATATACATGCAACCTCTGTTCAGTAGTATCAAAAATATTTTTTATTCTTTATAAATAATTAAGACTAAATACACAAACAAGGATAAAACATATAGTCCTCTGTATGTATGTTTACACTGGGTTCAAAAGGTCAAAAGACAGAGAAGAAATTCTTGCATTGACCAGATATCATGTATAGTATACACCGTGTCACTCATTGATATATGGGGAGTTGTTTAACAAAATACAGTTGATATCATAAACATACAGACAAAAATAATCATATTAATATATTCAGAGGACAATCATTTCTGGCATGGCTTTTGAAAATCTGTGTCCTACGCGCGTTTCGGCTGTGTGCCTTCATCAGGAAGCCATGTACAAAAAAACTGAAACCTAGAGAGAGGGTGCATGTACAAACAAAACATGAATCAGATATTTTTTAAAACAGAAAAACGGTCCTATTACAATGTTAGCTACCAGAATGCTTAGAAGAGATGAAACTTAGTCCAAGAGGACTAAGGGATTAAAAAACACTAATTGCAAGCCAATTATAACTAACAAGAACACATATTTAATACTACGGTTTAACAGTGTGCCATATTTACTAGATATTCATCACCAAGAGATAGAGCAGGACCAACAGTACCAAAGACACCTAAAAGTGGGAGATTAGATGAAAAGACGATGTCCCAAAAATAAAAATAAAAACCAAGATAAAATTTGTGAAAGATTTTGATATTAGGGGTGAATAGAAGGAATAGTGCGTATTGTTAATCCAGTGGTTCTGTGATATAAATAGATTTCTCAAGTAGGTAATCTTTTATGTACCTCGTTGAAACTCATAGTATTTATTATTCAGGATAATATGGGACCTCAGACTGGAAAAATGGTTCTGTATGAAGACAGCAAGACGGGGTAAAAGTAGGTACATAAATGAACTGTATCTACACTGGTAAGGAAAAGGTAGGGTCAGGAGCTTTCCATCTTTTGCTGATCAGTCGTTTGGCCACTATCATTCCCAGATCTATAAATCTGGACGTGACCTTTGTGCTGGGAGTTCTGCGAAATTTATGCAATAGGTATGTAGGCCAAGTAAAGGGCAGCTCTTGGTCAGTGCTCTCGTGTAGCAGAGTGGCCACTTCCCTCCAGTATCCCTCCACCCTGGGGCAAGCCCAAAACATGTGCAGGAGATCGGCCCCTATTTCCCCACACCGCGGGCATGTTGCATCTCCGCGATTAAAGTATTGATTCATTTTCGCAGGCGTGAGGTATGCTCTGTGGATTATGTAAAGTTGTATCTGTCTGAAGCGCATGTTCCTGGGGATGCGCGTGGGGCTCTCAAGTACCCCGGCCCATTCCTTGTCTGTGAACTGGCTACCCAGGTCCTGTTCCCACTTGTGGCGAAGCGTGGCAAGACTTAATGTCGCGTGAGTTCGGAGTGAGGCCGCGAACCAGCGTGTCAAGTGTCTGCCACGTCCCATGACATGCAAGTATTATAGTGAGATGCGTTCGTAACTCGGTCGTGACATCTCCCCATTTTGCCGTGAGCGAGGCCACTAGTGCGCGATGAGTGAGAAATTGCCCAGGTGGCAGCCCCTCCTCGTCTACGAGGGTTGTGTAGGGTGTGAGTGTCCCTTCGTGGTAGAGGTCCCCAAGGGTATGGATGCCTTTGTCGTGCCACTCCCTGAGTGCGAGTGCCTTCAGTACTGATTGTCCACTGGGGGTGCCCTCCAGAAGTATTGCCGGTGTGTAAGGGGTTACGCTGCGCGTCATAAACAAGCTCCTGCGAAAGCAACTGTAGGCCACCGCGAGCAGCAGAGGCTCCGGTGGACGTGGACGTGTCCCAGGTTGAAACAACCGGACTATGTGCTCCAGGGAGTAAGGCAGCTGTACAGTTGCTGTGTCTACACAGTTGCGATCTGATAGCCACCGCGCTATCCACTGCAGTTGAGAGGCTAGGTAGTAATGCTCGAAACAGGGGGCTGCCAGTCCACCTTGGTCTGTGGGCAGATCTAGCTTTTTTAGTGTCAGCCTGTGTCTAGCATTACCCCAGATGAAATCTCGGAGTTGTCTCTCAAAGGTAGCAAAGAAGGAAGCTGGGATATACATAGGCAGATTTGTAAAGTAATATAGGAGCCGCGGAAGGATGACCATTTTGGTGAGTGCTATCCTACCCGTCACAGCCAATGGCAGCGCGCTCCAGAATCGCATCTGCGACTTGATGGATGCCGCCGCTCTCCCGAGATTCCCATCGTAAACATCTTGTGATTGGCGGTAGATTTGGAGTCCCCGATAATGGAACGTATCGGGCGTCCATCGCACCAGGGCGCCGCCTATGGCGAGGCCTGGATCGCAGAGCCCCTCTTTGAAGGGGTAGAGGCAAGATTTACCTGCGTTCACTTTCAGCCCGGAGAGCACAGCAAAATCCTCGAGCAGCTGGGCTAGCTGGGCAGGAACGCGATCTATGTCTCTAATATAAATGAGGAGGTCGTCCGCATAGAGAGACACCTGGTGGGTAGCGTCCCCCAGGGGCACCCCATCTGCCAGCTGGGTGCGCAGTGCATCCGCTAATGGCTCCATCGCGAACACGAATAAAAGTGGGGACAGGGGGCACCCTTGGCACGTGCCTCTCTGCACAGGGAGGGAGTCAGAGATGTATGGGCCTATCTTGACTCTCACAGTGGGGCCAGTATAAAGAAGGCGCACCAGTTGAATGAACTCTGGGCCCAGATCAAATTTTGCAAGTACCGCAAACAGGTAAGGCCACTCCAGGGAGTCAAAGGCCTTCTCTAGGTCCAACACAAGGCAGCCTGCTCTGGGCCACTCCTCCACTGCGTAGGTGGCCACTCGGAAGAACCGGCGTAGATTAAGTGAAGTGTTTCGTGCCGGCATGAAGCCATTTTGATCTGTATGGACTAACCCTGGAACTGCCTGCGCCAGCCTGCCAGCCAGTACCTTTGCAAGGATTTTATAGTCAGTATTGAGCAGAGCCAGGGGCCGATAGGAGCCCATCTCCTCCGGATCTCTGCCCGGCTTCAACAAGGAAACCAGATGTGCTTCGCACATCGAGGGGGGGAGTTGCTGCGCGTCTAGGACCGCGGCGAATACCGTATCGAGGCGTTGCACCAACGAGACCTGGTATGCTTTGTAGTATTCGAATGGCAGACCGTCTGGCCCCTGGGCTTTCCCCGTCACCAGGGATTGAATAGCCGCACCGATCTCCTCCAGCGATATCTGCTCATTGAGCATATCACGGAGCTCCCCTGTCACTGTGGGAAGCTGCAGGGGGTCAAGGAACCGCGCCAGCTCCCCTTCGCTGCAGCCACAACGGGACTGGTAGAGGCGCGCATAGTGTTGCGTCAGGGCCTCATGTATGTCACTCTGTGTGGTTAACAACTGACCTGTGGGAGAGCGGAGCGACCCTATTGGGGCATGTGCGTGCTCCTGTCGGATCAGCCAGGCCAATAGTCTGCCTGCCCTATCCGCCGCAGTGTGCGCGGTGTAATTGTGGCAGCGGAGCTGCTCCATGTAACCTGCATGTTCAGAGCGCAAGGCCTCTAGACGCCGTGAGTCCCGGCCCAACCCTTCGCCATCGCGCTCGCGACGTAGCAGCTGAGTCTCAATCCTTGCAAGGGAGACAGACAGTTGTTTGTGTAAATTCCATGTTGCCCCTACACAATGGCCTCTAATTGTCACCTTGAACGTCTCCCACTCGACAAGTGCGTCACTGACAGTGCCTTCATTCAGCTCAAAGTATTCTAAAATCGATGTCCCCAGCGACGACCGAAAAGCGGGGTCTTCCTGAGCTTGCGCTTGTAGGCGCCACGTGGGAACCGGGGGACGATGTGGCTCCCAGCGCAGCTGCAGCAATAAGGGATTATGATCGGAATGGGTCCGCCCTAGGTACTCCGCGCTCTGGATCAACGGGAGTAGCGCCGGCGAGGTTACCAACCGATCTAGACGCACATGTAGATCATGTACTGCTGAGTAATGAGAGTATATGCGGGCGGTGGGGTGTAAAAGTCGCCACACATCGTGTAGGGTCCAGTGTGTCAGCCAGCCAGAGAGGGCCTGCGCGTTGGATGCCGAGAGGGTTCTGTTAAGGGGCGGAAACGACCTATCTAAGTCTACATCTAATACCGAGTTAAAATTCTCCCCCAGTAACCAGGGAATCCCACTCCATCGGGCCATTACTGCAGATATGCGGGCGAGATAGGAGGCCTGATCTGAGTTGGGGGCGTAAAGGGAGCCCAAGAGTATCTCCTGGCCGTTCAGGCGACCTTTCACAAACGTGTACCTTCCGTCTGCATCATTGTCACTGTCCTCGCTAACAAACGGGATATCCGCCCTGACCCATATCAGTGTACCTCGCGCGTGCGCCGAATATGTGGTGCCGAACACTTGACCTCTCCATCGTTTATGTAAGCGGTCTAGCTCAGGCTTGGACATGTGTGTTTCTTGGAGCATCGCTATTCCAGCCTTACGGCGCTGCAAGTATGAAAAGATAGAGTAGCGGCGTGTGGGCGTGTGCATGCCCTGTATGTTCCACGTAACCACTTGTACTTGTGTCATGTCAAATTAGTGTGTCGATCTAAGTGAGATGGGGTGAGCCAATGAGTTACGGATATGTATCGTGTGTGGGGGGGGGGTCGGGCTGATCGCAAAAAACCAAAACATAGATCATAAGAACGAACTTTGCTAACATTGAGGGCGAACGCCCGGGTGGGGCTCGTCCATACCATATCTGGCCCAACAGCGGCCATAACTATGCCAGTGTAGAGACTGGTGTGGGGGTGGGATGCGCGCCTATATGGGAACGTCACGTGTTCCTCCATGACGCGGATCTGTCACTCGAGTCCCAACCTGTGCATTGATGTGTGCCTACGTTGGCCGCGTGTCGTGGCGGGTGCAACCACAATGGGGTGCACGTGTGTGTAGTGAATCAAGGCATCGGTGGCAACTCAAAAACCAAAAACAGATACCAACAATTCGGGCAATTGCAATAGGAGAGTCTCTACTTGCGTGTGCAGCGACTCGCCCTGGTCTCGCTGCTGCTGCCGCGATCATATGATTTCATCCGTGGTCTGCGGTGTGACGTCCGGTGACACAAAAGGGGATGATGGACGGAACGTTTGAGCCAATCAAACACTCACCCCCAGTCAACTGATCTGGGTTTAATCCATCATCATTCTTTAGCTCACTCCACCACCCCAGTTCAGACATGGCCATATGCAAATCAGTCTGACCCTGTGCCTCATGGGAACAGTCCAGCCCGAACTGCCAAGCCATGTCTTCCCTGGACCGGAAACAAGCATCCTAGGACCGGTTTCTGGCATTCCAGCCGTCATCAGCCAGGCTTGCTTGAATCCAGTGGCAAAGTGAGCAAGGGACCCACGTCTGGGCATACCCCCGCCAACTTAGGGCGAACAAAGCGATACAAAAGGGGATGATGGACGGAACGTTTGAGCCAATCAAACACTCACCCCCAGTCAACTGATCTGGGTTTAATCCATCATCATTCTTTAGCTCACTCCACCACCCCAGTTCAGACATGGCCATATGCAAATCAGTCTGACCCTGTGCCTCATGGGAACAGTCCAGCCCGAACTGCCAAGCCATGTCTTCCCTGGACCGGAAACAAGCATCCTAGGACCGGTTTCTGGCATTCCAGCCGTCATCAGCCAGGCTTGCTTGAATCCAGTGGCAAAGTGAGCAAGGGACCCACGTCTGGGCATACCCCCGCCAACTTAGGGCGAACAAAGCGATACAAAAGGGGATGATGGACGGACCGCTTGAGCCAATCAAACACTCACCCCCAGTCAACTGATCTGGGTTTAATCCATCATCATTCTTTAGCTCACTCCACCACCCCAGTTCAGACATGGCCATATGCAAATCAGTCTGACCCTGTGCCTCATGGGAACAGTCCAGCCCGAACTGCCAAGCCATGTCTTCCCTGGACCGGAAACAAGCATCCTAGGACCGGTTTCTGGCATTCCAGCCGTCATCAGCCAGGCTTGCTTGAATCCAGTGGCAAAGTGAGCAAGGGACCCACGTCTGGGCATACCCCCGCCAACTTAGGGCGAACAAAGCGATACAAAAGGGGATGATGGACGGAACGTTTGAGCCAATCAAACACTCACCCCCAGTCAACTGATCTGGGTTTAATCCATCATCATTCTTTAGCTCACTCCACCACCCCAGTTCAGACATGGCCATATGCAAATCAGTCTGACCCTGTGCCTCATGGGAACAGTCCAGCCCGAACTGCCAAGCCATGTCTTCCCTGGACCGGAAACAAGCATCCTAGGACCGGTTTCTGGCATTCCAGCCGTCATCAGCCAGGCTTGCTTGAATCCAGTGGCAAAGTGAGCAAGGGACCCACGTCTGGGCATACCCCCGCCAACTTAGGGCGAACAAAGCGATACAAAAGGGGATGATGGACGGAACGTTTGAGCCAATCAAACACTCACCCCCAGTCAACTGATCTGGGTTTAATCCATCATCATTCTTTAGCTCACTCCACCACCCCAGTTCAGACATGGCCATATGCAAATCAGTCTGACCCTGTGCCTCATGGGAACAGTCCAGCCCGAACTGCCAAGCCATGTCTTGTGACAGCATTCCGTCCAGTTCCTCCGGTCTGGGAGTGGAGGATCCGCTGGTTGTAGCGGACTCAGAGGAGCCTACTTCGCGGCTCGCACGGTATGTTTGTGTTCCCAGTGTCGCTGCCACTTCCAGGGCGTCTTGCCGCTCTATTCGACTCTGTTCTGGGTCCGGTGTTACCGCTGTCGTAGGTGTGTTACCTGTTTTTCTCCGATGTCCACGACGGCGAGCTCCTCTGCGACTGGGTTTGGGCGCCTATGCACTGAGGGGACGCGTCCCTGACCACAACCCTGAGCTCTTCAACCAGTCCCAAGCATCTGCGGGTGTATCGAAGAAGCGGGCCGTTCCGCCGGACACCACCCTAAGTCTGGCAGGAAATAGTAGGGAGTATGGAAGGTCTAGGGCGCGCAGTTGACGCTTCACATCGGCATAGGTGCTTCTCCGCCTCTGTACTTGCGCTGTATAGTCCGGGAACAACATGACGTGATTACCGCCCACCTGCAGATTGGGGATCTTGCGAGCCTCACGCAGGACTGCGTCGCGATCTCTGTAGTTTAAAAGTTTGAAAAGGAACGGCCTCGGGCGGGCTCCAGGAGGTGGTCTGTGTGCCGGCACTCGATGTGCATGTTCTACTACAAAGTGCGGAGATAGTTCCCCAGCAGGCAGAAGATCCTTCAGCCAGCGCTCCACGTAGAGCTCCGGGGTCCGGCCCTCTTCACCCTCCGGAAGGCCCACCACGTGGAGTTTGTTGTGGCGAGAGCGCCCTTTAGAGTCCTCTACCCTGTCTTCCAGTGCGTGCATGCGGTCTAGGATGTCTTGTAGGGCTGCGGTGTGACTTTGGGCAACAGGTTTGAGCTCTGAGAGGGAGTGATCATGTGATTGGACTTTCTCTGCCAGTTTATGGTGATCAGCCCGCAGTAAAGTGAAGTCTGTGGTGACTTTGTCGATACGTGATTCAAGGGATGCCCTGGTCTGGTCCAGCGCAGCCCCAATTTTCCTATATATTTCATTCATAAACCTAACAAATACACCAATGTAGACTCTAGATTAAGGGAAGATACAGATTATTAATGGGTAATTAGTTGTTTCACATCAATCCCTAGTCAGCCAACCTAATATTAGTAAGCAACTGTGTAACAGAAAGATGTTAAAGTTTTGCATAAAAGTTAATTGATGCCTATTACCCACCTATAATTTCTATGGGGCCTTCAGGAGAATCGCAGGGTAGTCAACTTGCCTCCCACCTTTTGAGGGTTCCCTGGGAAAGGGACAACATATTTTTTAAATGACACATGTTCAAAAGGAGAATCAGAGAACGCCATGGAAGCAAAAAAAAAACAAGCACTGAAAATGCAATAGGTCTCGCCTTTGATTACGTTAAAGCCATTTGCTTTGCTAATGGTATTGTATAGCAAAGCAAATGGCTTTAACTTAATGAAAGGCGTGAACCTATTGCATTTTTAATGCTTGTTCCTGTTGGTCACGGTTACAGTGTCCAGGTCCTGAACGCAGATTCTACACGATATACGGGACACAACTTAGTTTTCAAATATAAGTCACGAACGTGAGACGCGAACAACGAGATCGAAAAGAGAAGCAATGAATAAAAAAAGTTTAATCGCATCAACTTGGAGAGGCTAAGTTGCGCGCTGATGATCTAAAGCTGTGGCATGAAGGTCCCAAATTGAGGCAATTCCCATGCTGTTCACGTCTGAGAATTAGAGGGGATTACACTGTCAATAAGAAGGTCTGGAGATGAGGTCTCCAAAGGAGTGAGGGGCGGCGCCATACATAAAAAAAAAAAAAACACTGCCTGCCTCAAGCGCTCCTCCCGAGCAGCCCTGCCTGCCGATCACATAATATCCCCGTGCCTGAAGGTGCCCTTGTATAACGTAACCGGAGCTCATGTAAAGCGCTCCAATACCTTCAGGTAGAGTTCGCGCTATAGAAATCTGCATTAAAAAAAACACTGTGCCAGCCTGCCTCAAGCGCTCCTCCCGAGCAGCCCTGCCTGCCGATCACATAATCTCCCCGTGCCTGAATGTGCCCTTGTGTAACGTAACCGGAGCTCATGTAAAGCGCTCCAATACCTTCAGCTAGAGTTCGCGCTATAGAAATCTGCATTAAAAAACACCGTGCCAGCCTGCCTCAAGCACTCCTCCCGAGCAGCCCTGCCTGCTGATCACATAATCTCCCGTGCCTGAATGTGCCCTTGTGTAACGTAACCGGAGCTCATGTAAAGCGCTCCGATACCTTCAGGCAGAGTTCGCGCTATAGAAATCTGCGTTAAAAACAAGCGCGGTCCCGAAAGTGAAAGAGGACCGTGCTTTGTCTTATGGAGCCATGTGTTTAAACACATGGCCCCATAAAGATAAGAAAGTGCTTTGCGACAGACGCAAGCAGGCAAGCCAGTCCGGGTGGGCCGGCACAAAAAGTGAAAGGGAGGCAACCCAAACACCTAATTTCCAATGGCAGGCCACCGTTTACCATAAACGGTGATGCCAGCCAATGGAAATAAGGGGCGGGGCTTAAAGCACTTTTCTAAAACTCCTCATTAACAATAAATCTCGCCGAGCGAACTGCGCATGTGCGCAGCAACGCTAGGCGAGACCTAAAAAAAGCATAGACTTAAACGTTCCGAATTAATGTGTTTTAGTGTAGCATTCTTAAAGAAACAAATATGAAATTATGAAAGTGTAAAAATGCTCAAAACTTGCAGGTTGTTGAATGCCATAATTCTCTGAGTGTAGTTTTTCAATTTTGCCAACTCTTCATCACAGCCTTGTTCTTCCTCTAAGCCTCATTTTGGTCTGAGAGTCTTTTCCATATTACTGTCTTTTGTCAAGTAATCTTTGGCAGTAGGGGCAGATGTGATGGTTTGTTACGCTCTTTAGCTGTGCGTTTCTGTTGAATTGACAGCTGTTGACATTTTCATTCTCATGCAAACAGCATTATTTTAATTGTAATTAGTTCCACAAAAGGCATACATTTACTGTACACTGTTAATTGGTGTGTTTCTACAAATTCACAGTGTCTTTACTTAATCCTGATAATTGTCACAGAGTATCTAGTCTTCCTAGTTTGCCTATAGGTGTGTAGGATTAAGTAATGCTTAACAATTTTAATATTTATTAGAACATTGGAATGTTGGGAGCTCCATTGAAAACAATGGAGTAGCTCTGAGCTTATAATGGCTGGTATAAGCCCGGAGCTCCAACATTCCAATGTTTCTTTGTTCACAGCTGTGGCTGTGAACAAAGGCTTCAGGGAGCCTGAGGGGATTTCAATCCCCTCGCGCGCCCTGAAGCCTTTGTTTTATTTGTTAGAACATTCTGCCCTCTAGTGGCAGAATGTTCTAATAGCCTTATAGCCCTTCGTAGCTGGGCTATACCGGCTATTAGAACATTGGAATGTTGGGAGCTCCATTGTAGACAATGGAGTGCTCCATGCTTCTAGGGCCGGTAAAGGCCCGCAGACCAACATTCCAATGTTTTACAAAGGCCTCTCGGAGCTCGAGGGGATTTAAATCCCCTCGAGCTTCGAGAGGCCTTTGTTTTATTTGTTAGAACATTCTGCCCTCTAGTGGCAGAATGTTCTAATAGCTTATAGCCCTTCGTAGCAGGCTATACCGGCTATTAAAGTCCCGGTCCCTTGTTAAAGTCCCTCGCCTGCGGCTCAGGCCTTTAACGCGGGAGCGGGCCTTTAATAGCCGGTATAGCCCGCTACGCCGGGCTATAAGGCTATAGTAACATATCTCACACATACTTGTCAGGACCTTATGTTATTTTTTTTTTTTCAATCAATGTATATCTCCATTTTGATAAATACCCTTAAACCTGTTCTTTGGCTCTTATACGCATGCTTGCATATCCTGACCCATATTTAAAGAGTTCAGCCATCATAACACTCATGTTAGATGCAATTGCTGGAAATTAGAGAGATCACATCCTGCAGTAAAGCTGTACATAACTAGTTTTGCATATGATGCTCTCCACTGTTAATTATTTCAAACAGGTTTTATGTTAATATTTTAAAATGTTATTGAAAATGGTTTTCGTATTTGTGATGGGCAGTGGTTTTGTGAAAAACAATATCTGTAGAGGAAGTTTTTTTAGGTAACATTTGTTCAGCCTACAATAAATAGTTTGATCTGGTTTCTTTGTAATTCATTATGTATATCTCTTCAAGGCTGTGTGATATGTTTCTCCCAAGATGTTTAATTTTTCTTTTCACTATATAGTAGGTCTTTACTGCATGCACAATAATCATGTATTTCTGGCAATTGTGTATGTGCACCATAGCTACCACAAGCAACCTTTTAATTGTCTTGGATATATATGGACTCCAGCTGTGGAAATCACCTACTCTACGTGTGAATGATGAACGCCACCTGAACTAGATGTTGTTTATGGCCTTTTCCCCACATGCCATTTTAATTCCTGAATAGTCTCTTCAGACACCTGCAGTGCAGTGAGAAATTGAGGAGAGTCACGAATAATGGATTAATAAGTACCTGATAATGCCTTACACCTGCCACCTATACCTACCTTTACAATTATGTAATGAATAACTGGTACTATTTTTCACTCTCTGGACACCGCCTATTCCTGCATCCCGGCCAGCACCCTCCAGCTTCACCTTTATCTACCTCCCTCAGCACATAAAAGCGCAAATCAGTTTTGTGTTCTCCAAAACAAAGACCAATATCTTGTTATTCTTGAACCTTGAACCTTCTACATTTGAGAACTCACTTGCCTCCTCACATGTACACAAACTCACATGTAAACACACACTTTCTATCCTCTCTCCTTTCTCTCTGAAAGAAAAGTGGGGAGGTGCGGCCTGGCTTTTTAGTGAGAGGGAGTGGTTGAAAGTAGTTGTGTACAGTGAATTTTGTTGTGTTCTTCTGTGCCATTCCAAATGAACAGCTCTTTGTAGTTTTTTGTGTTTTGACCTGCCAAGACTAGGTGCCCTTCATAATAAGAGTATTCATGCATTGTGATATGCTTGAGCAAAGAGCGGTGTGAGAGTTCATCCTTCTTTTTTGCTTACATTTACATCCAAATATGCTTTGTTTTTATAGCACAGATGTTTTGGATTGGGTGTTTAGAAAAGAGAAGCGCGCCTCAGATTTTTTGCTTATTATTTTTTTGTTCTTCCTAATTGTTTTCTGCTGACTAACAGAAATTTTGGTCAGGTAAGTCGGTTTGTCAACCAGGTTGCATGTGTGTGTAGTGTGAAAATTGTTTATAGTACCTCTTGAGAGAAGTCTTTTATTAAACATTAGTTTTTAGAAGCATGTGTGCGTGTTGCCTTCTTGTGTTTGCAGTGCAAGTAGATTACAAAATAGCTACGGTGTTATATGAATGGATTTTCTTCTGATCCTTTTTATAATGTTCTGTTTTACCTTTGAATGCTGTCCTTTACATTTCAGTTTCATTTGCATATATTTCACTAATTGTTAGTAGCTTGTTTAGAAGATGGCAACATGACATCTGTGTTGTATTTATAGCATGCTATCATGCACTAGGGTGGTTGCATTATGGATGTGTAATTCTTTTACCTTAATAATTTAAAACTGTCAGCTTGAAACGTAACTCTTCAAAAGCGACACTTTAAAAAAAAACAAAAAAAAAAAAAAAACATTTGCAGTGGTCATTACTCTGAGACACTATAATTTAAAAATTCTTTAAAACAGGCAAAGCCCAGTGAAAAGACAAGAACAGCAGAGAGGAATGGATGGGAGAGAATATATATGTATAAATATATTTTTATATATATAATGTGTATGTGTGTATATATTTCTATATATATACGCACACACACATGTATACACAAAATAAATCACTGAAATTCACCAGTTATAGTTATCTCTAATAACTATAACTCGAACCCTAAGATAACTATTAATTTGCGCCCCCTGCCATGCACAACCTTGTCATCAATGATGTCATTTAAGATGTTGCAGTGATGTTATAGAGCATGTCATGAGTGATGTAATATATGGGATAATTGGCTGTGCATTGCAAGGGTGCGAGCTATGCTTACCTTAGGGCACAAGTTATAGTTACCTGAGATAACTATAGCTGGTGAATTTCAGTGATTTTTGTTGTTGTTGTTTTTGTTTAAAATGTACGTTGTCACTGAAATTTTCATCTAACTATAACGTCACTTTAACCTTTATTTCTTGCAGTGAATTTCTATTTTAAAAAAAACAAAAACATATAGTAATATTTTATCAGCCTACTTAAATTCAACCCCCGCCTATGCCATGCACGGCCTCCTGTAACATCAAAATATAAAAATTGAGCCTATTGGCTTTATCAGGGGATGAGCATATCAATATATATATAAAACAGATCTATCCTCTTCCTCCAAAATTGCCAATATTTTAAACCAAATGTATGTTTCAGTAATTCATACAATGCAATGTATATTGATTATTGTATAAAAATGTTTAATAAAGTTATAATGTAAAAAAAGGTGACTTTTTACATTTTTTGGGTGAAAAATGTCAAAAAAAAGTCAGATATACTGTTTATTTGGAAAAATACCCAAAAACTTCTGAGTCTCTTTTAACATATTTCGGCCCGGAAAATGCAATTATAAAAACTACCCCAAGAGGGCCTTGCACTCCAGCTGAAGAGCATAGATCTCCAGGTAGGAGTGCTTTAAAAACATATGGTAAGTTCCCCTGGGGTCAGGATTTGATGTCCCAGGAGAGTTACTGTTTTTTTAATAGTGCTGGGGGGGGCTGGTGGACACCCTGCAACCCCAGCTACATATAGGGTTTGTGTTGCCTCTCCCCATTCTAGAGGCACCACAAAGCTAAAACAATAAATATAAAAAATAAAGCACAGGGCATGGTGGGGCGCTCCTTCAAAGGAGCAGTGAATAATAAATGAGCGGCTTCTGCCACTCATTTATCATTGACTTTTAAAAAAATTATAATTTACGCCCACCCAGGACGCCCATACATTACTTTCATGAGGGGGTATGTGGCCCATCCTCCTCTGGCCTTTCCAGGCCCAGGCGACCCCCATCCCCAAGGGATGTTTTTTTTTTTTTTTAAATAAGAGGGGCCTCCCCAAGCCCCATCCCCTGGGGCCCTATTAAAAGAAAAAGCAATACGTACCCCCCCCCGTAGCACCCACAAAACATTGCATTGATGACAACGGAGGGAGCCCGTGGCCCCAAACAGCTTCTCACCCAGCACCTTTTCATTGCTTCCACCCAGTGGGATGCCCACAGTCTCCCGGGCAGAGGACCACAGTGTCTCAGTTGCTCCCCAATACACTGTAGATTATGCTGGGGTCGATATTGGCACTGTTAGTATTTGTTCCTGCCCGATGGGCCTCATCCCCAGGGGCACAAAAGAGGCGGGCCGCACACCCCGCTCCTCCTTCAGAGACGTTGGCAGCGGAGGATGTGGTTCCCAGGGCCTAATGATGGTGCAGGGAGGGGAGGCTGCATGCCCCCTTCCCTTTATTTATAAATTAGATGCGGGAATGGGGTCTACGGGGGAGTGACTGGCTTGGGGAGGAGTGACTCACGTTTTCCCCTCTCCCCAAAAATTAAAATGAAAAGACCCCAGAACCTTAATTATAATTAAAACGGCAACTGTGTGTTTTTAAAAATATATACATTCTTTAAAAAAAAAAATATATATATTTCTTTATTTATATTGGTGCCAGGAGGCAGTAGGATATTGTGTTTGTGTGTGTGTGTGTGTGCGTAAGGAAAAGCAAGTCCTGTAGTGGGTGCCTTCAACATTTTTCTTCATATTGCAGGCAGCCAATCGGCAGCGTGTCTCCCATGGGAACAAATTGGCTCAAGGGGATAAAAAACAAGCCCCCTGGGCCAATCAAAACCCTCTTTTTTTTTTAAATTGGTTCTAGGGACTCTTACGAGTATGCCTCAAACCCAACCTTAGAGACGTAATATCTCAAAAACTGCTAAACGGATTTCCACCAAATCACATGACCACGCTTTTCGAACCACGAGCTAGCTTCTTGCCAAATTTTGTGTAATCCTGATCTACAGTTTGTGCAGTAGTGCTTATCAAAGAAGTCTGTGGAAAATGAATGAGGATTTTGCGTTTTGGGACCCCACCTTTTTTTCTTGACTCCTGCTTGACAGATCACCCCAAAACTTTCCATGCACAAACTAGGCAACAAATAGCACTATTTTGTTAAGTTTCGTGACGATTCATCAAATGGCGCCAAAGTTATTAGCAATACAAAAAAGGAATTTCTCTATGGAAACACTGATCATTCATATATAGTAAAAGAATAAAAGAGAATAAAACATAAAAAGCAACTAATATTAGGGAACGAAGGAAAAAGAAGAATAGACCGAAATTAGGGGAAAACGAAAATACATTTTGAAGAAAAAGAAATATTGCAGTGAAAAATGCGTTTTGGGTAATAAAAATAAGAAGACGTCTCGCCTCAACATCTACGCACAGCAATTAGGTCTGAAGATCAACACAAAGACTCGAAAGTCATTTCACTCAACTTCCCAAACCCTTCATCAATCAAGATGGATGGGGAGGACCCTGCAATGACTTAAGAGTTCACCCCTCTAGGCAGTACTATCAGACATGGAGGGGCAGGCAGTGACATCAAGAGCAGACTAAGCAAGGCCATGAATCCCTTAAGAATTCTGAACAATTTATGGAGGCCATCTCAGTACAGCACCGACACCAAGCTGAGGCTTTATCAGAACTGCGTTCAGTCCACAGTCCTGTATGTATCAGAACGCTGACAGGTGACAAAAAGCGACCACACCAAACTGTCAGCATTCCAACCATTAACCTGAAAAGAATCTTGCACATTTTGTGGCCGTGAACATCTGCAATCAGGGAACTGCGAGCAAGAGCGATGGACTCTATCGATATGAGAAGAAGACGGAGATGGATAGTACACACCATCTGAAGTAAACTAGACTCCATCACAAGAACAGTTCTCCACCGGCCTGCTCGAGGCAAATGGAAGAAAGGCAGGCCAATGAACACCAGGCGGCGAACTGTGGAAAGAGAAATGGAGATCCTAAAACACAGTTGTGGCAATGTACAGGAACTTGCGCAAGATAAAAGTTGGAGGTCCTTTCGTTGTGGCCCTAGATGACAACTCTTTGGTCAGAATGTGACTGTTTCACTTCCTCTTGGTGTGTTTTTCCCTCCCCTTGATCATGGCCCAAGTACTGCTTCCTTGCCCAGTGTCCTTCCACTACTCGCACTTTCATAGCAACTTTTTCTTTTAATTGCGGCACTCCATAAGAGTGCATGAATTTGCAGGCCATCTCCCCACCCGGCTTGGCTGCCCCCCCCTTGCGTTGTTGCTTGCCCCGTGCCACGGACCTCCCTCCTGCATTATTGTTTTGCTTGCCCTGTGCAGTCCGTATTCCTCGTGACCTGGTGTTTGCCCCGTCCCACCCCCGCATGCATTGTTGTTGTTTGCTCCATTCCTCCCTCCCCTCCTGCCTTGTTGCTGCTTTCCCCAACCCTCCCATATTGTTGTTGCTTGCCCAGTCCCTCCTGCCTCCTCCCGCGTTGTTGCTTAACCCTTCTTTCCCTCCCCTCTTGCCTTGTTGTTGCTTGCCTATCTCTCCCACCTCCCCCTCCTGCACTGTAAAATGCCTAGTGCCACAACCTGCAGGATCCTCATGCTACTTGAAACTATCCACAAACAAAAAGATGAGTGGGGGCAGCACAATGTTCTCAGGGGGAGTACGCTACCATTATAGAGTAACCTTAGAGCAAGGCAGGCTAATAATAAAGTTGTGGCATTAGCTATACTACGAAATTTAAAGTTGATGCTACTTAACTCCTAAAAGCAGGGGTTAAGTTGCAAAACTTAGCCCCACCCGTGATGTTCCACTTTTTGCCCAAGTGAAAACAAATGTTGGATTTTCCCCACGCTCTGTTAATTAAAGATTTGCGTGCTAGAGCACTCCGTGATCCTGTTACCTGTTGGCACACGTGGAAAATAGACTCTGACCTCAACTGAAGATAAGGTAGAAATTTATCAAGATTTGAGCAGCCCGTCTAGCCCTCTACAGAGCTAGCTACAAGTGATGTCATAACTGGCAAACTCATCCCCTCCCGCGTTGTTGTTGCTTGCCCCATCCCTCCTGCCCCTCCCACATTATTGCTGCTTGCCCATCCCTCTCGCCCCTCCCATGTTGTTTCTGCTTGCCCTGTCCCTCCTGCCTCCCTCCTACTTTATTACATGCCCCATCTCTCCTGCCGTCCTCCAGCGTTGTTGTTGCCTGCCCCGTACCTCCCATCCCCTTCCTTTGGTGTTATTGCTTGCCCCGTCCATCCAGCTCCCACCCGCATTATTGCTTGTCCCATCTCTCCCATCCCCTTCCTGTGGTGTTATTCCTCCTGCCCCATCCCATATTGTTTTTGCTTGCCCTGTCCCCACTGCCTTCTCCCTCGTTGTTGCTTGCCCCGTCCCTCCAACCCCCCTCCTGGGTTGTTGTCGCTTGCCCCATCCCTCTTGCCCCCTCCTGCGTTGTTGTTGCTGGCCCCATCCCTCTTGCCCCCGCCTGTGTTGTTGTTGCTTGCTCAGTCTCGCGTCCCCTCCATATTTTTGTTGTTTGCCCAGTCTCTTCTGCCCTCGCCCACAGTGTTGGTGTTTGCCCCGTCCCTCCTGCCCGCATTGTTGTAGTTTGCCCCATCACTACCACGTTGGTGTTGCAAGCCTCACCTGTCCTGCCCTCGCCTGCATTCTTCTTTTTTGCCCCGTCCTCACTTTGTTGTTGCTTGCCCTGCCCCTCCTGCCCCCTCCCACACTGTTGCTTGCCCCATTCCTCCCGTCCCTCCTGCGCTGTTGTTGCTGCTTGCTCCATCCCTCCCGCCCCCTCCTGCGTTTTTCTTGCTTGCTCCCTCCCTTCTGTCCCGCCAGAAAAAGAAAGTGCCATGACACTGCCATCATAGCATTTTTTTACCTAACTTTTAGCCATGCTGCACAACAGCCACACTGCTGTACTACATGGCTAGAAGACAATAAGTATATTTTTTTTCTTTCTTTTTTTTACGGGTCTCTTTAAAACAGGATAAATAATTGGTGATCTCGTCATACTGTGACATTTATCACACCTTCGTTTTTCATTTGTCATTCACAGGGTTAGGGCCGGGTTTGGATGATGTATTGAGTTTAGTAAGGTTATTAATTGCTGAAAGAGCCATGTAATCCCTATTTCCCAAGCGTGGATTGCCAGCCGATTTTTGGTGGGTCCAAGCAATAAATAAATATGCATTAATTCTGTTTATCATTCACATTTGGTGCTTCAAAGACAGAGGTCAAATGACAGGCCACATGCCTTCAGATAAATTCCGGCTTATGTGAGTGGTGTTTACATTTCTTTCTCCAACTGCAAAGTGAGAGGAGTTTTAAAGTGAATTATGTGACAATCTCGCTGGAGTACAGGAAAGTGTTATTTTTTTTTTTTTGCACATACAATTTAGATACCTGTAAACGGACTCTATTTATTCAGCAGTTAGGATTAGCAAAAAGCACTTTTTTGTAATTCTGTATTGTGCTCGAAACAGAGAGTGCTTTATTATATGATGCTTTAGTTACATTCACAAATAGCTTAATGCAGTACTGAATTTCCATAAGGCTTGTAAAGCCCAATTCTGGTGGATAGTTCGAACTGCAGATTCCTCACCTTGAAGTATTCACCAGGCACCAAACTAAATCCAGTGAATTTTCGTAGCAGTGCTCCAGCGGGCCAATAGGTGGCACCATGCTGTTCTGATCTGACTGTATACCATCACGGTAGTGACAGAGCAGAGCCGCATTTAAGCGCCATCTATGTGTGCTGATGTCGGTTCCTTTCAGTGTCATCTGATGTGGATTTGAATTTCTGCTCCCACTTGTCAAGTCTCCCAACAATTGCTAAAAACAGCATGTGAACAGTTTGCTAGGGAATGAAGTCCGCTCTGAAAAAGACTGGATATAAGCCAAGCTGTCACTGCAGGAAACACATGTCATTCATGGACTTGCACATGGTGAGCCTTTGATGCCTCAGCTTCAGACATGACTCTAAATTGTGTGACAAAACCCACCCGAAAGCGATTTGAGACCGGGAGACGCTTTTTACGGTGGTCCCACTCCAAGTCATGGGCCTTCTCCCTGGTCTGTTCTTACGACCACTCCACTTCAGGTTATCGTTCGAAATCTTCAGGAATGTTCTAGTGCAAGCATAAGAAAGTGAAGTGGGACTCAATTCCATTCCACCATTCTGACGCCAAAGAGAAGGTGGGAGGGTGTCAAGATTTAAGTCACACTCACTCAATGTCACCAGCCTTGGAACCAATTCCTCAGTTGGACCTGATATGCGCAGAGTTCTTTGGGGTGTTACTGACCCCACAGTAGATTGAGGCCTTCGAAGAAGCTATGCTGCACCTCTTCGGTGCACTTCCGGCTCCTTCAAGCCCCACAGAACCGTAGGGGCCTCCTGTTGGGTTACCATTGGCACGTCCTTTCCTGGTACAGTCCGTCCCCTTGGGACTCGTTACTGGGCCCATACTGACTAAGGTAAAGACTTCAACTCCAGCCACAAGATCCGTACCGGTTCCTAATGCCAGTACCAATGCCACCTGTGCTGGTATATCTACAAATGTCCATGTCATACCCTAAATCAAAGTTGGTTCGAGCTCAGCTGATGTTGCATTACAAAATTACAAGTACACAACCAGTTGGCATGCAATCTGACTTTTAACTGCAATCTGACTTTAACTTCTACCAAGCCTCAACTATCTGCAGAGGCTCCATTTTCTTTTTGGTTCTGAATGTGTTCACCTCAGGATACTGATGATGATGGTGAAGGGGATGCCTTGCTCTCCACTCATTATGCTGATAGTGCCTTTGATTTACAAACTGCATGAGTGCTTTTATACCTCTCCTGACAAAGAGTTTGACTAGCCACATTGGCTGGGTGGGTCTGATGCGCCAACCAGGCTTGTCCAAGTCACAGATTTTACTTTCTGACTTTGTCAGAAGGAGTACACTCCTGAAGCCTCCAGGCCATCAGGGGAGGCACTTAGAGACTCACAGGGTGTCGCGCAGAGGCCAGCAGCAGGATCCAGTGCCAGTCCAGTTGCCAGCTGGGTGCTTCCCGTGAAGGACTTTGTAGCGTATTGTATCCCTGTAGCTTGTTCAAGGAGGAGGTCAGTCTTAGGACCCTTGGAGCCCACCATCCCTGTCCTGGGTTCAGGTCTCTTCTTGGGTCACAGAAATGGGTCCTGTCCTCTTCTGATCTTCTGTAGGTCCAGGAATGTTCTGAAGTGGGTGCTTGGAGGTGCCACATTTATGCCTGGCATGAGCTTGTGGGCTGGAGTGACTCCTGGGCACTCCTTTACCAAAAGGGTAAACATTCCTAGGGCCAACCCTACCCACTTTGGCCATTTTCAAGATTGCAGAAGTCTCCAGACACACTAAACTTGGTCTCTGAGTGCTGGGTGTATGTGTGTGTTGGGTTACTATGGTAATCTTAGTTTCCTCTGCTATTTGACTATAAAACCAAGTTTGAAGCAGGCTCTGTACCCACAAGAAACTTGGAGTCAGATGTCTGGTAGGACAAAAGCAGGGGTTTCCAGCAACCAGACAGTGGATGCACTAGAATTGTCTTTGCATCCTGTTTTCTTCCTTTCAAGTGTGCCCCACGTGTTAAATGTAAACCCAGAGACTGAAGTCTAGTACGTCAAAAGCAGGGGTTTCCAGCAACTAGATAGTGGATACACAAGAATTGTCTTGGTATTCAGTTTCTACCTTTCAAATTCATCCTCAGTTTCATATTTAAAACCCAACAGACCTGTCAAGCAGGAGGTGACACTGTAGTGTCACAGGGTGTTTCAGTGCCCCTACCTTGAATATTCTGTGAGGTTCAGAGGAGTCATCTCTACCCATTCAGGCCCGCCTATTGTTTGCTCCTGGTAGGCATTTCACATCTTTCATCCCATGGAGTTTTAATAACTATTAAAAATAGTTGTTAAATTATTTTTCCAGCTAGTGCTATTCCCCAGATAAAGTATTAGGATTTTAATCTGTGCTCTGTTTTTCTACATTAAAGTATACAAACAAGTGATGGATGGAATGCTTGAATTAATTTCAGCCACTGGAAATTACTCAGACCACATCCCAATCCATTATTTTGTACACCATGTTAGCTCAGTTTGGACCCAGCCATATGCAAATCAGTTTTTACCCTGTTTCAATCGGAACAATACAGCCTGAACTGCCAAGCCAGGTCATCCCTGAACCGGAACACAAGCAACCCAGGGCCGGTTTCGCCCTAGTTATGGGCTCATCAGCCCGGTCCTTCAGATGATATGATTATAAAGGTAAGAACTGTAGAAAGTATGTGTGTTTTTAATGACCCTTCTTTCTACATGGTTTAAGCCATCCTTCCCTGTGGTTTTCGTCAGGACCAAGGATTACTTTCACTGATACCACTCCTAGTTAGACTATCCAATAACAAAGTGTAGCGACATCACACACTCTGCATGCATAAATACACTTTTCACCTACTTGGTATTATATTCTGTGATACCTGTAACATATAAGGAGAGAATTAGCCTGCCATATTATATGTCACATTTATGTAAAACATAATGCTTCACACAAGTATTATAGACATGGTGTGTCATGCATTTTGCTTAAAAACACCTTGAAGTGGTTCTAGCCTGTGCAGGCAGGTAGGGATACTTTATACAGTGTTTGTGAGCACATCTACTAAAACAGTGATGACCCCTGTGATCGGGCACTCAATTGCAACGGACATGTTATACAATACATGGATGGAAGACATTACATACAAATAAAAAGCAAGACTTTTGCTCCTTAAGTCCTCCGCTGGCAAGGGGGGGGGGAAGAGGGGAGGGGAGAGAGAGAGAATATGAGCAAGAAAAACTTCGGACTGCATTGAGGTAACTTATCGGTTATGCCGTACTTACTACATCAAGATCTTGTCTCCGCAAATTAACCTGAGAGCGCATCACCGGGGCCTGAATGTTGCCTGTTTTGCCTCACTTGCCTGTTTTTAAGTGAGCCGAACGAGCGCGTGTAATGCGTGTGACCCGACCTGAATGCTGGGTGCCGGAGAACTAGTCTGCGCACCCAAACAAAACGGCGGAGCCTATTGGAACCATTTCCTGGTTACTCTTGGGTTGCTGGGTAGCTTTGAATGCAGCACGTCTAATGCACTCCGTGATTAGAAAGTGCTGGCATGTTCTAAACACGTGCCTGATGTAAATATTGTCATTAATAATGCATGGAACCTTTGACTTGGCTCCTCTCAACTAAATTGGCACTTGTAATGTGTAGGGAGATGTGGCTTTTCAACGGCGAGAATTGAGGGAAAGGAAAGGACGTTTGAGTAAAACATCTGGCTCAGCATAATTCCTTTATTTAGACTGTATTATAAACATGATAGATTTTGGGATAGAATCCATCTGGTGAGTTGATTAACAGGAAAGTTGGTGAGTACGTCTCTGGCATAATACCCACTTTGAGGATGTGATAAACCCTAGGTGTAAGGGAGTAAGAGCCCGTCCTTGATCTATTCACGTAATAGCGCTCCTCAGCAGAGCGCTTGTAGATGTACCCGGATATTTATACTGTGAACTAGCCCCACAGGATATTATCATTTAGGCCTACATTGTGTATTGAGTTAAAAAACCCATTGTTGCTCCTTTTCCAAAAGTTTTTTTATTTTGCAATTGGCTGACTCATATACATGCTCTAGGACCACCCACTGGTAATTTGATACAGTGTTTCTTTTCCATTTAGTGGGTGGACATCTTCGTTTTTGCTTCACCACACCTAAGGTTACTGCGGTGTTCCCCTGTTCTGGTTTTCACCTTGCGAGTGGTCAGGGCTTTTCGATATATATGCGTTCAATTTGCAGCCTGAAGTGGTGGATGTCATCCTTGCTGTCAGATGACCCTTCACCAATCCATCTACCCTGGGTTCTGGGACAAGTTTGTAACTTAGTGCGGTGCTCAAGACACTGACCCCTTACGTGCACAGCTGTCAAGTATTCTTCTGTTTGTTTTGTCTTAAGTCCAGCAAGTATATTCAACAACAATCGAATGAGTCTCCTACCTATTGCAATAATGTCTTTTGAAAAACCTTTTTTCTGTTGTCCAAAGTGTCATTGTCTTGAAAAACACAAGGTTTCTTGTCCTACTTCTGTAAATTCTTGGGAATTAACGAAAGCCGCACTTAATGCAAGGACATATACCATGGGTGCACTTTTGAGACTTTCTTTAATAATTGGGCCCCTAATTTGGTCTGGTGTGGACCATGATCTTTTGCATTTATTAAAATTCTGTCTCTCTCTCTCTGTATCGGCTGGTTTCCCTGTGAGTGACAGCATTCTGCTCTTTCACAAGGAGCATATCAGCACACAAAGTAGTTTTGTTCAGTGCCTGTAACTACTGTGGCAGTGTGTGCTTTTTGAGACCAAAAACAATTTTTGCTTTTGCCAATGTTTGTTATAATGGTTAGGGCCCAGCAGCTCCCACACCAATAAGGTTTTACTAAAACCATGCCAAAACAAGTCACACATTGACAAAACTAAAAAGCAGACCACCAATTTCAGACCTACTGGCTCTGCCAATGCTTGTTTATTTTTGTTTCCCATAATCTTATTGAAACTGGTTACACTGATTTTCCATTATGAATATTTTTGGGAAATACAAGCATGCATCAACACGTTACTAAATGATGCTGCAAAGAAATGGTACCTGAAATTTTACAGTAGTTTAGCTAAATGGTTTTTTTTCCCGCTTTCATTTTTTTATGAACATTTTATTTTGAAAACAAAGAATCATCATTCTTGCTTTCAAGCTTCTGCAAATATTTGCATCAAATCAGAGAGCATTCTGGGAGCATTATATATAGCCTCATATTGCTTAACTTTGAAAACGTGTGTACACATTTTTATACTGGAGCCACTGTCAATAGTGCAGTCAGAGCTTACAACATTTACTTGGAGCGCTCACCCTAATAATAAAGGCTTTCAATTAATGAACCATAAATACAAGTTTGAACAGCATTAACATATGGACAAAAATATTACCTCAACTGCAGACAGTGCCCTTCCCTGATCCATAATGTGGTACCTTAAACTGGCAGCCAAAGGGTTTGTGCTGTAGGGGCTGGGCCAACTTATCTCAAGGACAAAAAACACATGAAAACTTGTTGTCCTTGACCCCAAACAATATGTCCTGGGCGTTGGGCTATAGGAATTCCACATCCCTGTCCACTCTGTCACTTCTGGGGCGGTATGGGGCTAGTGTAAAGCTGCACACTGCCACCCAGTGGTGCGTGGTAGCGCTGCTACAGAATAATCACCAGATCAGTCTGGTTCCTGGGAAATATTCTAAAATGAGGTATCTGCGATTAGATACAATATCCACCAGAAAGAGCTTTACCTAAGGTAAGTAACTTAAACATAAGTTAATTAGAAAGAGCTTTGCTTCATTGTTGTTTGAGGTCCTATGGATGTCTCTATGTGGACACAGTAATATCCATGTATTCTTGTTTTGTAAACAGCTTGCATTCAATGATTGTGTGTATATATGTGTTTATATATATATATATATTTTGTATTGTATTGTAATTGCATTTATATAGCGCTTACTACCCCAGACGAGGCGTTGAAGCACTTTTTCGGCGAGTAGCACGCTACTCCGGAACCCATAAAGGATTAGTGTTGAATTAGTATAGTGAAATATGAAAGTAATTTGAGTGGTGGATAGGTTAGTCAGTTATTTGGAATCAGAAGGATAGCGGAGGGATAGAAGAGGGAAATAGGTTTGCATTTATATAGTGCTTGTTACCCCCGATGAGGTGTTGAACCGCTTTTTTTCAACGAGTAGCACGCTACTCTGGAACCCATAACGGATTAGTGGTGAATTAGTATAGTGAAATATGAAAGTAATTTGAGTGGTGGATATGTTATTCAGTTATTTGGATAGAGAAGGGTAGGGGAGGGATAGAAGAGGGAAAAAGGTTTGCATATATATAGCGCTTGTTACCCCTGATGGGGTGTTGAAGTGCTTTTTTGGTGAGTAGCATATACTCCGGAACCCATAAAGGATTAGTGGTGAATTAGTATAGTGAAATATGAAAGTAATTGTGGTGGATATGTTATTCAGTTATTTGGATAGAGAAGGGTAGCGGAGGGATAGAAGAGGGAAAAACGTTTTGCAATTATATAGTGCCTGATGAGGTGTTGAAGCACTTTTTTCGGCGAGTAGCACGCTACTCTGGAACCCACAAAGGATTAGTCGTGAATTAGTATAGTGAAATATGAAATTTGAGAAGTGGATATGTTAGTCTGTTATTTTGATTGAAAAGGATAGTGGAGGGATAGAAGAGTGAAGGATTTAGAGGTTTTTGTTTTTTCGGTCATAGCAGCAGGAGGAGGCTTGGGATGAGTAAAAAGGGATGTGGAGGGGAAGAGTCAGAGGGAAGAGTTTAGAAAGGCTTGTTTTGGGGGATCGGTATAGTAAAAGAGGTGTTAGATGGTGCAAGGAGTGGTAGAGTAGGGGAGAGTCTAGAAAGGGCTATTTTGGGAATCATAGTAGTGGTGTGGGGTTTGGGATGAATGAGAGAGTGGATGTAGAGGATATATTGATAGAGGTATAGGGTGAGAAATAGGGTAGTGCATTGGAAAGAGTAGTAGAAAGAGGTTTGAGATTAGTCAGAGAGTTGAGGTAGAAGATGCAATGAGAGAGGTATAGGGTGAGAAATAGGGTAGTGCATTGGATATGCTGAATTAGAGGAAAGTAATAAATATATCGATCCATAATTACATGGAAAGTATATAGATGCATAAAGGAAGTAAGTATATGTAGATTAAAGATATTGATAGAGGTATAGGTGAGAAATAGGGTAGTGCATTTTTTGTTTTAGAAAAGTAATAAATATATAGATCCAAGTACTTGGAAGGTATATAGATGTATAAAGGAAGTAAGTATATGTGGATTGAAGATGCATTAGATAAACTCTGGTTTTCAAGTGTTGCACTTAAAATTTATTATTTTTTTAAACATAATTATTCTACATGTTTATACAAAGCAATACGCATATATAGGTACATATCTATAATACAAATAAATGCTTATATACAGAGGGATATGCTGTATGTTTCTGTTTGCGTATGGTGCTTATGTGGGGAAGAGACAATTCTTGAGTAGTTTTCTGAAGATAAGGTGGTTGTCCGTGGTTCTTATGTTGGGGGTAAAGAGTTCCATAGTTTATAGCTCAATGAAAAAAGCAAAGGTTACAGTTACGTTATAGTTGGGCTCAGATTTCACTTGTACAAAACCAGTCAAATTCAGCAGTTCTAGTTACCTGCGCTAACTATAACTTGCGCATCTGCAATGCACTGCTTATGACCTCACATATTACATCACTCATGACATGGTCAGTGACATCACTGATGACTTCATCAAGTGAGTTAAATGTTTTTAAGAGTTTATGGGTGTTACACATATATAGTATCCTACTACAAAATGTAAATTAGTATACTAGTTGCACTACTACTGAGTGATACTACTTCTAATATATATTATGTGAGTGGCTGTGTGACTGTATCCTTGTGTGTATGGGTGTGTAAGTGGCTGTATGGGTGTATAAGTGGTATGTGAGTAGCTGTGTGGGTGAGTGAGATGCTGTGTGTGTGGCTATTGGTGAGTGAGTGGGTGTGTCAGTGGCCTTATGGGTGAGTGAGTGGGTGTCTGAATGATTGTATGAGTGAATGGCTCTGAAAGTGGCTATATGGGTGAGTCAGTAGCTTTTTGAGTGGGTGTTGGGTTAAGTGAGTTGGTGTGTGAGTGGCTGTATTGGAGAGAAATGTTTTTGTGTGAATGGCTATATGGGAGAGTGAGTGGATGTGTGTGTACTTGTATGAATGTGTGTATGGGTATGTAAGTGGTTGTGTGGGTGTGTGTGTTTGTATGGGTGAGTGAGTGGGTGTGTTGAAAGGCTTTGTGAGCGAGTGGGTGTGTGAGTAACTGTAGGTAAATAAGTGGGTGTGTCAGTAGCTGCATGGATGAGTATGTGGCTATGTGAGTGGCAGTATGGGTGGGTTATTGGTTGTACAAGTGGCTGTGTGGGTGAATGAATGGTTGTGTGAGTGGCTGTACGAGTGAGTGAGTGAGTGGGTGTGTGAGTGCCTCTATGGAGGAGTGAGTGGGTATATGATTGCTGGTATGGGTCTGTGAATGGGTTTGTGAGGGGTTGTGTGTGTCAGTGGGCATATGAGAGGTTCTATGGGGGTGTGAGTGGTTCTGTGGATGATGTCATCAGTGATGTCATTTGAGATATCAGTGATGTCACTGACCATGTCATGAGTGATGTAATATGTGAGATCATAAGCAGTGCATTGTGGGGGCATAAGTTATAGTTAGCTCAGGTAACTATAACTGCTGAATTTCACTGGTTTTGTACGAGTGAAATCTGAGCCCAACTATAACATCTGTGTACCTTTTGTTTTTTTCAGTGAATTTCTAAGGTTTTTCAAATTCTATTTCCTAACAATAACATCCCTGTAACCTTTGTTTTTTTAAGTGAATGTCTGTTTTTCTTTTTACCTGTTGTCGCGTTTGCAGAGTGATGGAGAACGGAGGCGGTACCTCCGACCAGCTCTCAGAAATCCTGCTGTAAGGGACTTACTGGAAGTAACTTGAGGCCTTCTTGGCCCCCAAGGTCCCTCAGCGGCCAAGGGAACTTCATCCCCCAACCAGTAGTCCTCACAGCAATTGTGCTCTGTGGGACTTACTGGAGGTAACAGGAGGGGTAGTTGGCCCCCAAACACCCTGTAGAGCCAAGGGGACTAAATCCCTCAACCAGCAGTGCGCCAGGAGGCGGGTTTGCAGAGTGTTGAAGAAAGGGGGCAGGGCCTCAGAAGACCTCTCAGCAGTCCTGCAGTGTGGGACATACTGGCGGTGACAGGAGGGCTTTTTGACCCCCAAAGACCCTCTGAGTAAAGGGGACTACATTCCCCAACCAGCAGTGTGCCAGGAGGCGCGTTTGCGGAGTGCTGGAGAAAGGGAGCGTGGCCTCCGAAGTCCTGTCAGCAATCCCGCTGTGTGGGACATACTGGCGGTAACAGGAGGGGTAGTTGATCCCCCCCCCGCCAGCCCCACCCCCCTCACATCCCCCACCCCCAAGACCCTTAACAGCCAAGAGGACTTCATCCCCCAACTACTAGTGCACCAGGAGGCGCATTTGCAGAGTGGAGGAGAAAGGGGGCATGGCCTCCAACAACCTCTCTGCAGTACCACTGTGTGTGACTTACTGGAGGTGACAGGAGGGGTAGTTTGGCCCCCAAGGACCATCTGGAGTGCGCCAGAAGGCATGTTTGCAGAGTTGTTGTAAAAGGGGGGGGGGGCCCTCCGGCGACTTGCCGTTTTTCTTTTTTCTTTTTTTTCTCTAACAATCGGGAGAGGGGGCCGTGTGCCCCGGGCTGATTTCAACCCCGGGGACCCCCATCACCCGGGGCCCAGCCTTTTTAAAAAAAAAAACTATTTTAATAGCTTAGAAGTAGGAGGTCGCCCCCTCCCTGGGCAGATTTCGGCCCTGGGTACCCCATCCCTAAAGCTAGCCCTATTCTGAATGGGGGAGGTGGACCGTGCGGCCCCGTCTTTAAGTGTAAAGAGTTGCCCTCCTTCTACAAATAGCCCTGGGGAGGTGGCGGTCCCCGGGGCTGCAGGGAGGCTGTGCGGGCCCCCTGCATCATTTTATTGTTTGCCTCGGGGAGGTGGCGGTTCCCGGGGTGCAGGGTGCCATGTGGGCACCCCCCTGTAGGAAGCTGGCTCTGTATATATTATACCAAAGTGAGGTATAGTGTGCACAGAGTCCAGTGGAACCCCAAAGGTAAGCAGAGGTAAAGTTAGATAGAACCTTACTCTCTATTTGTGGTAGTGTAGTCGAGCAGTAAGGCAGTATCAGAGGACAGTGTTAGCATTTGTTGTACACCCTCAGTCAGCAAATGAATTCACACACTCAAAGACTGAACTTCAGACCAATTGTTTTTGTATAAAAATATTCTTTTAGTTATTTTATTTCTAGAACCAAGCAAGCCTGGCACAGGTAAGCAATAAATACTTTACAGTAGTAAATGTTGATTGTAAAACAGTTCAGTTGCAATTGTACATGTACTATGGTTTGACTTACAGTATTGTTTCAGAGAAATGCAATCACTTGTAAATACAGTACATAGACTTCAATGGCATTTTCAGTAAAATAGCAGGTAAGTTACTTTTGGATTACTTTTCTTACTCAGTGCTGTATGCCTGGATGCAGCACTGGGACATTTCCTGTAAACAGGTGAGTAAAAGCGTTTTTGTGAAATCGTACAATTTGAAAGGATTTCTTTAGGTTTCAAAACTCCACACTTAGAAACTTTTTCAGGAAAAAGTGTCAATGTTATCCTATGGAGGAAAATATGGTTATCGGTTTTTAGGTAAGTAATCGGTCTGTGGAGTTGAGGTTCTGGGGGTAGACTCAGGGGTCCCCCAGGGTCAGTGATGCACTCTTGTTACACCCTCAGCGGCACTAGGACGGCCGGGTGCAGAGTGTTGAGGCCCAATGTTATCCAATGGAGTATAGGGGGCCTCCGGTTGGTGGCTGCTGGCAAGCAGGCCACTGGGTTGTGGGAGCAAAGCTCCTGGACTTTAGCTCAGGGCAAATGGGGAAACAAATTAGCACCAAAGGTTCTCCCTCAGCGGCACTAGGGCGGCCGGGTGCAGGGTGCTGTTTTGAGGTCGGATGCCCTGTTGTTTCCAATGGAGAACCTCTGGTTTGTAAAAGCACTGCAGGCAGGGAGACGAAGGACTTCTGGGTGCGACCACCACTTCGAGAGGTAAGTTGGGAAGTTAGGGTTTGGTTAGGCACAGTCGGTTTGGGCACACAAGGCCGTTGGGCGTCTGATGCAGGGGTGCCTTTTGGGGTCGGATCTTCTTACCAGCTCCTGGTCGCGGTTAAGGGGGCCTTCTGGATTTAGGCTGCAGGCGTCGGCTGGAGGCAGGTCAGGGGTCAACGGGTCTCGGTTCAGGATCGCCGGGGTGACCTCCTCATGGTGTTTGCCCAATTGAGCTTGGGCCGTGGACGGCGGGTGCAGAGTGGGGCGGATCCCCAGTGTCCGGCCGGAGCCAGAGGTTGCAGTTCAACAAATCCGGTGTTCACGGGAGAAGCAGTCTTTGGAAGTGAAGGCGGGCAGGTCCTCCGGGGTGTTTGAGGTTGCTGGCTGCAGGACACACCGGGATTTCGCAGGAGCAGGTTCAAGGGGGAGACAGGCCGGTAGGGCTGGGGCCAAGTCAGTGGGCATCTTCCTCTTGTTAGCTGCTGCACGGCTGTTCGGTCCTTCTTCTTCTTTTCTTCTTGTTTCTTGTCTGGATCTGAGGAAGCAAGGTTCAGGGGTGCCCCTAAATACTAGATTAAGGGGCGTTACAGGTAGGTAAAAGGCAGGGACCAATGGGTCCCTTCCCTGGGGTGGGTACACCTCCTATTATGCCACCCTCCAGTGGGAGGGGGGTATGTCCCTGTCCCTGGTTGGCTGAGTCCCCCCATCTTCAAGATGGCGTGGACTGAGAGTTGTGCTTCACCTCGCCTCCCCCACCTGAGGGGTGGAGTTGGCAGAGGTGGGCACACCTCTCTTCCTCACTTGCTTTTCCCGCCGGTTCTCCCGCCCAAAGTGGGGGTCAGAACCAGTGGGGACCAGTTTCTGAAAGCAGCAAGTGGCCTGGGGAAGCTCATGATCCAGCGCGGCTAATATAAATTCTTCCTTATGACACTAATCCAGAAAAACACCTACACAATCTTGATCACTTGAAACCTATGTCGGTGGGGCCCATAACACCGCATATATACATTCATTCAATTTTCTGGACCAAACGCTAAGGAAAAATGAGTTGCTGGACAAACAGGATATCTTATTAAAAATGACAGAATTATAACCTATACATTAACTTCGGATCCTGTCGGTTCTAAACATCAAGGTATTCCGCTATTCGGTCGATGGACCAACTAGTAGAATCAGTTGATGGCGATTAAGTCCAGCTCAATCACAATTTAAACCTTTAACATTTATTAATCACAATTTTATTTAAAAAAACAGACTCATTTAGAGTTAGCATATAGTTTTATCTAAATTCTTTGAGCAGGGGGGCGTGGCCAAGATGGCGACCTGAGCAGACGTGTGGCTCGGCGGCTCCTCGCCCCTGGCCCCTATCTCCCGAGTAACACAGCACAAACCCCCCCTTTTCGCGCACGGCGCTAGCACCGCAATCGGCGGGGAGGAGTCGCCGCCCATCGAGGAGCACCTGCAGGGTGAACGCTCCACGGAACCCCCTTATACCATTGTAATTTCCATGAACGGAGGCCGGAAGAAATGGCGCCTCTTCCCGGAGCTGAGGGGGGGTCCGGGCGCCGCTGAAACGCGGCCTCTCTGAGGGCACCGGCGGTGTTGTCGACCCCGCCGGGGCGGTGAGGTGCCCGACACTAGCGACCCGGCTGAGAGCTACGCGGCTGATGGTGAGGAGGGGCACAAGAGACGTCTGGTGGCCCAGGTGAGACGGCGGCAGCCGCGAGAGGCCGAGGCTCGAAGGCCTAGGAATTCCGCAGACGGCGCCGGAGGGGCACCCTCGTGAGCTTGGCCCTCGCCACTTGCTGTGGCCACGACATCGGTCCAGCGACGGGAGAGGTGGGGGCGGACTGCGGCGCCGGACGCCCCTGCAGGGAAACCGGGTGAGTGCCTGCGGCCCTGGGAGGACGAGGCGGCAGCGCCGGCGGGGGAGAGGCCCCCCTGGGTGGACGCCTGAGACCGGGCTCCGGAGGCCTAGAAAGAGAGGTAGGGCCCAAATCCTGACCACCCCGGGCCCGACGCGCAGTGCGACTCCCACAGAAACACTCTCAACGAACCGAGGCAGGGACGAAGGAGAGTGAGCTCCCGAATACTCCCCCAGGGTCAACAGCTCGCTGGCGGAGGGCTCCGGGGCAACAGATCGGCGACACTACACGCCGGCGCACGTTAGGAGTGACCTGGGCAGCGGAGGAGCGGGCCCTCATCCGAAGCCCCCGAAGCCGCGGAAGGGCTGACTCGCAGCAGACACACGCAGAGTCAGAGTGGACACCACAGGTGGGGGCAACGACGTGTGTGAAGGCCCGGGGACCCCGGGGCTCCTGCTCAGGCACACAGAGGGGCGGAAGGGGTCACAGCTCCACCCCGGGTGCAGCGACGCGGAGAAGAGGGACCCTCTGATAAGATACACCGGAGGTATAGGACAGAGTTTGGCGGGATTAACGGACCTCCACGATGTCCACGCTCAGGAAGAAAGGGGACCGCAACATTAAAGATATGCTGGCCAAGAGCTCCCCATTAGGTGAACAAGGACGCAAGACTCCGACCCCCCTCCACCACGGGAGAACCTGGAGGAAGGGGACATGCCTATCACACGAACCTTCCTGGAATCCCTGTTCAATGTCCTGCGGGAAGATTTCCAGATGCTTAAACAGGAGGTGAAGGGAGAGGTACGGGAGATCCGCCGGGACGTGGACGGGATTGGAGAGAGGGTGGCTGCAGTCGAAGAACGCGAACTATCCAGAGGCGAAGAAATAGAGCAACTACAACAGGAAATGATACGCCTACAAGAACAGCAGCTGGACCTCCAGACCCACACCGAGGACCTCGAAAACAGGTCCCGACGCAATAACATTCGAGTCCGAGGGGTTCCGTCGCAAGAAGAGGGGACCGATGTGGCCGGCTACCTACGGGGGCTCTTTCGGGACATCCTGGGGAGGACCAAGACTTCGAAATACGCATTGACAGAGCGCATCGAGTGGGCCCTCCGCGCCGAGCACCAGCGCCTCCAGCCGACATACTGGCCTTTCTCCCGGACTATCCCCTTAAAGAGCGTATATTGAGGGAGGCCCGGCGCAAGCAACCTCTCGCACATCAAGGACACTCCATAGCTCTCTTTCAGGACTTAGCCGCCATAACCCTACAGAGACGGAGAGCATTTAAAGAGGTGACAACTCACTTGAGAGAGCAGGGGTGGCCTACTCTTGGGGACACCCCTTCCGATTGATCTTTAAGTGGAACGGCCGGATACACCAATTGCGCTCCCTCAAGGAAGCCTGTGAGATTCTGGGCTTGACGCAGGAGAGCCCGACTGCCTCACCTACTCGCCCAGGGGGCCCTCCGAGACCGGCTGGCGAAAAGTAAAACACAGGCGTAGGCCTCCTCCTGTCCAAAAGCCTGATCCGGACATTATGTCCCAGGAGAGGCGAGAGGCCGTGGCGGCGGTGGCGAGGACACTACCCCACCAAACCAAGAATGACAGTACAAGCAATCACGGGGGGTCATAGAAGCAATGAACCGGGTTGTGCCGGGGGCGGGGCCGGGGGGGCAGCCGAGACCACTTGAGCCACAAGTACAACCCAATTTTCTGGACTCCAGATGACCACGCCATTGGACAATGGGCAATGGACTATGTTACATGGGGAGGTTCACAAAGTTGGGGTTAGGGAGGGAGGGGTGAGGGAGCACGGGCATTGGGGAAATGGGATTAGGGTGGGTTTTGAAAGGGGGCGACAAGGGTGGGGGAGTTGTAGCTAGGTGGGAGTTGGAAGGGTTCGAGAGGGAGGGAGGGTCCGGGGAACCGATGTGCTATCAACCATGGGGGCTCACCAGGCTCCACACTCTGGACAGACCCATACACAAGCGGCCAGCTACCTCTCTCCCTCGATGACGGTATCAGAGCTGCAGATTCTCACTCTGAATGTAAAGGGGCTGAATAACCCCATTAAGAGACGAGCCGTCCTCTCTTACTTAGAGAACTCGGGTGCATCAATATGTCTCTTACAAGAAACTCATCTCCTCCCTAAAGACTGGCATCGGCTGAAATCCCGGGCCTTCCCCCAACAATTCTTTTCCTCCACAACAACCAAGACAGCTGGGGTCGCTATACTGTTAGCTAAAACATTCCCGGGCACGGTGGGAGATAAGGTGGCAGAGATCCGAGGCCGATTCCTAGCATACACGCTATGGATAGGGGCGCCCCCATAGTGGTGGGCTCTATATACGCACCCAATACAGGACAAGAACTGTTCCTTCAAAATGCTATGTCGGAGGTGTTGGCCTCCCCTGGGAGGCGAATTATGGTGGGAGGTGACCTGAACTTAGTTATGGACACGGACAAAGACAGATCGGGTCAGAGATACGGACATACAGGGGCCCTATCACATAGCGGGAGGGAATGGCTCAAGGAGAGGGGGCTGGAGGATATTTGGAGGGTGGCCCACCCCAATACCACACAATATTCTTTCTACTCACATGCCCATCATACATACGCCCGACTAGATCACTTTCTAGGGACAGCGGAGTTGCTGCCGATAGTGGAGACGGTATCAATCATGCCGGCCCCACTGTCTGACCATGACGCTGTGATGCTGACGTTGACTATCCCCCACAACGGAAACCGCCCGGGAGATGGCGTCTCAGGGAGAATCTGTTACAGAGAGCAGGGGTAGTACAACAACTTCGAAACCGGGTTACAGACTACCTGGATCTGAATGACTCTCCAGACACTCCCCTGACAGCACTGTGGGGAGCACTTAAAGCCACGATTCGAGGTGAAATTATCGCTATCAGCGCAGCAGAGGCTAGGGAACGGAAAGAGAAAAGGGCGCTCCTCACGACCCAGGTGACGGAACTAGAGCGAATACATAGCCGCACTTGCGCACCACGGATATGGCGCCAACTCAAAGCGGCGAGAACGCAATTAGCGGCCCTCGATATTGACAGGGCTGAGTACGCGGCCCTACGACTTAAGCACACTTATTACATAGGGGGCGATAAGGCAGGGCGGCTCCTAGCGAACAAACTCAGGGGCGCGGGACGAACGCGCCAGAGTAAAGGGCTTCAGACTCATACGGGAGAGACAGTGGAGCGTGATGAGGATATTGCGGAGGCCTTTCGGAACTTCTATTCCACATTGTATAGCGAGACTTCGCAGACAACGAGGACGCAGTAACTTACCTACAGGACGCTGCCATCACAAAACTAGATCTTACGGAACGGGATGCGCTGGACGCACCCATCCGAGTGGAGGAAGTGATCAGGGCCATTTCCCGACTTAAAGCCCTGAAATCGCCGGGTCCAGATGGATTTTCGGCAGGTTTCTATAGGACCTTCTGCCCACAGCTGGCCCCAATACTAACGCGCCTTTTTAACTCCTTTCAGGGCCCCGGGACAATCCCCCGGACATGTTAGCCGCCGACATAGTAGTTATCCCGAAACCCGGGAAAGATGCAACTCACTGTGGTGCTTATCGCCCGATCTCCCTGCTTAATCTTGATCTTAAACTGTTCACAGGGGTTCTGGCGGCCCGACTAGGTCCATGCATGCCCGGGATTATCGAGCCGGATCAGTGTGGTTTTGTCGCGAACCGTCAGAGTAGCGACCACACTAAGAGGATACTCCACCTGATCGACAAAGCCCATCGCACCAATCTGGACGCAGTGCTAATAGCGATTGACGCGGAGAAAGCATTCGACCGCGTCAGTTGGGACTTTTAGGAGCCACACTGACCCATTTCGGAATCGGTGATCGCTTCAAGGCCTGGGTAGCGAGCTGCTACAATGGACCTACCGCTACGATACGAGTGAACGGCATGGCCTCAAAACCGTTTGATATCCAACGAGGAACAAGACAAGGGTGCCCTCTATCGCCCCTCCTGTTCGCTCTCTACATAGAGCCTCTTGCACAAAGAATACGGGATAACCCTGAGATTCTCGGCATACCCTTTGGAGGGAAAGGCATGCAATTAGTCTGTATGCAGACGATCTTTTAGCTACCCTAGAGTCTCCCGACCGATCAGCCCCGGCCTTTCTAAAGGAGCTGGCCTCCTTTGGCCGTGTCTCTGGCTTTAAGATTAATGTCCCGAAATCAATGGTGCTACCCCTGGGCAGCTGTGCAGAAAAGCACACGGCGGGAACACTGGTGATTGGGGGGCTCCAAATCTGCAACACACTTCCCTACTTCGATCTGGCACCCACGGTTGCAACTACGGTAACGTCAAACTACACTAAACTGCTTTCTCAGACACAAACGGCTCTTGGACGATGGCAGAAACATCAGCTGTCACTTCTGGGCCGGATAGCGGCTGTTAAAATGAATATCCTGCCCAAAGCACTTTATGTCTTCCAGACCATACCGATATGGCCACCAGGAGGGGCCCTACAAAAGCTACAAGCAGCGGTACAACACTTTATTTGGGTGGGGGCACGACCTAGGATGCGCAGAGACCTCTCCCATAGACCACCCGACGCAGGCGGGCTGGGTATCCCTAACTTCCTAGATTATTTTAAAGCAACTCAACTACGCTACCTAGTGGAATGGAACAGACCGACATCTGAAAAACGATGGTTGTTCCAAGACCGGGCCTTGGCGAAAATGTCTCTCTGGAAAGTCCCGTTTTAAAACGCAAAGACCGACCGCCGAATTTGAGGGGATCCCCGACCACGAGCACGCTGTTGCGAGTGTGGGATTCAGTAGCGGCCAAGAGGGGACTCACATCCTTTCCCTCCCCGTTGACGCCATTATTCGAGAACCCAGAGTTCCCTCCCGGCATGGAGGACCGGGCGTTCCCACAATGGAGGGACACAGATTGTAAGTCAGCGGGCCATTTATTTACCCTCGAGGGGTTCATGCCCTACACGGAGGCGATACAGTGGTACAACATCGCGGCGCCACAAAGGTTCCAATATTTTCAACTGCGTCACTGGCTCCTGCACCCGGAGACGTGTCCAGGGGCCAGCAGGAATCTCACGACATACGAACGCTGGCTTATTACTAGAACATCGGACAAACGACTGATATCTGAACTATATCGCATGCTGAGACCTCGGGTTCCCTTTTCCCCGTTGGCGGGACAGAAACGGTGGGAGCGGGAGATTGGGAGAGGATTAACAGAGAAAGAATGGACGGATATATCCTTTAGAGCCAACCACACGGCACGTAACACAGCCAGTAGGGAGGCTGCGGTTAAGGTCACTACATACTGGTATTTAACACCAGCGCGACTGCATAGGGGAACCCAGACAGAAGTCCGACATGCTGGCGGGGCTGTGACGCGGAGGGAACCCTGACACACCTCCTATGGGATTGCCCAGAATTAACGGACTACTGGCGGGCAGTCTTAGATGACATTGATAAACACTTCGAGACAGAGATACCTCGTTTCCCGGCATACACGCTATTGGGACTACCTAATGCACTCACATACCCCCTGAAATCAATCCGGGGGAAGCAAATGGGGCTAGCGATGGGGGCAGCAGCGCAACACATCTTATCGCTTTGGGGCAAACAGTCCAGACCGACACATACAGGATGGTTGCACAAATTATGGTATATAGCCGGAATGGAACGAATCCAAGCTACCCTCACGGGTTCTTCCGCTACCTTCCGCACCTTATGGACACCCCTACTGTCCCTACTGTCGACAGAATTGACCGAGCTTACATGCCCCAGATACTTACGTATTCTCCGACTCACGGATAGCACAGAGGAGGTTGCAGACCCCCACGGGAAAGGCATCGAGCTCCATCTACAAGGGAGGTCCCAGAGACAGGCTGATATACACGGACTAGGGAACCTAGAAGGGAGGATGAGGGAGGAGAAATATGCTGGTCTTGCTTTCTCTACTCAGGGTCCACACGGAAGGGCCGTAGTCCCTGGAGGGGACACCACCCAGAACTCTAACTTGGCACATCGGTTCGGGAGGGAGGGGGGCGTTGGGGTAGTTTTAGGTTTTTCTATTTTTCTTTTATTTGTGGTGGTCATATATGGGGGATAAAAATGGAAGACATAAAATTTCATAATCACACGTTACAATCTCACGCGGCCGACCTCCGGGTTGTGGCGGAAACGCTGTGTATGTTCAATCACTATGCGCTCTACCGGCCCACGGATGTGGGCAGCCAATTGTGTGACACTATCCTCTCTTCCATCAATAAACATGATTTAACCATAAATTCTTTGAGCAAATAAGTAAAGTTCATAATTAGGCAAATACATTTATTATATCAGTAAGCATTTAGGTAAAAGATTAAGAATAGAGATGGAAAATACTCATTACCCTTGGCCATAGGGCGATGACAAGAATGGTTCACCAGGAAAGAAAGATGAACCGCAGATTACTGGTTGGACTTCCAAAACTGACTGACTGTCCCGCTAACCTCCTCGGACGCAATCTCCTCCCGGGCAACTCCCGCAACGGTCTCGTTCCTTCCCCAGTCAAAAGTTCGAAGTCCAAAATGACAGTCTCTCGCAGCATCAGGAAAGAAGAAGCGAATAGAACATGCGCAACGTAAGAGCAGACTCTCTTATACCCTATTCTCTGACTCGCTACACTTAAAGTTGCAATCTTTAGGGGCAGAAATCACGCTAATTCGTCCATTGGAGGGGTGGTGATGGTCACCTCATCGCCCTCCTTGTTCGAACCGGTTTGGGGACAATAACGCATACATTAAGTCTCATGATCAACGATGTCCAAAGGTAGTCCAATTTGTTAATCTATTTTGTAACAAACTCTGATGGTCACATATTAGTTCATCCCCTGTCGCTCGATTTTCTCATCTGTTCCCATGCATATATGCTGAACTCTTGGCACGATCCTCGTTGCAGGTCAGATTGGCCTTGACCTCTCTCACTCCGGGCACAGGCCGCATACACGTGACTGGATCATTCACACTGCTCATGCGCGGGGGCCATTTTATTCAGCGCACGCCATCTCGTCCTTTCCAGCGGCCATTTTCGAAGCATGGCCTAGCAGGCCCGAACGAAACTAATATAAGAACAAACACAACGGAAATTAAAACATGGAAAATAAGCCTTTCTGTTTACCACCCGCCATTCTAAAGACCCGTGTTAGTTATTACCTAGCAGAAGCGACATTTAAAGCCATTTTACTTACCATCTGCATTCTTTGCCACAGTGCAATTTTACTACGCAACAAAAATCATGCAATTTACTCTATTTACTACTCAAATCACAATATTTGTTATTTTACTTCACATTTGTAAATAAATTAGATTTTGCAATGCCAGCAAGTTGCCCACGTGTAATGCTTAATAAAAAGGTGCATTTGTTGATTAGTTCATGCGTTTCAAACGGTTAGTATCATTTAATCGTTATGGGGTCATTAACTTTCAAAGGGGTACAAAAATATTTCGTTTCCCCTGCTCCATCAATTCCCCCTTTGGTGATTTTTAACATCACCACTAAAACCTATCCCTACAAAATTTATTAGAAAAATGTTTCTTGTCCACTTGCATTTGTTATTTTAGACGATTGTGTTCTTTTCATCTCGTCTTTTAGACCTTTTGTACATGTTCTCTTTAAACTCTTCCAATTCGATCTCTCCCATCTCCCGTTCTCTTGTTTCTCTTTCCTTTTTCTCATTTTCTCTTTTTGCTTTATTTTGTCTTTTTCTCCTTTTAATACACATATGCTAATCTCAATATCATTATTATCATTACTACTAAGGTCACTGGAATTAGTATTTTTCCAATTAGAGAACTACCTATTTCGGTGAACCATTTCCTTATTGAGGAAAAACCCTTACCAAGTTTCTCCCAAGCACCTTCAACCTCCAGTGGGGCAATTTCCTTATGTAAATCAGTAATGTTCTTTATATACTTCTGTATATTCTGACTTTTGTCTGAAATGTAAGTGCAACAATGTTGTACCATCAGCATTCCACAGACTCCACCTTCTTTTGCCAAAAGAATGTCAAGGGCAAGTCGATTTTTGCATTACCATAGCTCTCATGGCAACCATTTCGGTATTTACCATCAAGAACCCTCCAGCAGTATTCGTTGATAAACGATCTACTACTGTAGACAATTTCCGAATCTTGTATGCATTTAAAGATATACCCACTGCTGGTATCAATGCTCCAAAAATGAAACCTATTATCTCTGAGAATCTTTCCATTCTCCTACGGGTTAATGGTTTACCTATCTCGTGAATTCCTTTCATTCCTCTTTCCACGTGAAAAATCTTTGGAAAGACCAGGCCTAGATAACATGTTCCGTACCAATGGTCCGGCAACCTATAATAGGCTCGATTTCACGCAAATATAATAGATCCCTGGGAATACTCGATCTTTTCCTCCTTTGAATCCCCATCCCCCTATAATTTTTTATGTATCTCGGCACTCACTAGAACCCACGAAATAGTTATCATACATAGTGTTATCTCTACTAATACACAATTTTCCCTGTTGAGGCCAATCTAAAACCATAGCTGCATTCGTTTCGCCTTTGTCGTAACTTCCCTCTTCAAACGCCCAAGGTGGGGTTTTTGTCTTTTCTCCCGTTGCTTTTCTTTGAAACTTAACCCTTCTGTCTTCTACCATGTCTAAGAAAACCTTTTCTTCCTTTCTTAACCTACAAGTAAGATTATGTCTAAATGCATATTCTAATGTTAATTCTTTCGTTTCTACGAAAAATTCTCCAAAAATCTTTGCAAATTTCACCTTATTTAGTTCAGGGACTACGGGAACTTTAGCAAAAACAGCATCTGTGTTAGTGTAGTAATACTCTAATTTACCTATTTTGTAAAATAAGCTAGCTAAAACACTACAGGTTATTCCATACGTCAAAGGAAGGTGATGATACGTCACACCTTCTGTTACAGACGCAGAGTAACTGCATACATACATAACCATCTCTAACATCCATTGTTTCTACATATTCATACAAAAGTTTTGTGAAGACATTCTTGGAGAAATCAGTTATTGACTTATCCCTATGAAATTCAGTACTGTCTATCAGTGTTGCAGTGTTCTTTATGTTGGATTTCTTGTCACTATTCGTCTCATTCATGATTGCAGATGTATTTTCTACAACTAATCTAAGTGGAATTATAATTGCTAAAATGAACCAAATAAGCATTAGTAAACCTGTACAATAGAAACACATCTTACACCATCTACGGAAAAACTCACATCTAGATCTTCTATTCTCAGTGTCTACCATGTTGAAATATTATCTAAATATATGTACAGAAAATGTGTTTCCACACCTCAAATGACTTTTTGCCGTTTTACCCTTTCTTTAAGTGTTGACTGTAATCAACTGCTTTTGGCACACCTTTCGCTCTTTCAGAAATTTTCTTTGATTTTATCAGTTTGTGTGTCTAGTCCGGTTTTCTTTTCTCCTCTTCAGGAAGGGCGCAGTTCACTCTCACCCACTTGTTCACAGTCTTTGTCTGGGTTTTCGTAACTGCTATCCACTTCTTTAATGTCAGGAAGTGCTATGTATACCCATTCAGGTGACTTGTATTTCAGGTTAGGACTTTTCACTCTCTTTGGTCTCTGCAACTGTCTTTCATTCGTTTTTCTTTGTCTTTTCTGACTTATTTCATTTACTTGTTCTGCATTGTCTTTGTTCAAGTTTATTAGCTTATATCTCAGTCTTTTAATCTCGTTGGGCCAATTGTCTCCTTTTCTCGGCCTTTTCAGTTCACGTTCCTTTTCTCCTCGTTCCGCTCTCCAAGTTCTCTTTCTTGGTCCTATTCTTTGCCTTATTTCTTCTTCACTTTCTTCAGATTGTGTCTCAGATCTCACTTCACTTTCTTTAACTTTGAACTTTATGATCTGTCTCTTTGTCTGAATCTGAATCTCCTTGGGTTTCTTCTGCTTGTAATTCTGAGTCTAATTCTCCTCGTGTTTCTTCCGCAATTTCCTCTATCTCTCTGTCTGAATCTGAATTTTCTTGAGTTATTTCTATAATTTCTGGAGGAATTTCCCCAAAGCTTGTACTTGGCTGTTCACCATCACTGTCTATTGGTTCAGTTTCTCCTGTTTCAATATCAGTTCTTTGTTTTTCGGATTCTTCTGTTTGTCTTTCACTGGATTCAGGTTGGTCTGCTTCAGATGCCGAACTGGTATTTGATATTTCCAGATGTCGACTTACAGGTCGATCTTCAGGATCTGGAACTCTGATTGTTTCAGTTTCTTCTTCGGATGCCGAACTGGTACCTGATATTTCCAGATGTCGACTTACAGGTCGAGCTTCAGGATCTGGAACTCTGATAGTATGGCTGGCATGAATCCAATTTTTCACACCTGCACACTTTACTGCAGTTGTTGTCACCAGAATCACTTGACGTGGCTTCTCCCAGCGTGGAACCAAGCAATTTCTTCTTCGGTGAACTTTTATGCGGACCCAGTCTCCTGGACTCATATCATGAGCTGGTTTTCTTTCAAGAGTGGTCGCATCCGGCTCAACCTGATGAAACACAGAATGCACCACATCAGCCAATCCTTTGCAATAGTCCAGTATGAGATCATCAGTTATAGTCAGCAGTTTGTTGACAGGTACGTATGCTTGTCTCATTGCTCGTCCCATTATTATCTCATGAGGACTCAGACCTGTTTTTCTGTCAGGTATGCTTCTTATGCTCATTAGCACCAATGGTAAGGCATCGGGCCATTTGAGTCCTGTGGCTTGACACATTTTCCCTAAACTATTCTTTATTGTGCCATTTACTTGCTCTACCACTCCAGAAGCCACTGGTCTGTAGGCACAATGCAGCTTTTGTTGAATGTCTAGTGCTTCACATATCAGTTGGATAATTTCATTCTGGAAATGCGTTCCTCTATCTGTTTCTATCGTTACTGGAAAGCCATATCTAGGAATTAATTCTCTCAGTAGGAGCTTAGCTACAGTAACTCCATCATTCCTTCTTGTCGGATAGGCCTCCACCAACGAGAAAACAAACAGACGACCACCAGGACATACCTCAATCTGTTACTCGGGGGCATTTCAATAAAATCTAATTGCATTCTGGTAAAAGGACCTCCTTCACGTCCTATTGTTCCCAAACTCACTACTGTCTTTCTTCCAGGATTTATCTGTTGGCATATAAGGCATCTTTGGCAAAGGCTTTCAGCTATAGCCCTAAACTTTGGGTTGTACCAGGTCTGTTTGAAAAGTCTGATCATGGCATCCCTACCTATGTGTGCCTGTCCATGGTACATCCGAGCCATGTTAGAGATCATGCTATCAGGCATAACTGGTCTTTCATCCCTGTAAACCCAAACTTCATCTTCCTCTCTCCGTCTGCAACCTGATTTTATCCAAATGTCTTTCTCCTCATCACTTGCCTCTTCCTGCAATTGTTTCACCTCTTCCCATGTTTCAACTGGGTTAGTAAACAGCAAGGGACATGAAACATTTTCTTTTTCCCTTCTCCGATTCATTGAGGTCATATTTCTGGCACAATATTGAGCTAATTCATCAGCAAAATTGTTACCTACTGCAATGTAATCAGTTCCATTTTTGTGAGCAGTGCATTTTACCACCGCAATCTGTTTAGGCAGCTGTATCGCCTCAAGCAACTTCTTTACAAACTCACCATTCCTAATAGGAGACCCTGAGGAAGTCAGGAATCCCCTCTGGGACCAGATCTGTCCGAAATCATGGACCACTCCGAAGCCATACTGGCTATCCGTGATCACAGTAATTCGGAAATTCCTTCCCAGTTTGCAAGCTCGAATCAGAGCAATCAGCTCAGCAACTTGGGCTGAACGTATTCCTCTCAAACAAGATGCTTCCATTATGGTTGCCACCGTACATACAGCATACGCAGCACTTAAAACTCCTTCATTTGTCCTCAGGCATGATCCGTCCACAAACATCACATAATCTGATTCTTTTAAAGGTTCATCTCTGATATCAGGCCTTGGCTTTGTGCAAAATTCAAGCACATCTAAACAGTTATGATCAACCTAATCTTTGACTTCTGCATTTACTGCACCTGGCAGTAAGGTGGAAGGATTCACACTCATGCATCTTACAATGGTTACGTTGTCTGCACCCAAGATCACTTTTTCATACCTAGTCAGCCGACTATGTGTCATGAATTGTGTTTTTGTTCTGGTCAGAAGGATTTCAACTGAATGTGGGACATATACTCTCAAAGGATATCCCTTCACAATGCCTTCACTCTGTTCCAGACTCACACAAGTAGCAGCTACTGTTTTCAGACATCCAGGCAACGCTTTTGCTACCGGATCTAAAACAGCTGAAAAATAAGCTATTGGTCGTTTCATTTTTCCATGCCTCTGCACTAATACTGAAAGTGCACATCCGTCTCTCTCACTACAATACAGCTCAAATTCTTTCTCATAATCAGGCATTCCCAATGCTGGTGCCTCACACAAACTTGTTCTCAGTTCCTCGAAAGCCTTCATTTCCTCCTCATCCAGTGCAATCGGATCTTTGACATCCCTCTTTGTCAATCGCTGTAAAGGTTTTGCAATCAATGAAAATCCACTTATCCACTGTCGGCAATAACCAACCATTCCAAGGAACATTCTCACCTCTCTTTGTGTCATTAGGGCTCTCATTCCTTTAATAATCCTTATTCTTTCTGTTGTCACTTTTCTTATCCCTTTCTCAATCTTATGACCTAAGTACTGTACTTCCTGTTGACAGAATTGGAGTTTTGATGGGGACACCTTGTGTCCTCCTTCTGCCAAATGATTCAGTAAAGCAATTGTGTCTGTAACACATGCTTCTCTGGTCTTTGATGCCACCAATAGGTCATCGATATATTGGACCATCACAGATTTTTCAGGCATTTTCAAATTTTCTAAGGATTTCTTTAGAATCTGATTAAAAATAGAAGGACTTTCAGTATACCCTTGAGGAATTCGACACCATGCCAAAATACGCTCTCCAAACCGAAACGCAAATAATGGCTGGCTGTCAGGGTGCAATGGAATAGAGAAAAATGCATGGCACAAATCAATAACTGTGTACCATTCTGCATCATGAGGGATTTGATACAGTATTACAGCAGGGTTTGGCACAATTGGGCAGCAAGGAATAACAATTTTGTTCACTTTTCTCAAATCCTGTACTATTCTATATGTTCCATTTGGCTTTTTCAATCCCATTATAGGGGAATTACATGGACTGCTCATTATTTCTCTCAAAATTCCTTGTTCAATCATCTTATTAATTTACAGGTGTTATTCCTTCAATAATTTCTGGCGTCAGTTTGTACTGCGGAGTGTTTGGGTAATTTGTTCCTTCTTTTACAGTAATTTTTATGGGATCAACTTCTCTCATTAGTCCAATATCTTCACCTGTGAAATCCCAAACATCAGACCTGACTTCCTTTCAATTCAGTAGGGATTTTCTCTGCATCGAACACAGGAAACATATCATACATTCCTGGTTCTAGTTCTACCATTGTCATTTCATACAGATCATCTGGTGTCTGGAAAGCAATACCATCTGGAGTACAGTAGATGGTACAATTCATTTTGCAAAGCAGATCGCGTCCTAATAAATTTACAGGACTACAATCACACACCACAAAGCGATGCATATCTTTGAATGGACCAATTTCCACCTCTACTGGTTTTGTAAGAGGGGTTTTAATTTGCCTGTTTGAAACACCTACAACTTGGATGTATTCTCCTGAGAGAGGAAGGGTTGGAATTTCCACTGATCTAACAGTAGAACGGGTAGCGCCAGTGTCCACAAGGAAAGTAACATTTACACCATTCACTTTTCCATCCACAAATGGACCTGACTGATCTACCTCTAGAGTTGCGCCAAGCACGCACTCCTCTTCCTCTCCTAGGCACCGTCATAAGCTTTCATCCGAATCATCTCCATCTTGCCGTAACCAATATTGTGAAACAGCAGCTGTGCGCGGCAATTTTGTTACCTGCTCTCCTCCGTAGAATCCTGCTGCTGTACTGTATCTTTGAGGATTTACACTCTTTGGAAGAGGTGGTTGCGGCACCTGACACTGTTGAGTAACTACCTGCGGCTGTTGCAGCTGTTGGTAACTCCCCTCATTCTGCACCTGTCGATTTAATGGTTGATTCTCGGTATTAACTCTCGGAGGTAATTTACACTCGTTTCTCCAGTGCCCTAATTTTCCGCAATTATGACATGGCCACTTCTTTTTAGCTTCTTCTAAACTCATCTGACCTTTTCCCTTACCAATATTCGGTTTGGACTTGGTCTGTCCTGCATCACTAGACTGATTATTCATCTGAGCTTCTTGCTTTTCTGCAACCTTTACTTGTGCCCACATTGCCTTTTCCTTGAGTTTACGCTGTCTGCACTCAATATCGTCACTGCAATATTTTGCATACCGTAGTACCTCATCTACTGTGCTAGTCTGCCAACATAACATATGCTGCTTAATCATTTCACTTATCTCAGGTCTCAAACCATACACAAATTGATACACAAAATGACATGTCTTTTTCACTCAAATTCTCGTATCCACTATACTGTTTAAAAGCCAAAAGCAACCTTTCATAATAAGCATGTAAAGATTCTTTATTCTCCTGAGTTGTTAGATCAATCTTTACCCAGTCAGTTTCTTTTGATGGAATCTTATTTTTCAGGAATGTAATTGCCTGTTCATATTTTCTCATTACTTCTGAACTTTCAGCTCCTGTTTTTGCATCCCTAGGATATTCTTCCTTCGGCCAGTCAATTGTAATTTTACACTCTGTCCATAAATCCGCAGGAACAACAATCTCAAACAATCCATCCAGATCTTCCCACAATACTTTTGAAACCTTTACAAACCTTTCTACCTGTCTATACCATTCTACAGGCTTTTCTCTCAATCTTGGAAAATCATTTGTAAATGACAATATATCTTGTCTGGACCATGGGACGTGTACATAACCTCCTCCTGGAATTTCTCTCATTGGACATTCTATTACCGTTGGTTCTTTTTCTTTTACTGGAAAAGCCAATGATGCTTTATCAGTTGTTCCCTCTTTTCTCCTTATCCACCTACTTCTCCATTTGTCTACATCTCCCCATTTTCTCAGTAAAACAATTAGTTCTTTTATCTGTGTTAGTCGTCCTGAAGTGTTCAGATTTTCTATGTCCATTTCACTAAAATCTACCCTGTACGGTTTCTGCAATCCTCTAATTTTTCCAAAATCTACTCCTAGTTCGTTCGCTGTTTCTTCCAATTTTTCATGCAAGTTCCTAGCTCTCCAAGTGATGCTTTTACACATAAACATTAATTCATCATCTTGATAGGACTTCAATCGATCTGTACCAATAGTCCCTAGAATCAATTCCTCCGTATCTATCTTTAATCTGACCACATCCAAAGGTTGTGGTTCGGCATCTTTTTTCTGCAAGCTCCTCACCCAATCATTTAATTCCTCTGCAGTCGGACCCACAGGGGTTTTTGTTAATTCTACCCTGTCTACACTTCTCTCCGGTGTTTCAGTTGCTGACTCGGCTCCTATAGGAATATTATTTATCGGACTCTCATTAATTGTCAAATTTACAGGTGGACTTGACCAAAATGGACCAACAGAATCTTTTGTCTCTCTATTTTCTGGAATTGTCCCTTCTCTTACTTTTTGCATACTAGAATTTTATGGAATTACTAAGGAATGTTCGTCTATCTTTTGATTTTCAAATACTGGGATTACTGGCCCTATAGTTACTGGCACAGTCACAGCTTCCATATTCTTTGTCAGTTCTCTTATCTTTTTCAGTCAACTCTCTTGTGGTTATGGCTAGTTCGGCCGTATTACCATTATCATGTTTCACAGTCTGTGGTGTTTCTGGTCTATTAAATGGACTATTTATTTCAGAAATTTGTTCAGGGCTTTGATTTATTACAGTTCTCATTGGCGGTGCATTTGGTGTCACCACCACAGAATCCTGTTGATATGGAGGGGGTCTTTTATTTAAAATGTCCTCCAGCAACTCATCCTCTGTGTCGCTAACTCCATACCCATATTTCTCTGGTACTGCATGCTTCTTTTTCTCCGTACACTTTTTCCCTGTAAATTCTTCAACTGTTCTGGTAGGAAACATACCATCCGTCACATTAGCATACCCCCATCGTCTCATGCTGTCTTCATGACTCACACCCCATACTCTCCCATGAATAAAATTATAATTCTTTGTACCTCTGTATCTTTCCCTTTCATACATCTCATCTTCCCATTCACCTAAGGCTTCAAACTGTGTCGGTCTAGGTCTCGGTTCAAGTCTCATCATTTTCTCTCTCAAATTTCGAAGTACAGCTGTGCTAAACGAACCATTTTCTGGAAATGCCAATATTCCATCGTCTTTGGTATATTTCGCCCAATTTTCCAACCAAATAGAAGTATGATAGCCATATTTCACCATCATATAAGATGCTGGTGTTTTCGGCGGAGGAAGTACTTCTCCTTCCCTAGTCACAACCTTTTTATCTTTCTTAAAAAGATTTTTAAGCTTCACAAACCATGACGGTTTCTCTCTTTCACGTTCATTGTAATAAGCCATAATTCACTGTTGCTTTGCCGAACCTAATTCACGCAATTCTTCACCAATCAGTTCTTTCTACCGCTCGACTATTCTGACCTATCCCAGCGCGTCTCACACCAACGCACCAATCAGAAAGCTCTACGTCACTCTCACACTAACCTATTCCAGCACGTCTCACACTAACGCAGCAATCAGGAAGCTCTTCGTTCTTCCACAACTGGCCAATACCAGCGCGGTTTTTCTTGACGTCAGCTCTACTCCTGCTTCTACTGACCCCTCCTTTACAAAAATTATCGGCACTTTTCTTAACTTTTCTTTTCAACTAAATCGATTAGTTACAACGTAAAACACATTACCATTGTCTGTTTCTCTAAACAAAAGAGATAGTTTATTCCCACTCACAAGAATACTGTTTCATTCGATAAGTGTAGCACTTCTCTCTACCTTACCCTTCTCTCAAGCAAGAGGTAAACCCGTTTCTCTGGGGATAAAACACATGTGGAGACTACACTGCTCCTGAGAATTAAGGCCAAAGGTTCACAAGAAAACCTGTTGCTATTTCACTCGAATGCAATTCATACGTGAAATTTCCCTAACATAACACAGTCTTGTGTTATCACCAAATTTGAAATCAGACCATGCACAATTCCATGTGACTTCTTTTGCCACACGTGTCCACTTCCTACTTCCCGGAAGCTTAAAAATTCTGACAACACATAACATAATACAAACTCAACATAGAGTGTTAGACATGAAAAAAACCGATAATCAATAATCACCAAACTAATCTATAGTAACCATAACTCTGCTACCAAGAAATCTGATCCAGGGCGGCTAATATAAATTCTTCCTTATGACACTAATCCAGAAAAACACCTACACAACCTTGATCACTTGAAACCTATGTCGGTGGGGCCCATAACACCGCATATATACATTCATTCAATTTTCTGGACCAAACGCTATGGAAAAATGAGTTGCTGGACAAACGGGATACCTTATTAAAAATGACAGAATTATAACCTATACATTATATACATTAACTTCGGATCCTGTCGGTTCTAAACATCAAGGTATTCTGCTATTCGGTCGATGGACCAACTAGTAGAATCAGTTGATGGCGATTAAGTCCAGCTCAATCACAATTTAAACCTTTAACATTTATTAATCACAATTTTATTTAAAGAAACACACTCATTTAGAGTTAGCATATAGTTTTATCTAAATTCTTTAAGCAAATAAGTAAAGTTCATAATTAGGCAAATACATTTATTATATCAGTAAGCATTTAGGTAAAAGATTAAGAATAGAGATGGAAAATACTCATTACCCTTGGCCATAGGGCGATGACCAGAATGGTTCACCAGGAAAGAAAGATGAACCGCAGATCACAGGTTGGACTCCCAAAACTGACTGACTGCCCCGCTAACCTCCTCGGACGCAATCTCCTCCCGGGCAACTCCCGCAACGGTCTCGTTCCTTCCCAGTCAAAAGTTCAAAGTCTAAAATGACAGTCTCTCGCAGCATCAGGATAGAAGAAGCGAATAGAACATGCGCAACGTAAGAGCAGACTCTCTTATACCCTATTCTCTGACTCGCTACACTTAAAGTTGCAATCTTTAGGGGCAGAAATCACGCTAATTGGTCCATTGGAGGGGTGGTGATGGTCACCTCATCGCCCTCCTTGTTCGAACCGGTTTGGGGACAATAACGCATACATCAAGTCTCATGATCAACGATGTCGAAAGGTAGTCCAATTTGTTAATCTATTTTGTAACAAACTCTGATGGTCACATATTAGTTCATCCCCTGTCGCTCGATTTTCTCATCCGTTCCCATGCATATATGCTGAACTCTTGGCACGATCCTCGTTGCAGGTCAGATTGGCCTTGACATCTCTCACTCCGGGCACAGGCCGCATTCACGTGACTGGAGCATTCACACTGCTCATGCGCGGGGGCCATTTTATTCAGCGCACGCCATCTCGTCCTTTCCAGCGGCCATTTTCGAAGCATGGCCTAGCAGGCCCGAACGAAACTAATATAAGAACAAACACAACGGAAATTAAAACATGGAAAATAAGCCTTTCTGTTTACCATCCGCCATTCTAAAGACCCGTGTTGGGTATTACCTAGCAGAAGCGACATTTAAAGCCATTTTACTTACCATCTGCATTCTTTGCCACAGTGCAATTTTACTACGCAACAAAAATCATGCAATTTACTCTATTTACTACTCAAATCACAATATTTGTTATTTTGCTTCACATTTGTAAATAAATTAGATTTTGCAATGCCAGCAAGTTGCCCACGTGTAATGTTTAATAAAAAGGTGCATTTGTTGATTAGTTCATGCGTTTCAAACAGTTAGTATCATTTAATCGTTATGGGGTCATTAACTTTCAAAGGGGTACAAAAATATTTCGTTTCCCCTGCTCCATCACTCACAAAGGCGGCAAGCCTTTGAAGCTTCCCCTTTGTGAACCATGCCCATCCTGGGGGAGGAGGCTTGGCACCTCGTCCCAGGATGTGCATTGCTTCAGGCCCCAGAGAGCAGCAGGCTCTCAACCCAGGGGTCCAGAAACATGTCAGCTGAAAGCAGCCACTCAGCCAGGACACTAGAGGTGGGTTAGTTTTCAGGGGGCATCTCTAAGATGCCCTCTGTGTGCATCTTTCTTCAAATCCCACACTGGCATCAGTGTGGGTTTAATGTGCTGAGAAGTTTGATACCAAACTAATCAGTTTTCAGTGTAGCCATTATGGTGCTGTGGAGTTTGCAATGACAAACTCCCAGCATCATATACTCTTAATGGCAACACTGCACTTACAATGTCTAAGAATGGACTTAGACACTGTAGGGGTACAGGGCTCATGCACCTGTACCCCCACCACTGGTATAGTGCACCCAGCTAGAGGGGTGACTGATCTATGCCAGGGCAGTGGGTTGTAGGCATGGCACACAGGGATGTGTGCCTTGTCGACTCTTCACTTTGTTCTGCACCAAAACACGCAGCCTGCAAAGGCAGTGTGCGAGTGTAGTGGTACAGGACCTCTAAGGGTGGCACAATAAGTGCTGCAGCCCTTGGGGGCCTTCTCTGGTCACAGTGCCCTGGGTACCTGTGGTACCATTTACCAGGGGCTGACCTGTGGCCAGAGATGCCAATTGGGTTTAGGCTTCAATGCAGTTTTAGGGAAAGAACATAGGCCCTGGGTACCTGATTAGCAGGAGCCCAGGGCACACTCAGTCAAAGTACATCAGCAATTCAGCAAAAAGTGGGGGTAACCATGCAGAAAGAGGGCACTTTCTCACCCCACCCACTTAAATAAAAAAAAAACCTGCTCCTGAGATTTGGCCCACCTGTGGCCTTCAAAAAAAAGAAGTACGGGAGCCAGAGCATAGTTTTTTTTCCAATTTTGCTGCAGGTCCACCCGCGAATTTGCAGCAAGATTGAATTTCAATAAATGCTTTTAAGGCCTGGCGGGGTCTTAGTGAACCTTCCCCCGCCCCCCCCCGCCCCCAACACCATATGTGGGGGGGGAGGGAGGGGGGTTGTGAGGGTATTCCTACCCTGCCCCCTTTTCTTTCTTTTTTAATAAATTTTTTGTTGGACTCGGCTTCAAGCAGAGTCCCAAGATGGCTGCCAACACTTCCTGTGTTGGCAGCCAATCAAAGTAGTTATAAGGCATTTTAACTTGGTGATATCTATTGTCGCAGTATTTCTCTGCAGTATTTCTCTGCAGTACTTCGTTACATAGCGATGACCAGTCATTAGGTGATTGGCTAATGACTGTCTTTACAAAAGTTAAAGGCAGCCATGTTATTTTAAGAAACAGTTTGCCTATTACCACTTTAGTAACGCGGTAATAGGTAGGTAAAATATTTAAAAGAAAAAAAAATGCGGAGTACCTCAATACTAGCTCGAGTGTACTGCGGTACCAAAAAATATATATTTATTAAATTGCTAAATAATTAGAAATACACTTTAATACACTATATTTTAAAAATGTAGTGTACTAAAGTATATTTCCTATTTTTAACATATTTAAATATGCACAAAAAAGTCTGCGGAGTAGGGTGTTTATACCTACCAATTACTGAGCTACTTAAAATATGTGTAGTTCAATCTAGACTGATGTAAAAATATATAAAAATGTATAAATAAAAATCTCTACCGATTACCCCTTAAATAAAGTGGTAATAGCTAGTAAACAACAATAAAACCTAATAACTACCTTTATGTAAGACCCTAACCCTGAACACAGCAAAACGCAGACCAAAACTGTCATAAAAACTACATGACTGCTTTTTACCTTTGGTAAACACATCCATTTGCCAATCACACAATCACTTCTCAGCTCCATGTACCACGGTATACTACAAAATTATGCCAGTATACCACGGCACAATGTATAACTACGTTTTTTTACAAGTTAAGCTTAACACTACTTACACTATTTACATTTACTACCAAAAATCAACTTTTGCATATCTTAATGTATATTCCTGCCATATAACATTTACATCTGTTCACACACTTTCACGCTATGTCTGTTTCAATTAACACACTCCGCGCTATTCCCCCTACGCCGCTCCACTTTACCTCACTCCACCATCCTCCACTACGTGCAACCACTCTGCGCCACTCCTCGCTAATATACAGTATACCACTCTATTCTGTTACACTCCAGTCTATGCCACTTCACTGATGCTATTCCAGTGTACGTAACTCCCCTCTGACACTGCACTCTATGCTGTTCTACTCTATGCCATTCCACTTTGCGCCACTTCATGGTACACCAGTGCACTCTACGCTATTCCACTGTATGCCACCCCACTTTACTTAACTGCAGTATACGCCACTCCACTCTACCACAATCCACTGTTTATTATACTGTCCAGCACTAGTTTCTACGCCACTCTACTGTACATTGCTACACTCTACGCTTCTACAGTCTACGTTATTGCACTGTACGACACTACTCCACTATATGCCTCTCCACTGTAAGTCAGTAGGCTTAACACCACTAAACTCAAGGCTATTCCACTAAACACTACTCCACTGTACACAACTCCACTCTACGCTACACCACTCTGCTATTCCACTCTGCCCAACTACACTCTACCCTACTCCAGTATGCGCTGTACGGCACTACACTGTACACAACTCCACTCTACTCAAGTCCACTCTGCAGCAATCCACTGTATGCCACTCCACTCTACCACACCACACTACACTGTACGCCATTCCTGTATGCGCTATTTTAATGTATGCCACTACACTGTACAGCCCTCCAGTCTGACACTCCACTGTGCACCACTATACTGTATGCCAATCCACTCTACACTATTCCACTGTACGCAACTCCATTGTACCACACTCCACTGTATGCTATGCTAGCCCACTCTATATCACTCCACTCAATTCCACTCTACTATATTCCACTCTACTATACCCAGGGCCACTGGAATTATGCGATTGTGTGGCTATGCTGTTTTTCACATAATTATAGCTTTGCCACCTAATCTATCATTTGCTGCATCATCTGCAGATTTTAACACAAAACATTTGTTTCAAGCTCAAGAGGTTCAACACGTGCGACGTGTTGCTGCGCAGTGGAAGACCCCTTGCAAAAGTTGACCGGCCACTTTTGTGTTGTTTATTGCTATATTTGAGTGTTGAACTGGTACTAATGAGGTGCAACCAATGTGCAGACACTTAACAAGTGTAAAAATGTCAAAATAATAAAGTAATACTATCATATATTGTGCCACATTGCGCCCCATAATTTGGCGTTTCTTGCCGCATTGTTTACTCAACCCTGCCGCATAATTTGGCCCGCCCCGGCCGCATATTTCCAGTGGCCCTGCCTATACACTTTTCCTTTATACACCACCCCACTGTACGCCACTCCACTGTACACCACTCTACTCTAGCCCACTTCACTGTACGCCACTCCACGCCATTCCGCTCAATGCCACTCCAGTCTGCGGCACTCCAGTGTACCTCACTCCACTGTGTTGCACTCCACGACAGTACACTTTACAACACTATCCTCCACTGTATTGTACCACACTCCACTTAATGACACTCCACTCGACTAAACTGCACGATTAAAAAAAAAAAAATGTAATTACATTTTTAAAAACCATTGAATTCCATGAAAAAAAACAAAGGATAAGTTATAGTTTGGAAAAGTGTATTTCTTCTTTGTATGCAAGCCCAACTTAAACTACACAGAAGTTAGAAATTCTAAAGTTAGTTATAACTTAAATTTAGGATTTACGCACCACTTTCAAATTACTATGTTGCGCACCTCTATACACAGTCTTGTCACCTCATTAACTATAACTCGCCCCTTCTCCATGGATTAGTTATACCCTTGCATTTTACATAAGTCATAGCATACCACTTAAGACATCTGAAATCAAATGATTTGTCAGAACACAGTGCATGGTAGAGTGGCGAGTTATACACAAAAGTCACCTCACTACACAAGATCACAAAAAGCAGAAAGAAGCTTTTGTAGGTGGTAAAAGACCACAAATTTTCAAAGAAACCCAATCACCCTGACACCAAAGAACAATGCACCAATTTTCTAATCACAGCCAACATTAAGAAATAAAGCTGTCTATTTTACCCTTGATAGCCCTTAAATGGTACTCTCAAACTTTCAACCAGTATCTGAAAAACGACTGCATTAAAATGATGGCCAAAATAATCCCAAAGCCTACTTCAAAGACGGATTTCACTCATATTGTATTAAAAGCCACTTCATCATACCAGTACAGATCCACGACATCCTATACAATGGCAGGGTATAGTACCAGAATAGTCACATTAAATATAAGGGATTATATGCTGGATGAAGAGGTAGCATGCCTTGTTCTTTTTGATCTCTCTGCAGCCGTAAAATGTCACTTTATGAAATTCTTAAAAGCCACATAGGCTTCTGAGACAGCATTCTTGGTTGGTTCAACTCCTTACTCAGAGTAAATAATTGATATAGATAGGATCGGAGCTGTTTTGTAGAGCTCAAGGATTTGCTTTGCCTGCCATGATGTGTTCTTACTCTATATGAATTCACTCAGTATCTTGATGTAGGAATTGAGTGCCTCCTTTTATCAGTATGTCTATGCCACCTATGTTTATCTAACCATAGCCTCCATCAAAGTTATCCAGTACCTCAACACCTGCTTAAAGAAAAGATTGCCCTTAGTGGGCAGAACTCTTCTAAAATTGCACCCACCGAAAAAAAACAAGCCCTCCATATTCTTAGTTTTAGCAGTTTTACCCTTCCACTAAATGCCAGATCTTGGTTTATTAGTGAATTACTTAAACTTCTCTCTGGCAGTATCCAAGACTAATCATTTCATTGGGACCATATTGGACAAAGAGCTTTCACCACTACCATCTCATGCCAGGCCTTCATGGTGACCAGAGACCATGACTTTATTTCTGGAGTATAACTCCATGACACCCTAGTAGTGACCTAGGCTTCTTGTTTTGCAGGGTTCATATATAGGGTTGTCCTTCATACCAGGCTGCATATGCTCTCCCTACAGCTACACCTGACAGAACACTGGAACCAACTACGAGACTGCTTGTCTGTGGCTATCTTGGTTAACTCATTTCTGTTTCCGTCATGATCTTGAAGTGGGTTCATTCCTCCTGTCATGGTTGCAAGTCAGTCTCCACAGTGTGGTAAGGGAGTCACTGGCAAGACTTGTCTGTCATGCCCTTTGGGTTGTATCTGATATGTGCCTTTTCATAAACATACCAGAGTATTGTGTAGTTACTAAAAATACATAGAATCTGCACGTTTGTTGGACAACATAAACTAAGGGATTGGTATCGAGACTGATTCTGGACACCCCCGCAGGATATGTCGGTCTATAGACCAGCTAGCTCACAGTGCCTCCATAAGCCCCCTAACCTTACCAAGGAGCGAAAGGTGTCTAGCAGCCATTGAAAATGACAACCCTTGACCCTTCAGGGATCGTGGAAACAGTCCAGTACTTTCCGCTCAGTCACTCGTGCTTACTTAGTTTCAGAGAGATACACAGAATAAACGTTGGGGACGTTTTCAATAAGCATTTATTGAACCTGCGTCATTCTATTATATAACATGTTTGCTGCAACAATCAATAAACAGAAGCTAACATAAGCGATTACAAGCACCAACAGAGTAAATAGAAGGTAAAATTCTGTCATAGTGCTAAAACAGTGAATATATGCGGGCATATAAACATGACCGTAATCAAGTGTACTCCTACTATGTGGACCCTAGTACCCAAGTGTACCTAGCGTGTATGTGGTTGTAAAGCCAACAATCCCCTAGGAAAGAGCCAACTCTATTACCTGATGGGAGAGAATGAAGGACCCCGTCTCGGTCTCGAGTTGGACACCCCGCAAGGGATGTCAGACTGCTGCGTTTTGAAGCTTCTGCAGGCCGGGACCTCAGTGTCTGTGTCAGCGTGGAAGCGCCTCCTCTCCTTCACTATGAAGGTGCACTTTGTTTATACAAAAAAGGTAGCTTTGGGATCTACCACAATCGATATGTTATGAGTATGATTATGTAGATGAGCCTAAATCAATAAATGTAATTTATGCAAAGTAGCCTGATCGCCCTAGAATGAAAGATAGCAATGACTTTTGTACAGAGTATGTTAGTCCTGTTATGTATGTTATGTGCCGGGGATTTTACTAAGAATCCTCATGCATAATAAAAGAGGCTAGTTTCAAGGAAACCAATCGACATTTATTCAGCACGTAACTAGGTAAAAGGTCAATGCTAGAACCGTTATGCAGGGTAAGGTAGGACGAATGTAGGTGAAAGGTCGCTTTGCTACTTGGGACTAGATTGGGGGACATAATAAGAGTTAGAGGCTGTCTTCTTGGCCACTCGAGCCTTCCTCCCTGTGCTTAAGGCCAGGGTGGTTATGGTGAAGACAAACAAAAATATTGCTGTTATCCACATCGGAAAATAAGTCAGGGAACTCCTTCTCCTAAAATCTTGACACTGGAAATAAATCAACTTTTGGGGGTTGTTCCTGTTGGTCTCCCACATGTAAAAATTCTCAGTAAGAGAGCAGGCATTATTGCTCACTTTATGAACAGTTGGTGTAGCAGTTTGACTTTTTTTTTTGAGGCGGGGGAATATGTGCATATGTGTAATGAATGAATAAAAACCTTTATTTGGTAAATTAAAATCTTGAAAGGGGAAAATTCCACCAACACACGACAACAAACACTTCCTTAAAAGTCATTGAAAATGAAAAACATCCTTTAAAACCAATCAAAACCCACCAAGCAGTATTCCCAGCATACTGAAACCGTAGTAAATGATACAGTAAATTCAAATCGTGCAAATCAATTTGCCCCTGTAACTTCATCCATTGCAGGATCCATCTTTATTGCCTGGTGCATGAATCTGACTAAAGCATATCACATTTGCAAATTGTCCCCATTTAGAGCATAAGGTACGGCCTCATTGACCCCGGGGTAACCACCTTTTAGAAAACTAGGTCTTAACCATTTAATTCTTTCGCGGAGCAGGTGGGGACATGTACATACAATGTGTGTCAGACTCATTCTTGTAGTCGCATAAGCAGCAGCTGATGTTGGAGCGAGTGTTAGTAGACCATGCCTGGTGAAATTCTAAAAGAGGAATTCGAAAAAGCTGTAGACGTAAGAAGGTAATGTCTAACCAACTTAGACATGCTAGTTAGCAGATAGGCTCGAGTTCCATTGTCCGTACATAAGTCACCCGTATACCAGAAAGTTTTTTTTACCTTTGAAGGCGGTCAAGTCCCCAGGTGTTCGCCACTTATGGCAAGTAACAAGGAACTGTAACATGAGTAAAAGTGATGGCTGAGTCTGGTTACATTTTAGCCTGATGTGACGATGACTTTTAAAGTTAGGGAGTTGGAAGACATACTTAAAAAGCTTGGAGAGCAATCTATCAAGCCACATGCTGGCCATACCTGGATAACCGGTAGGCCATATACAATAGAAGGGAAGTACTTTGCACATATGACTGTAAGTAAAGGTGCTATGGAGAGAGCTTCTAGATTGTTGTAAAGACGTTTAATAGTGAGCCTAAGTGATGCTAATTTGGAATTTGGGTAATCAAGGTGCTCTCTTGGGGAGCCTTTGTCAACAAACCAGACTCCTTGAAGGCAGTACTTTCCTTGTATTATTGTAAACTGGTCTCAGATTAACCACCAATTTAGATTACAATGTTTGTTACTAAACAACTAGACAACGCACCTATTAAAATTCAAGCTTGGATTGTTAGACGAGTTGTAGATGTTTGGCAATGTGCAGTGAGGTGGTGGAGGACCAGCTGGCGGATGCTGGATATTTCCTGGATGGGTTGGTGCTTCCCCGTCTTACAGCTGCACGGTGGAGAGGGCTGGAGGAAGAGCTCTGGATGGAGGAACTGAAGGAGGCAGTTCTGGATATGGTACGATGCAGGGTGCTGGGCCTGGGCAGATCACGGGGAAATATTACCAAGCGTTCTCTCTGAACTATTGGCTCCCTGCCTACTGGAGACTCTCCAAGAGTCGAGGCTGCGAGGGATGCTTCCACAGTCTATGGGGGAGGCTCAGATTGTCATGCTCCTAACCAAACAGACCCTGGTTCCTACAGGCTTGTGTCTGTTAGGGGTTGACACTAAGGTCCTGGCGAAGGTTCTTGTGACCAGATTGCGGAGAGTAATGCCCCACTTTGTACACGAGGATCAGTGCGGGGTTATGCCTGGCAGGGAAACAGGTAAACCTGTGGAGACTGTCCTGTGTACTACACTCTGTGACAGATAGGGACCTAGAGTCTGCATTAGTAGTGTTAGATATTGAAAAAGCGTTTGACACGCTCAACTGGGAATGTAACTACACTACACCCAGCCTGTTGCGTGTGTGCGAACCAGGAACGTAGCATCGGCGTCCCTGTCCATTGAGAGAGGTACAAGACCGGGTTGTCCCTAGTCGCCACTCCTCTTCACCTTGGCAATGGAGCCCTTGGTGATTCAGCTATGCCGAGACCAGGCTGAATGGGCTATCTGGGTGGGTGGTGTCTCACTATGTGCGGATGATGCACTGGTCTATGTCACCTGCCCAGAGAGGTCAGTGAGAGTGCTGCTGGTGATCCTGGCTGAATTTGGGGGGGGTTGGGCTTACAGGTCAATAAGCAGAAAACAGTGCTTTTCTCACTAGCAGGGTTGATGCGTATGGACCCGGTCAGTCTCCCTGTGACAGAGCTTCAGTGGGAGCAGTATCAATTCCGTTATCTGGGAATACAGGTGGCTCATATCTCAGAGGCCCACTACCGTCTTAATATGGGTACGGTGCTTGAGAACCTAGAGGCGTCTATTCACTTCTGGAAACGACTACCTTTGTCATTGAAGGGTAGGGTGGCCTTAAGTAAAATGGTGTTGCTGCCTCTGACTGTACGTCCTGCAGAGCTTCCTATGTATTATCCTAACATCCACATTTGTCAAATTGAATAGTCTCCTGGTGTCCCTAGTGTGGGGTGGCAAGAGGAGCAGAGTAAAACTGGAGATACTGAAGTTGGAGACGTAGCTCGGGGGACTGAGTCTACCGGACCTGTATTATTTTGCAGGGTTTGTTACAATACGCGGCGTGGATGGAAAAGAACTTACTGACTGGGTGGAGAGACAGTGCGAACCTCCCAAGGTACCTAATGCAGTGGGTGAGAGTTGCAGGTGACTGCCAGTTCATTGTCTGGCAAGTGGCGGAGGCGTGGAAGCAGGTGGTCACACGTGTGTTGCGTAGAGCGCCTTACGCCAGGTTACTTCCCCTTAAGAGGCTACTGTCTTTCTGACATATACAAACAGTGATGGATATGCTGCTGTGGTTTGATGGAAGCTGACCCATGGTGTAGAGCCCTACACCAGAATGACACTTTCCTCACGATAGGGGAGGCGCAGGATTTGTTTCAACTACAGCAGGGCCAGTTTTTGCAATATGGCAAGGTGTCCTACATGGCTCGTGAGGGCTGGACAGATTTTCCTGCGGAGCTGGCAGAATCACAGACGCTGCGGCTGCTGCTAGATCCTGGCTCCAGTAGGGACCTGATATCCCGCATCTGTGAAGCCCTGAAGGGGGCCCGCAAGACAGATGTGACAGTGGTCCAGGAAAAGTGGACATGTGACTTGCCTGAGTCACTTATGGAGGGCGAATGAACGCATGCCTATGCTCAGATCAAGGAAGTAGCTAGTAATGCATGGTTCAAACTTAGCCAGTTTTATTTTTTGTATCGAACGTACTTAACATCTCAAAGGTTGCATAGGATTAATGTGGTGAGGTCTGCAACTTGTCACAGATGTGGGTCGGATTTGGCGTTGTTTCTGCATATGACGTGGGAGTGCGGTAGGCTGCAGAGATACTGGGAAGGGGTGCTGAAGGCTCCTAGGGGAGCCGCACGCATACAGTTAGATGCCTCTGTCAAGCACTGCCTGCTTGTAGTGCTCCCGAACCCCACACAAAGTTTTGTCATCTTGGAAGTCCCGGTCGTGATGGTCGCACTATTACACCCTGCTTTGCGGGATGTTGTGGGCCTAGTCTCTTTATAAATACCCAAAAGACCGTTATTGAGCCTGAATGACTGATTTCCACAAACCTTTGCCCACTGATATTTAGCAAAGTTTTAATTGTTAAATGCATGGTGTTTGCACATACATGGGTTTGTCCTGATGAAAGCGGGGGATTGACTCCAAGTCCCGCCGTAACACCGCGTCAACAGAATTTTTAAAGAATTAGAATTTGTTATTAATGAATTTTTTTTTTTATTTGTGATAATCTCTTTTATAATTGATATGTGATGTACAAATTGTGATGACATTAAGGATGGAGGATTTGCTGATGAGTTTCTGCAAATTGGATGTAATACCGAGAGGACTTATTTAATACACTAAGTCCAGGCATATCCTGTCATTTTTTTTTTAATGAATGTTCAATTGTATGTCCATATATTTATATTGTGTAAGGAATTTTAAATATTCATATGAATTAATCATTTTGAATAAGAACAGGAAACAGGTGTTGACTGGTAATATTGATTATTGTAGTGCAAGATTGTAAGCTTTTTCAGTGCAATACTTATTGGATTGCCATTGAACATCTAGAGGTTGCAGCACAAAAGGGAATTTGTTTTGTTTAATCGATTTACCTACCCTGTCCCTTTAAACTAAAGAGTATGACTCACTTGTATTCAGAGATGCAGATGGTCCTGAACACTATCATTAGTAAGCCAGTTGTCTATCTGTATGCTAACAATGGGAGACCACCTGATTCGTCTCAGAGACTGCAAACCCAAACGGGCTCCCATTTTAACTTGAAAATTGAGTGCCTGGTCGGATTGTAAAATCTATGGATCCTTTGTGCTGCTTGATCACTTTCCAAACGAGGTATAATGGCAAAGGAGGCGAACCAACCAAAAAATTCAACAGAAACTAGAGTGTAATCTAAAACTGCATTCCTGAGCTTAGAGAAGTGCGTCTATTCATAGGGACGTCTCCACTCAACCTCCCATTTAGAAAGCACAAATTATAAGCATGTAACATCCTACTTAACTGGTGACCGTTGCGCAGGCGGTTGAGCCCATAGAACCCCCCCAAATTTGTCAATCTGACTGACTGTCGGATCTTCCGAGGTATATGTGAGGTTTAAGTTGAAATCACCCGTTAATACAATGCACACATTTGGAAATTTGGATCCGCAGTATGTAAGAGTTGCTTCCAATTGTCTGATGTCCTCTGCTTTAAGCTTAGCATTTAGGGTGCAAGGATACATTTATCAGAACCAGGGATACGAGGGAAGCCCTACCCTCTTGTAGAGTTATAATGATTACCTGAATGTTGCCAGAATCAGAATTTATACTATAGTTTAAAAGACCATTTAAACAAAGAGTGCAATTTTGTATCCTGCTTTCTTGATTGGGCATTGATTTGGGATTCCTAGCAGAAAGGCTCATGTTGGCTAGTCAAGGAGGTTTCTCTAGTCTTTCGCTCTCACTTAGGTCATATTGTGAGGCAGTGGCAATCCTTGGTACTGTGACTCCTTCACTCCATGCAATTGCTCAGCCTTAGAACCTGGTTCAGGACTTTCACCTTTTCTGTGCACAATATCACATCCTGCATCCAAGTACCCAATGGAATTCAGGATGCAACCTGCAAGGCCACTTTGGCGACTATTTGCATCTACAGGAACGGACGATTACTATTTTTGCCATTGCGAACAATGACGCTTTTCACCCTAGCTGGCAGGATTCTACGTCTTCTCCTCTTAGTTTGTTCTTTTGCCCTGGAATCTACCCACAAGTTGGTAATGGGAGACATCCTGGACTTCGAATGAAAACTAAGGTTCGAGGCATATGAGCTGTAGATCATATGCTTGTGCATAGATCGCCATCTAGTGTTGGGTCCGGATGTTTGCACTTTGCTTTTCTTCGAAGAAGTCTTTCCAGTCACGAGGTAGGTGACTCCTCCTTTCGGTGATAGTGCGCATGGGCATCGACTTCATTGTCAGATTGTTTTTGTTCCGCCATCGGGTTCGGATGTGTATTGCTGCGCTCCGGTTCGGCACCGTTTCTCGGACCCCTTTGACGCGCAATCCATACCCTCGACGGTATTGTTATCGATCGCGCTTCCCCATTCGTCGCGTATCGTCTCAACTTTAAAATCTTCGATCGGAAAACTCGTGGAAGGCTGTTGGGCCTAAACGCGCCGACCGCTCTAGCAGTCGAGGGAACGGACTTCCTTCAAGTTATGTCCCGAGTGTCGTGCTAAATTTCCACGCACCGACTTGCACGAAGTGTGAAACCTCTGTCTGTCCCCGGAACACGACGAGAAAGACTGCGACGAATGCCGATCGTTCCGATCGAAAAAGACTCTTCGTGATCGTCAGGCTCGACGTCACGAGATGCAACAGCAAAGCGGCTCCGCACCGGACATCTTCGGCGAAGATTCCGACTCCGAACATCATGCCCAAGGACCTGAAGAAGAAGAACACTTCTCTGTGTTAGAGGCCGACTCAGACATCGAAGAAGAGGAGCAAGTTACTCCGGGTCAGCATACCGTGAGTAAAGACAACCCCTTGCCCCCCTCCCCCCAACAACCTAAGACAAAGGCTCCGGTGGCTCCGGTCCCTCCTCTGCCTTCAGGCCAAGGTCGGCACCGACAAAGTCTCCGACGCTCTGCCCTCTGGCCCGGCTCCGAAACATAAAGAAAAGCCTTCCGGTTCGGGCTCGAACCGACCCCATCTTGGTGACAACCCAACACCTTTGGCACCGAAACACAAGTCCAAGCCGGCGCCAAAAGGCTCGGAGCCGAAACCTTCGACGCCGAAACAGGCAACCAAGGATAAAGAGACTCCGTCGAAAGAGCCTCGGTCCGATCACTCCATTTCAGATCCGAAACAGAAAAAGTTGGTGATTCACCCTGATACAGCCCATATTCGGGCTACTCTACTAAAAAAGAGGAAATTAGACCTACCAGAGGATTACCACATTCCTCTAAAGAAGAAAAGTGTGGGTACTAACCCTTCCCCTCCTTGCATCCCACCTACTTCTCCTACTAATCCCAATTTACTTATTTCACCTGAAAATTCACCACCACCACCACCAACTTCACCTAACCCACAAGATGATGGGGATGTTGATGGGGATGACAATCAAGATCCCCCACAGGACACTGATCCTTGGCAGGATTATCACACTGATCCAGATTTGTACCCCTCCAGACCCTCCCCACCAGATAACATTGGATACGTTGAGCTCCTTAATAGGGCTGCTCAATATCACGGGGTAGAGTTACATTCAGAACCATTAGAGCAGGATTTCCTCTTTGAGACTCTTAGCTCATCTCACAGAGTCACTCAAACATTACCTATGCTCAAAGGCATGTTAAAACACACTGAGGACATTTTCAAAGACCCGGTCAGGGCAAGAATTATTACTCCTAGGGTGGAGAAAAAATATAAGCCCGCACCCACCGACCCTACATACATCAAAGGTCAATTACCTTTAGACTCTCTTGTAGTCTCTAATGCTCGCAAGAGAGCCAACTCCCAAACGTCAGGTGAAGCTCCTCCTCCAGATAAGTAGTCCAAGCTCATTGACGCCTCAGGCAAAAGAGTAGCTTCACAAGCAGCTAACCGTTGGCGTATTGCCAATGCTCAAGCTTTGTTGGCTCGTTATGACAGGGCTCACTACGATGAGTTAGAGAAACTCATGCAGTTCTTACCTGACGAACACAAGACTAAGGCTAACGACCTTATTCAAGAGGGTAAGCTCATTACAAATACCTCTATCCGGTGTGCCCTAGATGCGGCAGATACAGCAGCCCGTACAATTAACACCAGTGTACTCTTACGGAGGCATGCTTGGTTGAGAATTTCAGGTTTCAAACCTGAGGTGCAAACCTCCATCCTCAACCAACCCTTTGATAAGGAACCTCTCTTTGGACCAGCAGTTGACACCTCGCTGGAAAAAATGAAAAAAGATACAGAGGTCGCAAAGTCCATGGGGGCTTTGCAGTCACCCACAAATAGGGGTTCCTTTCGCCGCTCCTTTTATAGGGATGGCTCTAAAAACATATCCATTGACACTACCTCCTCCTCTTACAAGGGTAATACTCAATCCCCCTCACCAAGAGGTTATTTCAGAGGAGGTTTGAGGGAACAATGGCAAGGGAAGAAGCAGAGGCAACTCCACACGCTCTTCCCCCTCCAGCAACAAACAGTGACTTCCATCCTGTACCCCCCGATCATTCCACTCCTGTCGGGGGACGTCTCTTCCAATTTCTCCCTGTCTGGAACACCATCACTTCAGACAAATGGGTACTGCAAATTATCCAATATGGTTACTGCCTGGAACTTACAGCCAATCCCTCAAATATCCTTCCATGACCACATGCAATGTCACCGGACCATCTCTCACTCTTAAAGCAAGAGGTTCTCTCTCTCCTAGGAAAACAAGCTATAGAACCAGTCCCATTACAATACCAAGGGACCGGGGTATACTCCCTGTACTTCTTAATTCCCAATAAGGATGGCTCTTTAAGACCTATATCTGAAAGAGACACGTTAGTGACAGGTTCCTTACCTTAGAATATCCCCAGGCGTCAGGCTGGATCCGGAAAGTTTTTGCGTAGCAGTACCCTTGCGCGTCGGTAGGCGGCGTCGTGCGGCTCCGCGTCCGTCGTCGGCGTCGGGACAGCCGGGATGACGTCGCGGGCAGTACTTAGACGCCGCCCCTGCGCGCTGACGTCAGTTCTTCTTTTTCCGCGCCAGTAAGCGCAGATCCGGGAAGAGCAGTGCCCTAGTCATCTTTTTTGACTAACTTTTTGGTGATTTTTCACTGATTTTCTACACGAGTCTCTCGACTCCGAAGGTGTCGGTAGGGATGCCCGGCTTCAAGCCCTGCGACGTCTGTGGTCGTATGATGTCAATCACAGACCCGCACTTAGAGTGTCTCTACTGCCTCGGCCGCGACCACGACACGAAGTCGTGCCCCGACTGCCGGGCCTTGCACCCGAAGGCTTTGTGAGAGTGGTCTCGAAAGCTCCTCGAGGTCCGGCAGTCGGCTCCGCGCCACACCAAGCCCTGGTCACGTGAGAGGTCGAGGGGCCGGTCGCGGAGTCCTCATCGGTCGTCGGGGTCCAAGTCTTCGCACTCCTCCGGTAAGTCGAAGCATAAAAAGTCTAAGAAGCGTCATCGCTCCACGACTTCGCCTCGCCGGTCTCGCGACTCGGCTGAGGCTCCTATCGGCACCGTCCCCGCGGCTCTGGGAGTGCCTGTGGAGCCGCCCCCGCATTACCCGTCCTTCCCGGGTTCGGGGGCGACTCCGGCCTAGATACAGGAATTCCTGTCGGCCATGGCCCGCCTCTTCGGGCCTCAAGGTCCCCTCGGTGCGCCTTCGGGCCCCGCGGGCCCTGATGGGGTTTCCCCGGCGCCGCCGGCGACTCCGGTCCCGGCGCCGCCTGTAACACCAGCCTCGGTCCCGGCTTCGGCCCCGGCCTCGATCCCGGCTCCGGTGCTGCCGCAACCCCCATCGACGCCGGTTGACCTAACTACACCTCCGCCGGCGCCGATGTCTCCGGTGCCGTTCCCAACGCCGCCCGGGGCTCCGGGCGGCGTCGTTCCCCGGTTCTCTCCGGATCCGGACATGGCTCCGACGCCGCTGGGACTTTGGGTCCCACATGTCCCTCCTCCTCCTTATTTTGAACCTGACTTGGAGGACGGAGATAACTGGGAGGGGTCTGATGACCCTCTCACACAGCAGTGTGAGTTTGATCAGGACTGGACTGAGGAACTTGGGGATGCCAGTGGGCTGGACACCTCCCCTGACTCTGGCATGCTGTCTCCTCCATCCGTGGCAACGGAGGAGGGAGCGAATTTTGCAACGGTGTTGCGTAGAGCAGCTGGGGCCTTAAACCTCCAGTTGCCTACAGTGGCTGTCAGGATTAACATCCTAACGGAAGTGCTTCAGCCGGCGGCTACCTCCTCGGAGCCACTGCTGCCGTTCAACGAGACGCTTTCCGACGTTCTTTTGGGCACCTGGTCCAAGCCCACCACAGGGGCTCCTGTGGATAGGAACGTGGCCCGACGCCATCGCCCTGCTCCGGGCGACCCCCCCACGTTCCTCTCTCTACACCCCACCCCTGAGAGCTTGGTGGTCCAAGCCTCTGCTTCCCAAAGCGCCTTCCCTACCGCTCCCCCGGATAGGGAATCCAAACGCCTGGATCAATTTGGGAAGAAGGTCTTTTTATTCCGCCAGTGCTGGCTTGCGGTCAGTCAACACCACTTGCCTCTTGGGCCGATATTCCCACTCCCTGTGGGACTCGGTGGCGCAAGTTCTGCCCCAGTGTCCTGAGGAGGTCCAGACACTGCTTTCCCGCACCATTGCAGAGGGAAGGGATGCGGCAAAATACACCATCAGATGTGGCCTTGATACCGCCGACTCGCTAGGCAGATCGCTTGCGACGACAGTGGCGCTGCGCCGTCACGCCTGGCTGAGGACCACTGGTTTCTCGGGTGATGTCCAAAACTCTCTTATGGACATGCCCTTTGATGGAGTCGGTCTTTTTGGGACAAAGGCAGACCATGCGCTGGAGCGCTTTAAGGACTCACGGGCTACAGACAAGTCCCTGGGCCTTTCTGCTGTGCGCCCTCAGCAACAGTCTGCTTTTCGCCCCTTTCGTGGCCACGGAAGGGGCGCCCAGTAACGTCCGCTGCCCAGCCACCGGCCCGCGCAGCAGGAGCCTACGCGTGGCCGAGGACGTGGCTCCCGCCGTGGCGGGTCAGGCAACCAGCGTGCGGGTCAGGCCACCAACCCCGCCCCGTCCGCGGCCTCCAAGCCCTCCTAGTCCTTCCTTTCAGGTGCACAGCACGCCAGTAGGGGGCAGGGTCCACCATCACCTTCACCACTGGCGTGCCATCACCTCGGACAGGTGGGTCTTGGACATTGTCCCGAAGGGGCTACTCCCTCCCCTTCGTGACCATCCCCCAGCCATGCCACCTCAATTCCACCGCATGTCAGGGGATCACTTGGTGCTTCTTCAAAAGGAAGTTGCGGCCCTCTTGGCCAAGAGGGCCATCGAGCGTGTTCCGACCCCACAAGTAGGACGTGGTTGCTACTCCCACTACTTTCTGGTGCCCAAAAAGGACAAGGAGGACATGCGTCCTATCTTGGACCTCCGGAACGTCAATCGCTTCCTCCGGAAGGAGAAGTTCAAGATGCTCACCTTAGCTCAGGTCTTGACTGCTCTCGACCCTGGAGACTGGATGGTAGCGTTGGTCTTGCAGGACGCATATTTCCACATTCCCGTCCTGCCGGCCCACCGGCGTTACCTGCGGTTCACGGTAGGCCTCGAGCACTTTCAGTTCACCGTGCTTCCCTTTGGCCTTACCAGCGCCCCTCGGGTGTTCACGAAAGTGATGGCGGTGGTCGCAGCTCATCTGCGCCGGGCAGGGGTTCCAGTCTTTCCCTACCTCAACGATTGGCTGCTGAAGTCGGGCTCGTCCCAGGCAGTCGTCTCCCACCTCCAGACAACGGCCGAACTCCTGCACTCGCTGGGGTTCTCCATCAACGTGCCGAAGTCGCACCTGATTCCTTCTCCACAGCTCCTTTTCATCGGAGCAGTTATGGACACGACGCAGTTTCGGGTTTATCCTCCCGAACGGCGAGTCCGGGATATTCAGGCTATGATTCCGATCTTTCGGCCTTTATCCTGGGTTTCAGTACGGATGACCTTGAGGCTGCTGGGCCTCATGGCCTCCTGCATCCTGCTGGTCGATCATGCCAGATGGCATATGCGGGCTCTGCAGTGGGACCTGAAGTTCCAGTGGGCGCAGCACCAGGGCAACCTGTCCGATCACGTCCAGATCTCGGAGGGGACTGCAAAACAGTTGCAGTGGTGGCTCTCGAACCGGCAATGGGTCATGGGCAGATCCCTCTCCCTTCCCCAGCCAGAGCACACAGTCGTGATGGACGCGTCCCTTCTGGGATGGGGCGGTCACATGGGAGAGGCGGAGATCAGAGGCCTCTGGTCTCCGGCGGAGTCCCGGCTCCATATCAACCTTCTGGAGCTCCGGGCGATCCGACTTGCACTCAAGGCATTCCTTCCCTCTGTCAAAGGGAAGGTAGTGCAGGTGTTCACAGACAACACCACCGCCATGTGGTATTGCAACAAACAGGGCGGGGTGGGGTCGTGGACCCTATGTCAGGAGGCTCAGCGCCTCTGGACATGGCTGGAACATCAGGGCATATTCCTGATGGTTCAACACCTGGCACGTTCCCTGAACGCCAGGGCGGACGAACTCAGCCGCAGGTGCATGATGGATCACGAATGGCGTCTTCACTCGGAGGTGGCGCAAGGTCTCTTTCAGCAGTGGGGAGAGCCTTGGTTAGATCTGTTCGCCACCGAAGAGAACGCGCAATGTCAGCAGTTCTGCGCGTTGGAATTTCCAAGGCGGCACTCGCTCGGTGACGCTTTTCGTCGCGAGTGGAGTTGCGGTCTGTTGTACGCCTCTCCGCCTATACCACTTCTACCCAGAGTGTTGAAGAAGATTCGGCGCGACCGGGGCCAAGTTATTCTTGTGGCTCCGGACTGGGCTCGAAGAGTTTGGTATCCCGAGCTACTCAGTATGAGCGTAGATCCCCCGATCCGTCTGCCTCTTCGGGAGGATCTTCTGTCGCAGCAGCAGGGGACGGTCCTCCACCCGAACCTGTCCAGTCTACACCTGCTTGCGTGGAGATTGAGCGGCGGCAGTTGATTCCTTTCGACTTGCCTCCCGAAGTTTGTGATGTGATTCTGGCAGCCAGGCGTCCCTCCACTAAGGTGGTATACGCCTGCAGGTGGAACAAGTTTGTGGCATGGTGCATAGCAAAGGCTGTGAATCCCCTTTCTGCCCCTCTTTCTGAGGTTCTTCTGTTCCTTCTTTCTCTGGCCCAACAGGGTTCTGCCCTGGGTACCATCAAGGGCTATCTTTGTGCGATATCAGCCTTCCTCAGGCTTCCTGATCAGCCCTCCCTTTTCAAGTCCCCTGTGGTTAACAGGTTTCTTAAAGGCATTACACACCTCTATCCTCCTGTTCCGTTTGTAATGCCTCAGTGGGACTTGAACTTGGTTCTTACCCTCTTAATGTGCGCTCCCTTTGAGCCTCTACATAACTGTCCTCTTCGTCTTCTTACTCTGAAGACAGCATTTCTGGTGGCCATCACCTCCGCTCGGCGGGTGAGTGAGCTCCAGGCTCTTTCATGCAAACCTCCCTTTCTGTCTGTTCATCCAGAAAAGGTTGTTCTTAGGACGCGTCCGTCCTTCTTGCCAAAGGTGGTTACTGCCTTCCATATTGGGCAGACCATCACTTTGCCGACCTTCTTTCCGCCTCCGCATCCTTCCAGAGAGGAAGAGAGGCTCCACCGTCTGGACCCAAAACGGGCCCTTCCCTTTTACCTCAACCGCACACAACAGTTCCGGGTGGATGACCAGCTCTTTGTTGGCTACGTGGGCGCCAAAAAAGGTCGGGCGGTACACAAAAGGACCATCTCCCGCTGGGTCACCATGTGTATCAAAGCCTGCTATTCTTTGGCTAAGAAGGAGCCTCCTGTTGGGCTGCATGCCCATTCCACCAGGGCAACGGCTGCTACCACGGCTTTAGGCCGTGGTGTTCCGTTACAGGATATTTGTCAGGCAGCTACGTGGGCCTCGCTGCACACGTTTACCAAGCATTACTGCCTTGACAGCCAGGTCCGGAGGGACGGCTTCTTTGGCCGCTCTGTCCTCCGTGACTTCCTTGTCTGAATCTGTTCGCAGAACCCACCACCGGGGTTGGTCTTGCTGGGGTATCTATTCTAAGGTAAGGAATCTGTCACTAACGTGTCTCTTTCAGATGCACAAGTTACTAACTTGTGTAACGATATATCTGTAAGAGACAGTAGTTAGTGACAGATTCCTTACCGCCCCACCCATCCTCCCCGTTCTGCGAACTGATTTCTAGGGTTAAGGACATCCCTTTCAGGGCCCTAGTATTTTCAGACACCTATGTCCGCTTCTTGCATGGCTCTGCGTTCCTGGCGCGGAAAGTCGTGTACAGAACTGACAGCGCGCAGGGGCGGCGTCTAAGTACTGCCCGCGACGTCATCCCGGCGGTCCCAACGCCGACGACGGACGCGGAGCAAACGACGCCGCCTACCGACGCGCAAGGGTACTGCTACGCAAAAACGTTCCGGATCCAGCCTAACGCCAGGGGATATTCTAAGGTAAGGAATCTGTCACTAACTACTGTCTCTTACAGCTATATCGTTACACAAGTTAGTAACTTGTGCATTAGACCTCCTTCAATAACACAAGTTGAGACACTGTTGCTAATTTTCATCTAAGAAGAGAGCACATTCACGTCTTCCCCTACCTAGACGACTGGCTAATAAAAGCCAGCTCGCAACACAGCTGCCTACGCCACACTCGAAAAACAGTCCAACTGCTTCACGACCTCGGGTTCACTGTAAACCTCACCTTGTCTCATCTCCAACCATCCAACACGCAAGTGTATCTAGGAGCCACAATAGACACTCAGAAAGCTCTAGCGTGTCCCAACCCAGTCAGGATCTGCAACATACACTCTAATATCGCAGCTTCAGCCTCAACACTCATTACCAGCTTGAGTGTTCATGCAATTGCTAGGAATGATGGCATCTTGCATTTTAATCGTTGCTTACGCAAGACTCTAAATGCATCCCCTACAGGAATGCTTAGCACGTCAGTGGAACCAGGCTCAAGGTCAGTTATCAGATCTAGTGTTGGTGGATGGCCGCACCCATCGCTCTCTGCAGTGGTGGAACATACAAAACCTTTCCACGGGGCAGCCATTGGTCGACCCGGCTCCACAGATAGTGCTAACAGCAGACGCATAGCTCACTGGTTGGGGAGCTCATCTTCAAAAACATACCATTCAAGGCATGTGGACTCTGCAACAGAAACGACTCCTCATAAACCATCTAGAACTGCTAGCAATTCTAGCATTTAAAGCCTTTTAACTTCATCTAGTAGGCAAAGCTGTCCTGATTCGCACAGACAACATGACCCCAATGTACTACATACAAAAACAAGGGGGGACACACACTCTCCAGCTCTCACAGCTAGCCCAGAGAATCTGGAGATGGGCCATACCTCAAAAGATATATCTCCTTGCAGAACACCTCCCAGGAGTAAACAACCAGATTGCAGATCTGTTCAGTCGTCAACGACAGCAGATCCACGAATGGGAACTCCACCCTCAAGTTTTCCTCCCATTCTTCCAAATGTGAGGCTTCCCAGAGATAGATCTGTTCGCCACCCACCTAAACGCAAAATGCCCAAACTTCGCATCCAGGTATCCACACCCATTGTCCAAAGGCAATGCGTTATGGATGAATTGGTCAGGGATATTTGCTTACGCTTTTCCGCCTCTCCCACTCATTCCATAAGTGGTTCGGAAGCTCAGACAGCAGTCCCTGACACTAATCCTAGTTGCTCCCACATGGGCCCATCAACCCTGGTTCACAACCCTATTGGAGGTATCAGTAGTTCCTCACCAAAAACTACACCTTACTCCCAATCTTCTCACTCGGAACCGTGGAGAGATAAGGCATCCAGATCAGAGTCATCTCAACCTTGCGATCTGGCACCTGAAATCCTAGAGTTTGGTTATCTTAATCTTCCGCCAGACTGCATGAATATTATCAAAGAGGCTAGGCGCCCTACCACAAGAGCATGCTATGCAGCAAAGTGGAAGCGGTTTGTCATTTACTGTAACAACAATAAAATCAATCCGCTAGATGCTTCAATTCAAAACATCATTTGCTATCTACTACATCTACAGCGTTCCAATTTAGTGTACACATCTATACACTTACATCTTGCTGCAATAGCTGCATATCTTCAAAACAGACAGCATTGTCTCTTTTTAGAGTGCCTGCTATTAAAGCATTTATGGAAGGACGTAAGAGTCATTCCTCCAGACTTCCACCTGCTCCAGTGTGGAATCTCAACATAGTTCTTACAAGACTCATGGGTCCACCTTTTGAACCATTGCACAAATGTGAACTACAATTTCTCACGTGGAAGGTAGCCTTCCTCATAGCCATCACATCTCTGAGGAGAATGGGTGAGCTTCAGGCACTAACCATAGAAGAGCCATTTTTACAAATACACCAAAACAAAGTGGTTCTAAGGACTAACACCAATTTTTACCTAAAGTCATTTCTGCCTTTCATATCAACCAATCTGTTGAGTTGCCTGTGTTCTTCCCTCAACCAGATTCAGTGGCAAAACGTGCTTTTCACACTTTAGATGTCAAAAGAGCAGTACTATACTATATAGGAAGAACAAAACCTTTCAGGAAAACCAAGCAACTTGTTGTTGCTTTTGCTCCACCACATAAAGGCAATCCAATATCAAAATCAAGTATTGCACGGTGGATAGTGAAGTGCATTCAAATATGCTACATCAAAGCTAAACGCACATTATCAATTCCCCCTAGAGCGCATTCTACACGCAAACTGGGGGCTTCTATGGCATTCTTAGGAAATATACCCATAGATGACATCTGCAGAGCTGCAACATGGTCTACACCACACACATTCACAAAACACTATTGTGTAGATGTGTTAGCAAGACATCAAGCTAGTGTGGGCCAGGCAGTTTTATGTACACTATTTCAGACCACTGCAACAGCTACAGGTTAGCCACCGCTTTGGGAGATAACTGCTATGTAGTCTATGCACAAGCATATGATCTACAGCTCATATGCCTCGAACGGAAAATGCTACTTACCCAGTATGCATCTGTTCTTGGCATGTAGAGCTGTAGAATCATATGTGCCCACCCGCCTCCCCGGGTACCTATACCTGTTGCAGTAACATCCTACTTAGATACATGCCTTCATGGACTTCTCCTTTTACTGCTCTTACTAACTCCATTATCACCCTCTACGGGAAAACAATCTAACAATGGAGTCGATGCCCATGCGCACTATCACCGAAAGGAGGAGTCACCTACCTCGTGACTGGAAAGACTTCTTCGAAGAAAAACAAAGTGCAAACATCTGGACCCAACACTAGATGGCGATCTATGCACAAGCATATGACTCTACAGCTCTATATGCCAAGAACAGATGCATACTTGGTAAGTAGCATTTTCCTTACCTGTAGTCCATAACTTATCTCCTAATCTCATGTTCCTCACTCCTCTCTCTTGCCATCTGTCTTAATCAGCACACCGATATGTTGCATTTGAAAGTGGGAAACTGGCAAATTAGTGCACCAGCAGGGAGAACGGAGTATGGCCCAGTTGATGTTAGAAACATGCAGTGCTAGCTGACTGAAGCTCTCTCTTGCTTTATGAGAAGCAGTTAATAATCTGTCTAGTAGGTGGTAGAAATGCATATGTTGGAAATGGGAGAGACCACATGGACGAGGAGTAACCTCATCATAGAGGTAACTTCATCCTTTTACTGTGCAACTTAGTGGCTCTCATTTGATCTACGTCAAAAGAATGAGAGCTGAGAGTACCTGCTCTAACTTCCAATGTATGCTCTGCGAGTTTCGCTCACGGTTCAGCAGCAGATACATTAGTCTACTTAGCTGTGTGTAGTTTCTTGTGTGTGTGTGTGTCTTCATTCGGTATGACTGTTTGTTCTATGAGGGAGGTACTTAGCTTTCTGCCTCTATGAGGGATAGAAGGTCTGTAAATGGTCCTTCCTGCCCCTCTGGATTTATCCTTATTTTCTGCCATTGTGAATGTGACTGCATGCCAGGTGTTGTTCTGGTCCTCTCCTCCCATTTACTCACGAGTCTTCACTAAAACTGGAAATCAGCTTATTGAAAAGCCTTCTGATCTAACATTAAGCCTATAAACATTGCTTGTGCTTGTGTTTGGATGAGGAAATCACAAACCTTTCTCATGTCTTACTTGCATGAGGTTTGTTTGCTTTAATAGTGTAATTCTGACAGCAAATTCCTGAGGAAATGATGATCTATGTTTTAACTTTCAGGGTCGATCTGTGGAACTATGGGAATCTGGCGCAAGATATTTTTCTTGGGGAAGTTAAAGTTTCTCTGAAGGTTTTGCGAAATGATTTATCGCATGATGCCTGGTAAGCCACTGGTCTCATCAAAAAGGTTCTTATACTAGTCTCCTTGAATACAAAATGCATAGTGACAGAAGCTTTTGTTGTATGTAGTGTAACGTTTGTTTGGTGCATTCTCAACTGGTTGCTGTGCTCAATTGATTTTCAGAATACAATTTGTTCTGCAAGCATGAATTCTTGTTTAATGTTCTATCAAAAATAGCAGACTAATTGTGATCAAAAACTGATGGAAATGTTTTTGTTCCTCACACCTATATTGTGCGCCCCAAAATTATTGGGGTCACACCCGTTAGATTTTCTGAGCCCAAAACGAAAACTGCAGGGTTATGCTCTTGTGAGTAAGGGTGTGAGTAGTTAGACAAACCTGTTGGAGAATCTCTTATCTGCAGGTGAAACTGCAGAGTCCTACCATGGATCTCAAAATCGGTACACACACAATATTTTGCAACAGATGCATATTTATTATGAACTATTCTCCTACAAATAATGTAATAATTAGTCATGTTATTATAACCCAGCAAACAAAATCAATTAAAGGTTGAATCTTAAATATACCCCAAGCATATTTCATCACACATTCCCAATTGATTAGTCTAATTTCTACCTGTGTTATAACTTGCTGATACACAGCATAACTTACTTTAGAGTATGCATGCAGTCATACACCACCCACATACCTTTATGCCATAATACCTAATTTCAGGAGTCTTCTCTCAGCATTCCTCAAGCAGTAGGTTCACCTTCCTTGCCCTTCCCCAACAAATGGTATCTGTTGTACTTTTTTTTCCATGGTAGTTTATGTAGCGGTGAAGAGTTTGCTCATCCTCAACTCGTTTCGAGTTATGTTGTACGATGAGCAAGACTTCTGTTCAGATTGCAGGAAGGGCTCTGAATCTGTAGTTATTGTATCTTATCAGTTCTTCTGCTACAGAAATGAGCAAGGCCTTTTATAGTTGCTGAATGACCTGAAAGCTAGCTGCTGCAGACTGTAGAAAATGGCTTAATGTGAGCTACTGTAAAATGTGTGACAGTTGACCACACATAGTTTTTAAAAACCTAAAAGGCCCACATTTCAGTTGAACAGGCTTGTCTTTTAGGCCCTAAACTACTTCCAGGCACTCTAATACACTTGATGAACAGACTGGTTATCTTAACGTGTAACAAGGCATGTGCCACTTATAGCAGCACATAAACATTTGATTAAACCTATGCCACACACATCACCTGCCCTCCTGTAATTCACGTGCAGCACAGAATGCTTCTGCAGTCGTAGGAACATCTTTCCTGTTTTTGATGGTGTTAAAAAAAATCTCAAATGCCTGTGCTGGTCTGGGAATTCTATTGTTGAGCAACTGCATTTTGGTCCATCTTGCTGATGGTGCTCTGCTTTCCTTTTTGGTGCTTGTTGGTGCCATCATGGACTTTTTCACCCAGTAGGCTTTATTAATTGTTGTGTTGTCATCTTTTTCTTCTGTCTGGTTTTGTGTTCTTCTTGGAAGTGTGTGTTTTGTTTTCTCTATTCTGTATGCTGTACTTTAAAAAACTGCATAAATGCTGTATATAGACCAGACTTGATTTTGGGAAAGTTTTCCAGAAATTGATTAAAATTTGTAATAAATTTTGCAGCATGAATCTCTAGCATCTCTAGATTCAAGCACACAATCCTGCACCTCTATTATGTCTACAATTTAAGTCTCCTTAAGAATATAAAATTTCCTAGCTATCGTGAAGGAAAGTTTCAATTCAGTTAAGGACGCGGAGGTGAGGATTATCCTTATCTCTTCCATTTATATCTGCTCCGTAGCCTTAACAGCACTTTAAGTACAAAAGACTACATATCCCATGAGTCTTTGTAATGATAAGAAAACAACCATAGAGGCAGTCCCATATAAACAACATCAAGGAACAGCACTTCCGCTTTCTTCGGGCAAAACACGCACTATCCCGCTTTTCTATCAATACTCTTGCTTCTGGTCACACCCTGTAGACAACAAAAGGTCATCAGCATCAGACTTAAGTGACATAGCAAAAGACATAATCCGACAACTTCAGAAAATAACAGTAAATGTTAATGTAGAACCAAGTCCGACATTGACAACCATTCATCAAATTACAGTGACATTGTCAGCATTAACTGATAACCCTCTGAAATCAGCTATACTTATCCAATGTATAGATTCCAATATATCCTGGGAGGGTAAGGAAAATATGACCAAAATGGGAGGGATAATCCTCACCTCCGTGTCCTTAATAGAATTGAAACTTTCCTTCACGATAACTAGGAAATGTTATATTCTATGTCCGGACCGGAGGCTCACATATGCTAGTTCAAAGCTGATCGATAACCAGAGAAGCCATGATAGTGATGGGCTTTAAGTAGAAAGTCTTTAAAGTGGAGTCTGAGGACCAGTCCGATGTCCTTGAGGTGACTCTCTAGGGACAAAGCTTTTGAAGCCATAGCTCCCCTGGTGGAGTGAGCTCCGAAGGACGCAGTATCAATACCTGCTTCCTGGAGCACTCATCTCACCCAACGGGCAATCGTGGTGGCAGATACTGGCTTGAATGGCTTCTTTAGCGAGAGAAAAGGTTGAGACACCCCAGGAGGGCGATATACTTCAGTCATCTATTCATACGCTCTGAGACCTCGCACCACACACAAATGTGGGTGAAAAGGAAAGGCTGGATAATGGACCACCCTGGTTATAGACTTCGTTCCAGGGTGAACATACGTGAAGTGATTTCCAGGGCCCGAAAATCTGACACACGTTTACACGAGATAAGAGAAAGAAGTACCGCTAGCTTACCTGTGAGCTCCTTCCGGTAAAGGTAAGAATTATCTTGCCAAGACTGCAGTAGTGTTAGTGCCACATTAACATCCCACAAGAAGAGTACTTCAGACGAGGGGAAAAAGACAGACTGATGCCCCTCAACAATTTACATACCAGTGGATGTTCTCCTACTGGGACCTCATGTATGTGTATATGCCCCACTGAAATTTCAGATCATCTCGCATTAATTGAGCGGTAAGCCAAGCATTTGTCGACCAATTCCGACAGATAATTGACTATGTGCACTATATCTGACCCCACGAAATCCAAACCCCGACGGAAACACCAGCGTGACAACCTTCGACATGCAGATCTATATTGTTTGACTGTAAATTCTGCTCACGCTTTCCTGATAAAGGAGGACGCCCTCGCCGAAAGGCCTGGGTTTTCCAACGTCCCCTGTAATGTTCCAACCCATGAGTTTGAGGGTTCCCTCCTGAACCAGAGGGTGCAACTTGCCGTTCAAGTTCGTCAACAGACGGAGAGTCAGGGGAAGTTGGATTGGAAAATCCATAGAAAGTTCCAGAAGAACTGGAAACCAAACTGGAGACTTCCGACGTGGCGTCACCAAGATCAGTTCTGCCACCTGACCAGTGCTGTGAGTCTGGGTATCATGAAGAATGGGGAAAACGCATATCCCCGAAACAGACTCCAATCTTGCAGGAAGGCATCCGTTGCTTCCGCGAGTGGATCTGGACACCTACTGAAAAACCAAGGAATCTGATAGTTGAGAAGTGATGCAAAGAGGTCCACTTGACATGGACCCCACCGAGTCATCAGGCTCTGAAAAACAGAGGAAACCAGTTTCCAAGCACTAGTCATATAGGTGTCTAGAGTGCCAGTCTGCCGTCTGATAGAGCTTCCCTGGCAGATATACCGCCGTGACTGAAAGCTTGTGCACTAGGCAATAATTCCAGAAATCTTTGACCAAGTCTGCCAGTAATTTGGATCTCGTGCTTCCCAATCGATTGATATATCTCACCGCGGACATATTGTCCATCTTAAATTAGATGGCGCAGGACACTTTGTTGGCTGTCAGACTCCGAATCGGGAAGAATCCAGCCATGAGTACCAAGCAATTGATGTGCAGAGACTCCTTGTGTTCTGACCAGTGACCGCCTTTGGTGATTTCCCCGCAATGGGTGCCCCAACCATGATGACCGACTTCGTACTTGATCATCAGATCCGACGCTGAGCCGAAGATGGCCCTCCCGTTCCAGGCATGCATATGCTCGAGTTACCAAAGAAGCTCCGAGTACGCTTCTGGGGAAAGGGAAATCTCCTGCATGTACGTAAGGCCTTGATGTAGATGCTGCGTCTTCAGGCGCTGTAAAGCCAGGTAATGCAGAGAGCCTGGAAAGATTGCCTGAATCGAGGACGATAGAAGGCCGACCATCTGGGCTAAGTGGCGTGGGGAAAAACTTTCTCTCACCAAAGTACGTCGCAGCTCCCTGCAAATCAAAGGTATCTTCTGTTTGGTTAAACGGAGAAATTGTTGTAATGTTTAGACTTCGAAACCCAGGAAAGTCATGCGTTGTGCTGGCACGCATTCTGATTTCAGATCGTTCAAGATGAAACGTAGATCCTGCAATAGGGCCTGAGTCATGCGGAGCTGAGAGAGTAAAATCGTCTTCTCCTGATGCATCAGAAGGATGTCGTCCAGGTACACTGAGACGTACGCCACATGCCCGGAGCCATTCCATGACTGGCCTCAACAGCCTGGTGAAACACCAAGGCACTGAAGACAGACCTGAACTCCTAAGTGTGCCTGTCTCACTGAAACTGTAGAAACCGTCTGTGGGGAGGAAATATCGGTACTGTCAGGTAGGCGTCCTTTAGATCGAGCCGTACCATCCAGTCGTCTGGTAGCAAAACATCCCTGAGAAGATAAATGCCTTCCATTTTGAAGTGGCGGTACACCACCCATTGGTTGAAATCTCGAAGATTGATCACTGGCCTGAACCCCTTGTCTTTCTTTTTGACTAGAAAGATATTGCTCAGGAACCCCTTGGGATTAAGACTCAAACGAACAAAGGCCCCTTTGCATAGAAGATCGTGCCCCTCTCTGTTTACCAACTGTGTTCCCTTCTGGGTGAAAACTAGAGGACGGGGTCGTGAAAGCTGGTGTGGTGTCCTGTGGAACTCTATGTGAAAACCAGTCGCAGTTTGTAGTACCCATGCATCTTGTGTGATGGATGCCCACTTGTGGCTGAACCTTTGCAGTACCCTCCCCCCCCCCCCCCTCCACGCGTGGTAGGAACAAAACGTTATTCCTTACCGGTGGATCCACCTGGTGTGTTGCTGGTTCTGCAGAAGTTACCTTTACCGCCACATTCCCTGGCACGGCCTCTCGAGGCATAGAACCCTCCGACCTTCCTCTGGTCTTGCCACTGCATGGAACGCTTCGTCTGGAGCTTGTGGGGGGGGTGGAATTGTATGAACGGCCGGAGGAGAGCTTCCTACCTCTTCTGGCCTCCCCTAAAATTTGCTGGCTACAGGCCTTCTTAATCGATTGCTGGGGATTGTCTAGAGAGGAGAAAGTGTTGTCAAAACGGGACAGTTCTTTTATATACAGCTCTTGAAAGAGGCCCCAGTTTGCCACGGGACCGGCCTTCGTGTTGGCCAACTCGCCAATTCTGGGCTCAATCTTGATCAACAAAGAGCATCTACATTCTGTTGATAATGCGCAATTCACATTCCCAAGAAAACAAACGGCTCTTTGCGCCCAACCCTGTTAGAGTCACGAGGTCAGTTACGTGGGTTGTCTCCCTGGTATCCTCAGCCATGTCCCATATTTTGGTGAGCGGCCCCAGGACGTCCAAGACCTTAACTTGGCAAGAAAGCCAGGAGAGGTCAAACCCCTTAGTGTCCCTGATGAATTTCGTGATAAATGTTGCCATCCTGGCATCAATCTCTGTGGTACTAGCCACTTTATTAGCCAGGGATGGCGGGGGCATTCTACCTTTAAGCGACCGCGGACCTCTTGGTCCATAGGTTTCCTAAAACGACTGGCAACATAAGACGCCATGGCGGGCGCCGGTATCCAAGCCTCCGGGTTAAGCATACCTGTGATATCTGTTGAGTCATGGCTCTCAGAAACATCTGGCCGAGGTTTCTTGGCACCACCTTCCGGGCGCCAAGGTCTGCTTGGACCTGTGTCATTATCAGAGTCCCCATCTGGGTCAGCAGTGTTGTCCCCGGTATTGTCACCCGTCCCCCTCTGGGTACAGGCATCATCCTCGGGTATCAGCCGGCTTGGAATCCTCTCGTGCCTCATCCAGGTGCCGCTTAAGAAAGGCCTGGTGCAGCCTCTCAAAGGCATTCAGAGAGGTAGCGGTCTTACAGGCGCTGTAACGTGCCTCGGCTTTGCTTTGCCATTGGAGGACCCTTTTGCGCTAGTAGAGGGTTCCCTCCTGTCTTCCTCTGATAAGGGTACCACAGTGCACCTGACCGTGAGCTCTATTATGCGACGACTCAGAGGTTCCAGAGCCGAGGAGACCACCCTCTCCAGGGATGCATCAATAGCATCCACCAATTCCACGTGGACCAGAAAATGCTCCTCCCCCCACAGGCTCCCAAGCATCAAACTCACCTGCCATGGTGTTCAGGTTTAATTGGGCTAATACTATAGTGAGCACCAGACAGACAACTGTGATTAAACTTCTGTTGTATGGGCCAAGGCTTGTTTGTTATTGTAAGCCTGAAAGAACACTGCCCGAAAAAACAATATCTGCTCCGCGGTCTAACCGCACACTGGAGCCAAAGAACGAAGGAAGGAAAGCCCTAGCATTTAGTGACCGGTATAAACCAGCCTCGTTCTGTCAGGCGTGTGCTGAAAATGACAGCCAACTTCTTCTGAAGGGAAGCTGTCCGCGCCTGGTGCATGGCGAGTAATGTGAGAGGGAAAACCTGCCTCCTTCCTTGGAGCTGTGTGCGTGTGCTCTGCCCCATATCCGGGACTGTGGCGCACTGTACGACTTCCCCACGGTGCTGCGAGGAGCGGAAGCGCTTCGGAGGGAGACAGCCCCTCACTAAAAGTCGGACATGTCTCCGCTGGCGCTGTTCCCCGTGCATCGCCTAGGGAACACCAGGTCTTGCCCCCGCGGCACCTACACTGACACTGAGGCCGCCTGAGCCAGCCACCGGCTTCACTTTGTAGAGATGCAAAAACAACAATGGACAGAATGCAGAACAGTGTCATACATTCACCCCAGTACAGAGATCTGGGCCTAAATCCAACGTTTTTTTGCTCACCATGCCATTCCAGTTTGGACCCAGCCATATGCAAATCAGTCTTGACCCTGCGCCCAATGGGAACTGTCCAGCCCGAACTGCCAGGCCAGGTCCTCCCTGGACTGGAAACAAGCATCCTAGGACCGGTTTCGGGCTTTCAGCCCTCATCAGCCAGGATAGCTTGAATCCAGTGGCATGGAGAGCACGGGACCCACGTCTGGGCATACCCGTCCCACTCGGGGTGACAAATGCAAAAACAATTGATGGACAGAATGCAGAACAATGTCATACATTCACCCCAGTACAGAGATCTGGGCCTAAATCCAACGTTTTTTTGCTCACCATGCCATTCCAGTTTGGACCCAGCCATATGCAAATCAGTCTTGACTCTGCGCCCAATGGGAACAGTCCAGCCGAACTGCCAGGCCAGGTCCTCCCTGGACTGGAAACCAGCATCCTAGGACCGGTTTCGGGCTTTCAGCCCTCATCAGCCAGGATAGCTTGAATCCAGTGGCATGGAGAGCACGGGACCCACGTCTGGGCATACCCGTCCCACTCGGGGTGACAAATGCAAAAACAATTGATGGACAGAATGCAGAACAATGTCATACATTCACCCCAGTACAGAGATCTGGGCCTAAATCCAACGTTTTTTTGCTCACCATGCCATTCCAGTTTGGACCCAGCCATATGCAAATCAGTCTTGACCCTGCGCCCAATGGGAACAGTCCAGCCCGAACTGCCAGGCCAGGTCCTCCCTGGACTGGAAACAAGCATCCTAGGACCGGTTTCGGGCTTTCAGTCCTCATCAGCCAGCATAGCTTGAATCCAGTGGCATGGAGAGCACGGGACCCACGTCTGGGCATACCCGTCCCACTCGGGGTGACAAATGCAAAAACAACAATTGATGGACAGAATGCAGAACAATGTCATACATTCACCCCAGTACAGAGATCTGGGCCTAAATCCAACGTTTTTTTGCTCACCATGCCATTCCAGTTTGGACCCAGCCATATGCAAATCAGTCTTGACCCTGCGCCCAATGGGAACAGTCCAGCCCGAACTGCCAGGCCAGGTCCTCCCTGGACTGGAAACAAGCATCCTAGGACCGGTTGGTATCACTTTGTAGAGAAGCTGCGCGGAACATGGTGGAGGCGGACAGGAAGTGGGGAAAACCTGGAACAGGAGAGCTTGCCCTCTACCACACAGACTTGCACCGCGGTACTTGCCGGTAAGCACCAAGACCAACAAGCAAGGTCTAATAGATCAAACCCATATAAGCAAGCAAATTACAGTTTTTAGAGAACAGTCATAAACAATATCAAGGAAAAGCACTTATCTGGCTGCTAAGCAGCGAAGAAAGAGGAAGTGCTGTTCAATGATGTTGTTTAAATGGTACTGCCTCTATGGTTGTTTTCTTATCCTTACTAAGACTCATGGGCTATGTAGTCTTTTGTATTTAAAGTGTTAAGGCTGCTGAGCGGAAATAAATGGAAGAGATGAGCATAATCTGAGCCTCCGGTCCTGACAGAATTCTCCAACTTTTTTTTTCTTTTTTTTTAAATATTTCTTTATTAGTTTGTCTCCACAACAGCAGAGCATGCATAGAAACAATCATACAGCTCGCCCACCTCAGCCGAGGTGGTGTACATTTCAACAATAATACATGGCAGAGATTAGACCTAGGTTCAAATCTGTGGAGATTTCTCAGTCTTCGTTGTTCTCTTCATTTTTATGTGCTTAATCATAACTCAACTCTAAGTAACCCCCCCGCCTCCTTTCCAACCCCCCACCCAATACCCCCCCCTTCCCCCCTCTGCCGGATCTGTATATCTTGAGGTCTGTGCATCTTATTATTCATGCTGGGTCTCCCTGTAACTCTTCCCTTTGTCCTGGGGCCGCCCCCCCTATGGAAGACGTCTCCTCTAAACTTTCTTGTGTGGGTTGGGAGGCCTGTCCTGCTATCTCCTGAATCATCGTTCCCCATGCTATTAGCACCTCAGGCAGTTTGTCATCCCGCCTGGTGTTACGCATATGTCCCTCCTCTGCCAGAGCCCACTCCTTGAGATCTGACCTCCACTTCGCCAATAGTGGCCCTTGCTGGGTTAACCAATGGATCGCAATACGCCGCTTGGGTATAACCAGGCCCAAAACCAGGAACCGCCTACTTATCTTACGCTTAGGGTCTCGAGGAATCAAGCCCAGGAGACAGGCACATGGGTCCAGGTCGATTGTCCACCCCGTTATCCTGGTCAGATCCTCGAGGACCGCCACCCAATATGTCTGGATCGTTGGGCACGTCCACACCATATGCGGAAAATCTGCCTGAGCGCTGTGACATCTAGGGCAATGTGGATCCTGAGAACTATCGATGGCCTGAAGCCTTCCGGGAGAAAGATAGGTCATATGTATTATATTATACTGGATTTGTTTGAAGCGATTGGATACTGACACCTTCCGCACACTCTCGTGTATTTTTTCCCAGTCCAGTGTTGTGATCTCCTGCGGACACGCCTGCTGCCATTTTTCCTCTATTTTGAGGGGGCCATTCTTTTTATCGTCCCTCAGCGCCCTGTAGAGGTGGGTAACAAACTTCCGTCCCCCAGCCATGGTGATCATCGTGACCAGGGTGTGGGTGCGCCCCGGAGCCTCTGGAAACGAGGGCCATAATTGCCGCGCTGTTGCCGCTATTTTAGCATATTGCAGAAACTGCCCTGATCCCAGCTCAAATGTGACCACCGCCTCCTGATAAGTGATGAATTTATTGTCCGGGTAGAGGTCAGACAGCATCAGGCAGCCCCCATCCTTCCATTTATCTGTTGCCATAACCCGGTCTATTTGAGCAAAGGGTGGCATCAGCCAGAAGTCCGCCTCTGGGGCAAACGGCCAATCCCTGATTAGTCTCCGTACCACTCGGTTCCATATTGCAGTCCCAAGCCGCACCAGTGGAGGGCTGTGTTCCTTCTGCCCGCCAGAGAAGCGCTCCTAGCCGTCGGTCCCCAGATGTACCTGCCAGCAGGGACCTCTCCCAGGAGGGATCCGTGTCCAACCAGGCTATAGCATGTTGCAGTTGTGATGCGAAATAATAAAGTTCTAAATCTGGGATCTCTAGACCCCCTTTGCCCCAACTACGTTTCATAACCTCTAGACTAGTCCTGCAGCGCTTCCCATTCCATAATAACAGGACCAGCAGTGCATCCAGTTCCTTGAATACCCGGTGCGGAAGTTCAAAGAAGGAACCTTGCATTGTGTAGAGGCATCGAGGTAGGACCACCATCTTTATCAATGCGATCTTCCCCATTAGGGAAAGTTTAAGCGTGTTCCAAAAGGCAATACTACCCTGAAGACCCCGGGTTATCCTCCCCATGTTGTGCTGGTAAAACATTGCCTCGTTCCTACCGATCCATATCCCCAGATAGCGGAGTGTGTCCTCTACCCATGGAAGTCCCAACGCCGGGCGCTGGGCCCCCTCCCATTCGCTCTCCGCTCCAATCGCGTAAAGCTGGGATTTCGTTTTGTTGATGGAAAGCCCGGAGGCAGCGGCAAACTGTATTAGTGCAGCTATCAGGGTCGGCAATGACTGGGTCGGCTGATTCAGGTATATCAACGCGTCGTCGGCGTACATCGATACGACATGTTCCGAACCCCCCACCTGTATGCCCTGTCCCTCCAGTACCCCGCGGAGATGGCAAGCCACTGGCTCCATTGCCAGGGCAAACAGCAAGGGGAAGAGCGGGCATCCCTGCCGTGTCCCCCTCGCTATGGGTATTGTGCCTGACACATCGTCCCGTGCGAACCCTTGCGACCGGACGTGCATAGAGTAGTTTTATCCAGTTTACAAACCCCTCCCCCAGTCCCATTTTTAGAAGTACCTGCCAGAGATAGTCCCATCTGATCGAGTCGAACGCTTGTTCGATATCTAGGAACACTAAGGTGCTCTGTTCGGCCCGCCCCTCCAATGATTGCGTAACGTGTGCGAGGCGGTGGATATTCCGCAACGCGTTCCTGCCCGGTATGAACCCGGACTGGTCATCATGGACCAGCCGCTGAAGATATGGGAGGAGCCTACATGCTAGCACCTGGCTGATGATTTTAAGATCGACATTCAACATTGAAATGGGTCTATAAGAGCTGGGGAGGAGGGGATCCTTCCCTGGTTTGGGGATCATCACTATCAATGCTTCCCGCATGGAGTCTGGGAGCACTCCACGTTCATTGGCCTCCACCGTGATTTCTAGGAGTTTGGGGATCAGGACCCCTCCGTATTCTTTATAGAGTTCGGCTGCTATGCCATCCATCCCTGGGGACTTCGCGGTCTTCAGGTGGGCGATCGCCGCCCGTATTTCCTCCCCACTAAAGGGGCCCCCTAAGGCCTCTTGACTTTCCGTGTCTATGCAAGGCAGCTTCACCTCAGCGAGATAGGCCTCCAGGACCGCGGGGGCCATGGGGGACTGGGGCTCGGAGTATATTTTATGTAAATGGGTCCGGAAGGCGTTATTGATCTCATGTTGAGCGTAGACCACCTGGCCAAGGTCATTTTTAAGTGCCAGAATCGGGTGAGGCTGAGTCTCTTCCCGATTCAGGCGCGCCAGTAACCGCCCCGCCTTATCCCCCTCCGAATACCAGCGACGCCTGCTTGCCGTTCTGTTAAATTTGCCTAGCGAGTCCCATAGGTCCCCTATCTTTCGTCGCATGTCAACCCATGCAGTCAGCCCCTCCTTGTTCGTGGGAAGCTCCCTCTCCAATGCCGCCAAGCGCTCCTCATTCTGACGTAGGTCGCGCTCCAGCACTTTTTTAACCCCTACCTCCGTGGACATAGATATCCCCCGGATCACCACCTTCATCGCGTCCCATTCGGTCGCCCTGGTGCTAGCTGAGCCCCAGTTGACCTCCAAATACGCATCCAGCCCGTTCGATATGGCGTCTTTATAAATCAGGTCGCCAAAAGCTTCGGTGTTGAGTCTCCAGAGTGGTACCCGAGATCTCGGCCGGCCTAGCGAGTATGTAATTAATAGCGGGGAGTGATCGGACAAATAGCGGACCAGATATTGCGTGTCCGCTATCTGATGCACCGCCGTCTTTTGAATGAAAAAGTAGTCTAGTCTACTATGGGTATTGGCAGCAGGTGTGTGACATGAGTACACCCGACGATCAGGGTTGCGGTGTCGCCATACATCCTACAGGCCATAGTTCTGAAGCATCTGGCCCATCGCTTCCCTGACTCTAGGTTTGGCATCCAGCTTTGGGGGGTGTCTGTGTAGCTCCCCATTAAGGGCACAGTTAAAGTCTCCTGCAACAATCAATTCCGTGTCTGGATCCAAATCCAGCTGCCCCAGAACTCGACTTAAAAACCCCCCATCATCGCTATTCGGGGCATAAATATTTACCAGGCAGATACTGCGCCCATCCAGTGTCCCCTCTACCATCACAAACCTCCCATCAGGATCTTGTTTAGTATGCTTAACCTTAAAGGGAACTCCCGGTGCCACCCAAATAAGCGCTTCCCGGGCAAACCCCGAGTAGGACGTAGCGAAAAACTGACCCCTCCATCTGCGTTGGACGTATTTAAGACAGTCTCCCCACAGGTGCGTCTCCTGGAGCAGGGCTATGCTTACCCCATAACGTCTAAGGTAGGATGCCACCCGGATCCGTTTGACCATATTATTGAGCCCCCGGACATTCCACGTTATCAGTTTATACCTCTGTGTGTCACCTGGCATGAATAAGCAGCTGTTGGTGTCGCGGCACCCGACTTTCGTGTGGGGGACCCCCCAGTAGTATTGTAGCGTGACCCCTCAAGATGCCGTCTCCTCCGACCTCCAGTGATGCAACAAAAACCAGACCCGGCAGCAACCCAAAAAAAACCATATTGTGAAACCCCAACCCCCCCCCACCCACAGGCGGTAGTACTTCATACTCACAACCCGGTCCTGGTCTGAGGACTCAGAACCCCGCCCCAAAGCTCCACCCTCCCCCTAAGTCACCCCCCTCAACTTGAAATAACGACTACAAATGAACGTATTCTCCCCAGTCAGGAAACCCCCCCCCCCCAAAAAAACTCTGAAATTCAGTTGACTGACTGGCGCCGCACGGCCACGCCCGACCAGTGGTCTAGCCAGGCCGCCTCAGCCCTCTACAGCCGGCGAGTCAAAAACGGTATATGGGCGAAATAGTGTAACCTCCTCAAACACATTTCCAGCCCTCACCCCCCCCTCGCTATCTCTGGGCCCAAGGCCCTCGCATACCAGTGTCTCGGTAAAGTCAAGGGCTCCTCGGGCCAAAGCAGGTGCTCGTAGTGTCCATGACCCAGAACCCTTCGGTCGCAGCGCCAAGTCAATCACTCACTTGTCTCCAGAGCCCTCAACAATCGGGCTGGCGGCACCTCCCAACTCCAACTGTGTTTCCTGGACCAAACATAGTGGAGAGAACTGATTCTGCGTTGGGATCGCCTCCAGTTCCGTAAGGAGAGTACCATCTGGTCCCACCATGATACGTCCTCCATCCGTCAGATCTCGAACCCTCGGTCGCTGCACCTCCTCTCGACGTTGCTGGGTCCGCCGTAGACTACTCCGGCGTCTCTGCTCCTGCCAGCCCTGATTTTGATCTTGGCCAGCCAAGCCCAACGAGTCCATCCACTCAGCTGCCTCCGACGGGTTACCAAAGAAGTGTACCTTGTCGCCATATTGTACTCGAAACCTGGCCGGGAACATTAAGCTGTATTTAATGTTGTGGGTACGCAGCCGGTGTTTTATCCCCAAAAAGTCATTCCGTAGGTCCTGCACCTTTTTTGTGTAGTCTGGGTATATATGGATGTCGTAATTTTCAAATCTGGGCTGGCCAGTGGTGCGGATGTGCTGCAGGATCATGTCCCGGTCTCTGAAATTAAACAGTCGGGCGATCATGGCTCTGGGCGGGGATCCTGGTTTCGGCGGCGGTCCGCGAGATCTATGAGCTCTTTCCACCGCGAACAGTTTGGAGAGCCGGAGGTTCGGGAATATAGTGCCAATCCAATCTTCCAGAAATATGTCCGCCGCCGGCCCTTCCGCCTTTTCTGGAAATCCCAAAAAACGGAGATTGTTCCTCCGGGACCGCCCTTCGGCATCTTCTGCCCTGTCCTCCAGCCGGGCCGTGTGGTCCTGGAGAGCTTTCACCGTCTCCCGCAGCTGACGGACCTCAGTCTGCAAGGCGTTCAGGTCCCCTTCCGTGGTGGTAACCCTGTCCGCCACCTTCCGGAGATCCAGGCGCAAATGGTTGATGTCCATGGCCATCCCGTCCATTTTGGTTTCTAACGCCACCCTGGAGTCCCGGATCGCTTCCAAAATGTCGGCTTTGTCACGGGCCGCTGTGCCCTGGGGGGCCCCCTGCTCCAGGTCCGTTCTGAGGCAATCCGCCGAAGTCGGGCCTGGCACCGTATATTGCATTATTTTATTTGTTTGGGCACCTCTTAGGGGTCGATCCTTCCCCATGTTCAGCGTGGCTGTCCTAGGGTGCTGCCCGGTGTCCCTTCAGTCTGAGAAATAATTGTGCCGTAAGCAGTCTAGAGGGGATCCCCCAGGCGGCCTGTCTCACCCCCCTGCGTCGTCAACAGCACGCAGGCTATCCCTTCTGCCGGCCGGGGCAGTTATTTGGCCTCACCGGCCCTCCCAACTAGCTCTGCCGCTAGGTTCTGTCTCTGCCCGCGCGGTTGGCTTAGCCTTCCGCCGATCCGCGGAGCGAAAGCCGCCGGCCCACCGATCCGCCGTGTGTCCCCGCCGACACCAGGGGATTCGTTAGTGTATGGGGGGGCTCCTCACCTCCTCTACTGGACTGCAGTCCCAAGCCACCGGTAGTGCGATCCGTCTCACGGGCCCCCAGGCAGCTCTCACGCCACGTCCAGGCACTTCCAGCCGGGCCGCAGGCAGGCCGCACCGCACCGGCCTTGCGTAGGTCTCGCCCTCGGCCTCCGGGGTCCCGCCGGCCAGCCGCCCGCGGCAGTCACTGACCTCCCTCACCCCCTCCGGGGGCCTCACAGCAGTCCAGGCCCGGCGACGGGACCCAACAAGGGCCAGCGGCTCCTCCTCTGTCCGCCGATCTTCGCCTCTCAAAGCAGCACGGCGGCCGCCATTACGGGAAACAGGATTCCGACGGGGCTTCAGCGGCCCGTAGCGATGTTCTCCGGTTGCAGGCCGCTTTCCCGTCACATCACCGGGACCCTCGGAATCAGGGGGGGGGCTTCCGCTACTGGTCTGAGTTATATAGAACACACCATAACGCCAGGATTATGCAGGATTTTAACCGTTGGGGCAGGAGCAGCGCAGAAAAGCGTCTAGCCGGCCATGTTGTCAGGCCACGCCCCCAGAATTCTCCAACTTATTAATTGAGAAAATCCATAAGATCGAGCTTTCTAAACCATTACCACACAACCACGTGTGAAGGATCACTCTTCGTACGCTCTGGAATTGAAAAACTGTATAAACTTGGACACATTTAAAGAAATTTCAGAAAATGATTTCCTCACAGTGATCTCAATTGCCAGACCCTCTAAACATTTTAGTCACCCAGTTCCGGCCTCAGCAGTAGCAGAGATCAGCATGCACATCACCATATCTCCACTGCCCTCAAAGTGTCATTTCAGACTGCCTTAGGCATAGTCAACCACGCTTAAAGGAAAAAGTAAAAATTGGAGTGGATCTAGAGGATCTTCAAAAAACATTCTGCCTTTGTAATCTTCATTTCTTTTCAAAAATCCTCTAAAGCTGCACAGCTACCAACCTGTTTGATGATCTTCAGTCTTGCTTCAGGGTGGACTGCAGTGTAGAAAAAACTATACTACAGATTAACTGCGGGTTATATGTACATGACAGTGATGATTCTTGCCTCTCATCCGCCTCGTCTGTTACATGGCATTCACCAATCAACCATTACCCACTTCTGATCACCCCAGAATAAAAATGGTATAAATAGAACGGTCCGAACGGTATCTTGAAAACCATTGTTGTAACTAAAACTAAGTGAGAATCTCTCATTCCTCATATTCCTAAGGCATTGCGTGCCTCGAGGTTCAGTTCTTTGGACAGTTTTCTTTTATAAATCTGTATGTTGAACCTCTTACAATGCTGCAGAAACATTTGAAGTTATGTCATAAGTATGCAAATAATACTAATTTCTACCCGCACATGACATTGCGAGAAGCATTTTACTCACTTGGAAAAATACTAGATGGCATTTACTCCTGGATGGCTTTCCACCATTGAAAGCTAAATCCAGTTAAGACTGAACTCCAACACTTGTCACCTCTGCAAAGTTCTTGTTCACTTGTGACTCGACTCCCCAAATTTGTACGATTTTAAACCCAAAATCATCAACTCTGATATCTCTAGGCATCAAACTAGTTCAATACTTTATACCCACAACAGACATCAAAACCTGCAGTTTTTGGTCTTAAGACTTAAATAAGGGCGTACCCTTTCTACAGGCATTCCTAAACTGCACCTAGCTCCTCTGACGGCAACTCTCCATGCGCAAACTCTATCACAGAATTGAAATGTTTAGAAGACCCAACACCAGCACTAACCTATTAGCATGTTCAGAAAATAGTCTGTATAGCGAACACAGGCATGCCCTGGGCTCCCCAAGATACCTAATGCAAAAAACTCACCTCCTCGGGATGCAGCAACTAACTTTGGAGTGCAGAATTCTTTCTCCTAAAACCTGCAAGAAACACAGAACTATAGCCCAGTGTTTCTACAACAATGACCAAAAAATCTGGAACTCGTTTCCCTCCTCTATACTCACAAACACATTGTTTGAGGCATTCATACAGGATCCAAAACAACAATGGTTCCAACTCTACCACCAAAGATAACTCGATAATCCTATTCAAGCTGCGATCCTGGACTTTAACCTGAACAGTATTATGAGCATCTACATACAACTTGACCCGTTATATATATTTTGTTGCAATATACATTGTCATTCATATGCTACTATGCTTTACTTACTTAATTTAAAGCGCTCTGACGCCCTCAATCTTGTATGCGTGATTTAAAACTCCTTGAATAAATATGTAAATTGACATGCTGTGGTAGATCCCAGATGAACTTTAAAACAAGCTTCCACTGTTGTTTTGCTTCCCCTTCTTTTCAGATAGTTGTGAATATTTAAAGCTGCAGGCACAGCTGGATAAAGCATACCCAAAAGGCACCCATTGAATAACTTTCCATGGATTGTAGCATACATGTCCATTTGTAGACCTAGGCTCCGTCTTGCCCATGTCTTCCCCATACAATGCCCGCTTTGTATTTTTCCAGCTTTCAGAAGCAAACTGGATTCAGCTTCCCTAGGCACTTCCACTTTTTTCTATTTGAAAGATGCCTTCTTGAAGTTTAATTTAGGTTTTTTTTGTCACTAAAATTGGTAGTGAAAACCAATCTGAAATTAATGCACTTGTTTTGGAGAACGGTATTTGACTGATCTGCAAAGAGCCTGGTTTGCCTGCCTGGTAATCTTTGACTGGTGAGTTCCTCTGTATTTTATAATGGCTAAGTTCTCTGAAGAACCCACTCAAGGTTCTTAAGTCAAGGCAAAAAAAGCAGTTATCACTCAGGTGCTGGAGTTTCTTTAATGGTGGGTAAGGAGTTCAAATTGGAGAAAGGATAGCCATTCCAGGCTTAGATGATCCTGATAACAATCACTATTGATTCTTCACAATACGGCTGGGGAGCCCAATGGGTCTTACATGGATGCTGCACCTCTCAAGGGAAGATGTCACTGTAACATCTCGAAAGCAAAGACAGCACAACTACAATGATCTGTTTGAACAAACAAGGAGGGATCTAGCCTCTTGCCCTGCATCAACTTCAAAGTCAGCTTTGGAATGGGAGCCTCTTGATCAACATTACCTCTGTTGTGTTCCATCTGAAGGGAAATAGCTTGCGTATGCCGATGATCTTCCATGTTGCACATGAGAGATAAATCACGAGCTCAGTCACTTTGTTGTGCATGAGAGTTTTGTGATCTTTTTTATTTTTGGTTTGCCAAGAGAACATTAGCCAGTGTTCGTTCAGAGTTTGCTTCATCTTTTGAAATAGTGATGCTCTCCTGTTAGACTGATAAGCAAAGATTTTTTGTTTTAAAGGGTTATGGAATTTTTTTAATATCTACTTATGCAAGGGACTAGATGCTTCAGAAACCTACTCTGTAATCCTGCTAAAAAACATTCCCTTGTCATTTTTGGCACCTTACTGTGAGGTGATAAATGATGGCAGTACTCATATCAGAGATGTTTCTTATCCTTGTCCTCTCCGATTATGCCAGAGCTCATATTTTATCAGGATTTGGTTTGTAGCAAAGGTTTAATTTGGCCACCTTTCCACAAATCAATATACAAGTGTGAAAAGTGGTAGTTCCAGGGTTGGACATTCTTGTGAGTCTGTGCACACCCACATATTTACATGTTTAAGGATATTCATCAGCTCCTTTTCGGTCTCTTCCCACTTTTTAAAAAGTTTGAAATTTACTCCTGGCAAGGACCCAGGAGTACAACGTTTTCCAGTGGGAAACAAAATAGAAAACTTTTATGAATCCAATTTTTGCGAAAATCTACTGGGCAACTGCAAATCCCCGTTTTTATACCTAAGAATACAGTTTCTATGCCTACTTCTGTCTGTCTTAAGTATGCACCAGTAAAAGGACATATACTGTGTGTGTGCGCTTTTGTGACTTTCTTTCAGAATTGGTCCCATAATTAATTTTCATGATGCCCAATATGATTTACCCTGATTTTCCATTATCAATCTTTTTGTAAAACATTGGCATACATTAAACACCAGGTTAATGATGCCACAGAGATATTGTATTTACACTAAGAAAAGGAAAAAAGAGCCTGTGTCTTTTTGTAGGCACTCCCGTGTGTGCTGAGCACACCTACAAAATGATGTGGCTGCGTTATAGCACCTATTTGTTTTTCCTTTTAGCCATGCTGCACAGCATGTAAGATGCTGTATCACTAGTAAAAACCATTGGCAAAGCTAATAAGTTAAAAAGACTAGTTTTATTGGCTTTGCCAATGCTTGTTTGACCTACCTTTTCTGTCAGACGACATTGTTGTAACTTTTTCCCAGGGAAGGGAAAGCTATTTATATCCCCCCCTCCCCCTCCATTATGGAAATTGTCGAATTGTTTGGTTCCTCCAAAATTACCTTATCCACATGTTGGCTTTTCCAATGATAACCTTTCTATTCTGTGCCCTGTTGAACAAAGATTTTGTTATTGGGCTTATGAAAAAGAAATATCCTTTTAGCACTACATTGTGTGAAGTGATGCCCTTAATTTCCTTTGTGATCCATACAGCGTTTTTATTATATTATAGTAAACCTGGTGACAGCTGTTCATACCTTAACAGACCACATGATATCCCTCATTGAAATAGGGAATTCTTGTTAAAAATGTGGTTGTTGTAGGTGATTTTGGTGGCTTTCTTCTTCTGAAAGACAGTCTTTTTGGTCCGCTATCTCTTCTGATAGGAGCATTAGCAAACTTCAGGCTCTGTCTTTCAAAGAACTATCCAGCATATTTGACAGACGGAGATGGTCCTTTGGATGGTTCCTTCTATCATACCTTGTGCTCTGTCAGAGTTTCATTTATACCAACAACAAATTCTCAGTTTCCCATCCTAGACTTTCACAATTGTTTGGTTCAAAAACTGAACATAATCTGAATAATTTAAAGTTGCACTTGGAAGCAACAGGTTAACCACTTTAGCCAAGTGAATAATCCCATGCGTATCCAGATGTTCCGACATTTGTGGCGTTACTGTCCTTCTGAATTACCATCTCCTTTTACCTGGGCAAAAGCTGCACTGGTGGCAGGAAATGCCTATTTCAGAAATTTGTAGGGCAGTAAATAGGGCCACTTTTGGAATTGTCATCTTGAAAAGTTGCTGCTTTCTATCACTTTCTTTATCTACAGAATTAGGTTCCCAAGAGTTGAGGAGAAGGTAGAGCAATATGTCAGGAAAAAATATAATGTTCGAGGCATATGAGCTGTAGATCGTATACTTGTGCATAGAAAGCCATCTGGTGTTGGGCTCGGATGTTTGCACTTTGTTTTTGTCTTGGAATAAGTCTTTGTAGTCATGAGGTAGGTGACTCCTCCTTAGGACGATAGTGCGCATGGGCATCGACTCCATCTCCAGATTGTTTTTTTCCGCCATCGGGTTTGGATGTGATTTGCTGCGCTCCGGGTCGGTGTCGGTTTCGAACCCCCCTTCGTCGCGCAATCCCTCTCCACTCGACGGTATTGTCTCGATCGTGTTTTCCCTTTCGATGCGCATCTTTAAAAACAAACTCCTCTATCTTCGACGCGGGCCGTTGGGCCTATCCGCGCCGACCACGCCTGCAGTCAATGGAAAGGACTCCTTTCAAAAAATGCCCCGGGTGTGGTGCCAAGTTCCCACACTCGGACTTGCACGAGGTTTGTAATTTCTGCCTCTCCCCGGAGCACGAAGACAAGAACTGCAAGGCCTGTGCGTCGTTCAGGTTGAAGAAAACCATCCGTGATCGTCGGGCTCGACGTCACGAAATGTCTCGCGGAAGCAGCTCGATTCCGGACATCTTCGGACCAGATCCCATTGTCCAGCCAGAACAACAAGGTGATGAAGAAGACATCTCCATCTCCGAGGCTGAAGACTCTGACGTCGAAGAGGAGACAATCACTCCGGCTCAGCGGTCCGTGAGTACCGAAACCCCTCTCCCAAAAAACAAACCTAATGCTCCGGTAACACCCTTGGGCTCGGGTCGACACCGGCAACATGTCTCAGACGCCCCGTCCTCAGGCCCGGCTATGAAACCTAAAGATAAGCCTTCCGGCTCGGGCTCGAGTCAAACCTATTCCGGTGCCGAAAAGTCACCTTCGGCACCAAAGCACCAGACCAAAGATGTGTCACGCCCTTCTTCCTCTACGCCAACAACAGCCTCGCCGCCGAAGCCCTCGGCATCGAAACATACCAAGGACAAACATTCGGAACCGAAAAAATCTTCGGAGCCGAAAAAAGTCTCGGAGCCACAAACTCCTAGAACAAAACCTAAGGAGTCCAAGACCCCACAGAAAGCCTCAGAGGCTCGGTCCAAAGAACATTCTGGCCCGAAATCTTCGGCACCGAAAAAAGTCATTTTACCCACACAGCCGGTACCTGATTTTTCGGATCCAAAACAAAAAACTCTTTGTATTGACCCAGAGACTGGCAAAGTCGTCGCCAAGCCTCCAAAAAGAGGAAACTGGACACTTCAGAGGAATCTGAAATACCCTTGAAACGAAAGGAGATTAGTACTAACACCTCCCCACCTCCTTCTCCTCCTCCAGTTGATCCAAATCTTCTAATTTCTCCACCACACTCCCCACAACATACTTTTTCACCTCAAACTTCAGATACTGAGGATGATCATACCGATAGGGGTGGGAATATAGATCCACATGATGATGATGATGCACATGCCATCCCACACGACGTAGACCCTTGGGATGACTACAACACAGATCCCGACCCACATAATGACCCGGACCTCTATCCATCAAGGCCATCACCACCAGATGACAATATTGGGTTTGCGCAACTAATCAATAGGGCTGCCCAATACCACGGGGTACAGTTACATTCTGATCCCTTAGAGGAAGATTTTTTTACTTGAAACCTTTGCACCCTCGCAAAAGTCCACGCACACCCTGCCAATGTTAGAAGGCATGCTCAAACATGCCCCAGAAGTTTTTAAGGACCCTGTCAGAGCCAGGATTCTCAACACCAGGATAGATAAAAAGTATAAGGCAGCTCCCAATGACCCAATTTACATTAAAGGTCAGGTCCCTTTGGATTCTCTTGTAGTGTCTAATGCACGCAAGAGGGCAAACTCACAAAGTACAGGCGACACCCCCCCCCTCCTGATAAGGACTCCAAATTAATAGACGCATCTGGTAAACGTATTGCGTCACAGGCTGCAAAGCATTGGCAGATTGCCAATGCCCAAGCATTATTGGCCAGGTACGACATGGCTCACTATGACGAGCTTGAAAAGCTCATGCAACACCTTCCTGACCAGTACAAAGAAAGGCCAACGACCTTATACAGGAGGGGAAATTGATCACAAACACCTCAATTAAATGTGCGCTCGACGCGGCTGATAGCGCATCTCGCGCCATTAACACTAGCGTTTTGTTGCACAGGCACGCTTGGCTCTGAGTCTCCGGATTCAAACAGGAGGTGCAATCTGCTATTCTAAATCAGCCCTTTGATCAAGAACATCTTTTCGGGCCCTCAGTTGACACATCTTTAGAAAAAATGAAAAAAGTTACGGACACTGCTAAGTCCATGGGGGCCTTACAATTGCCTTCCCCTAGAGGTTCTTTTCGCCGCTCCTTCTATAGAGCTGGCTCCAAAACCATTGGCTCACAACATCCCTCTTCTTCCTATAAAAGCCCCACTCAAATGTCCTCCAAAGGATACTTTCGCAGAGGCTACAGAGGCAACAATGGTAAGGGAAGAGGTCGCGGCAACAATAACCGCAACTCCCCTACCACCAAACAGTGGCTTCCCTGCCACTCCTGTCGGCGGACGTCTCTCACAGTTCCTACCTGTCTGGAATTCAATCACAGCAGACAAGTGGGTAAGACAAATTATCCAGTATGGTTACTGCCTGGAACTCACCTCTACTCCCCCAAGACAACTTCCAATGTCCTCGGAACCTCTGACACTTCTCAAACAAGAGATTCTCTCTCTATTACAAAAGCATGCAATAGAACCAGTCCCCTTGCCTCATCAAGGCACAGGGGTCTACTCCCTCTATTTCCTAATTCCAAAAAAGGACGGCTCTCTCAGGCCCATATTGGACCTCAGACCGCTAAACCTCTACATTCAGTCGGATCACTTCCACATGGTGACTCTCCAGTGGCGGCTGGTGACATTTGAAAGTGGTAAGCATAAAACAATTGTACATTACAAGAAAATTTTGAAAAAAGAGTGGGCAAATGGTGCATTTTCAAGCAAATTTGAGAAAGCAGTTAGGTTAATAAAGCAATTGTGAATCTGTTCTAACAAAGACAGAAACATACAGCACCTCTTGAGCCAGGACAGATGCTCAGTTTCGGACAGACACGAACATACAGCATGCCTTAAGCCAGGACAGGAGCTCAATGCACGGACAGACACGAACATACAGCACCTCTTGAGCCAGGAGAGGAGCTCAGTGCAGGGACAGATGCAACTACACAGTTTCTCGTTATCCTGAATAGGTGCTCAATGCTGGAACAGACTCAACCATACAGCAACTCCAGATGCATGGGAAGGCGCTCCACATACAACACCTCGCTATGCCGAAGGGAAAGTAACACTGCGCAGTGCGTCATGAGCCAGCTGAAGTGATTATTAAGTGAAACAACCAATTCGATGGTATTTCACTTTTTTCACGGCACCATTCTAGAAAATAACCTTTGTCCTTAGTTTGTAGCCAGGACTAGCGACTGATAACACGAACTCTGAAGTCAATATTGTTAAAATAGTTTAAAATATATCATAAAACCATCATGTGCATAAAACCATCACGGCACTGTCTGAACTCTAAAGTCAATATTGTTAAAATAGTTTCATATATATCATAAAACCATCACTGCACTGTCTGCTCTTACAACAGTTTGCTGGTGCTGACTCGACACCCCCTTTTCATAGTGCTTAACAGCTTTGTGAAATATGTTTGCTTTTTAAACATTAGTGTCCATGGTTTACTTCGGCCTGTACGTAAAGTAATATTTCAATGAAGAAACAATAACCCCCTTTGGAAACAAAACACACAGAAAAATACTGGAAAATCTTCACAGAAGTGCCAAACAGATCTCATTCCCTGGAACTGCATAATCCTTCTATTTCTAGCTCAGAAAGGCTCGACAGACTGCGCAGCCCCTGGCCCGATTCATTTGGCCGTCTGGCTGGTTTCTATGGGTACCGGGACCTTTCAGTAAGGACACAGTGATGCAGGCTGATGCTGAAGGAACAGGCATATCACATCACATGCTGCAGTGTACAGGTTGCTAAAGGTCACAATTGCTGTTAGGTCCAAGTAACCTGGCTTTATCAACAAGCCCGAGTTAAAGCCGGGTATCCGTCAGCTCTCAGCCTTCTGCTTACTGTCCGTGTGACTTCAGCAGCGTCGCAAAAAAACTGGAAAAGGTTGCAGACAGTGCACGGAAATTAAATAAAAGGACAAACCTTTACTGTTTTGTTCATAGGCTATCCTGGCCGAATACAGTGCGTGGCATGTGATGTGAGGCTGATTTAGACGCTCTCACAAAGTTCCATAAATCAAGAAACAGAAAGTCTAGGAAAACACCTTGCACAGAGCACTTTTCATTCGGGCTTGTACATACCTTGTTTAGCAAACACACAAAAAAAAAACAACACATACAAAACTTGGTACCTGTATTTTAGAAGAGAGCTGTGTGATTTTTATAGCACCGAGGACTGAGTTTGCGCCGATGGGAAAATAATATCCTTGCCAGCTTTTAATAATTACAAATGGCCGTACTCGATTAGCCAACACCAGGTTGGATTATGGAGCTGGTGGTATTGATTTTTAAAATTTTGAGTACAGGTATGAAAATCGCAGCTCTCGCACTCTCATTGGCTAAAAAGCCCGAACTGGTTGCTAGCCTGTAGAAACTTGGCTCGCCCAATTCTATAAGACCCCCATATTAACAGGGAGAGCCAAGCCAAGGGTCTGGCTCGGATCTTTCAGCACGGGCCCTGAACATGTTTGCTATGCAAGTCATACAACAAGCACCACGTAAAATATGATAGTCTTTTCAAAATTCAAATAATCTATTTCTTCAACATGAGAAAGCTTTGAAATAAGCCACATAACACTGCTCCAATAAGAATTTATTAAGAGCGAGTTCTCTAATAGTTCATGTTTAAATACGAAGAGACAAGTCACTCGTCATGTAAATCCTGTACATGGCCCAGATTATACAGCAATGTTATAGTTTTATCAAAACAAACAATAGGTTTCTGTACAACTAATTCTGAACCCACGTTTTAAAGACCTTTCGTATGCAATAAAGAAAGCGGTGCATAAGATCACAGAATTTAAGCAGGGAAGCCGTGATTAATCCATTTGTCTCATTATGTTAAGGCTTTGCCTTAGTTTAACCTCTGTGTCGGGTTCTTGACTATATTTAGCACAAATTTATAGCGCTTTACCTTAACACCGGTTACATTAGAACACATTCATGGTGAGTACGCGGGAGGAGATTAAGGGCTTTGACCGAAATCACAAGATGCTGACGCGACCCCGAGATTCTAAACTAGTCCCCAGCTCTAAAGTCGTCAGCTCTGGCCCAGACGCCACATCCCGAGTAGGGATAGGGAGAGAGACGAGCAGAAGCCACGGGCAAACTCGAGATTCTAACAGTACCACGAGCTCGGCCAGGCTTCAGCTTCCGGCGGCTCGCCCACCACTACTAATTAATACCAAATAACATATTCATCCATTGCTACTAGGACTCCCACTTCTAAGGAAAACCTGGACAACTAAGCAGTTACGTCCCTCTCGCTTGCGGGGGGGGGCCGGGGGAGTTTAAAATTAAAATAAGAAAACTTACCTGAGTGACCGGGTCCGCTCCGCCTCTGCTCCTGGGCCGGGGTCCCTCGTTGGCGCCTTCAACTTCTGAACAGGAACAGCCGCGTCACTGTGACTGGCAACCCCTCTCAGCCAATACTGACGCTGCTCCAGCAGCGCCAGGATTGGCTTAGCAGGGATACTCGCCGCCCACCCATTAGGAGACCGAGGGTTGCAGCGTTGATCAACCCTCGCTCTCCTAATGCACAGCCGCCAGCCAGAGCAAACACTAGTGCGCATGACTGGGCTGGTCGGATAAATTCTCCGACCTAAACCCAACATGCGCACTTGTGCTGCTGCCTGCTGTGCGCTCCGCGCCACCCCCTGGTCTGACAATGCATGTCAGTCAGCATGACGCCGGACCGCCCACCCCCTTCAGACTCTGAAGAGGGTGGGCGGTCCGGCGTCATACTGACTGACATGCATTGTCAGTTCAGACAGAGCCGCCGAGGGAGCTGCGGGCTCGGCTTGTGGGTCAACGCCCCAGCGCCCTAATGGACGCACCACCACTGTCACTCTCCAACAGGTGCTCCCACTGCTTCAACAGGGCGACTTTCTCTCCACTCTGGATTTAAAGGATGCCTATTTTCATATTCCCATTCACCCCGCTCACAGGAAATATCTCAGGTTCGTGGTAGATGGTCAACACTACCAATTCAAGGTCCTCCCATTCGGGGTGACTACAGCACCCAGAGTCTTCACCAAGTGTCTCGCAGTAGTTGCGGCCCACTTACGAAGACAGCACATTCAAGTCTTCCCTTATCTAGACTGGCTCATAAAAGCCAAGTCACACAACAGCTGTGTGCAATACGCACACAAAACAATCCAACTGCTTCACAACTTGGGATTCACTGTAAACCTCACCAAATCCCACCTCCAACCCTCCAGCATACAACAATATCTAGGGGCTACAATAGACACTTCAAAAGCTCTAGCATACCCCAACCCAGTCAGGATAAGCACCATACAAGCTCTAATAGCAAAATGTCTGCCTCAACACTCACTACCAGCGCGAGTGTTCATGCAACTAATCGGGAAGATGGCCTCTTACATTCTCATCGTCCGTTATGCAAGACTCCAAATGCGTCCCTTACAGGAGTGTTTGGCACGTCAGTGGAACCAGGCTCAAGGTCAGCTAACAGATCTGGTGTTGGTAGACGACCGCACCCATCGCTCTCTGCAGTGGTGGAACACACAAAACCTTTCCAAAGGGCGGCCGTTCCTCGACCCGGTTCCACAGATAGTGCTAACAGCAGACGCATCGCTCACCGGCTGGGGAGCTCATCTTCAAACCCATACCATTCAGGGCATATGGACCCCTCAACAAAAACAATTCCACATAATTACCTGGAATTGTTGGCAATCTTCCTAGCGTTAAAATCTTTTCAACTCCACCTCGCAAGCAAAGCTGTCCTAGTCTGTACAGACAACATCACAGCAATGTATTACATACAAAAACAGGGGGGGGGGGACACTCTCTGCAGCTTTCACACCTAGCTCAAAGCATATGGAGATGGGCCATTCCTCAAAACATATATCTCCTTGCAGAACACCTCCCAGGAGTACACAATCAAATTGCAGATCTACTCAGTCGCCAAACACAGCAGATCCACGAATGGGAACTTCATCCTCAAGTTCTGCTTCCATTCTTTCAAATGTGGGGCCACCCTGAAATAGACCTGTTCGCCACACACCAAAACGCAAAATGCCCAAGCTTCGCATCCAGGTATCCACACCCATTGTCCAAATGCAATTCGCTATGGATGAACTGGTCAGGCAAATTTGCTTACGCTTTTCCGCCTCTCCCGCTCATTCCGCTAGTGGTTCGGAAGCTCAAACAGCATTCCCTCACAATGATCCTGATTGCTCCAACATGGGCCCGACAGCCATGGTTCACAACCCTCTTGGAACTATCAGTAGTTCCTCATCAAAAGCTACGCCTCTCACCCAAGCTTCTCACTCAGAACCATGGAGAGATGAGGCATCCAGATCCCAGTCAACTCAACCTTGCGATCTGGCACCTGAAATCTTAGAGTTTGGCTACCTTAATCTCCCGCCAGACTGCATGAACATCATTAAAGAGGCTAGACGTCCTACCACTAGAGCTTGCTATGCCGCAAAATGGAAAAGATTTGTAATTTACTGTACAAATAACAAAATCAACCCACTAGAAGCTTCTATTCAAAACATCATCTGTTACCTTTTACATCTACAACAATGTAACCTAGCGTATACATCCATTAGACTACATCTTGCTGCAATAGCAGCCTATCTTCAAAACAGACAAAACTTGTCTTTGTTTAGGGTACCAGCTATCAAAGCATTTATGGAAGGACTAAAAAGAATAATTCCACCTAGAGTTCCACCCTCTCCAGTATGGAACCTGAATGTGGTACTTACCAGACTCATGGGTCCCCCATTTGAACCTATGCATTAATGCGAATTACAGTTTCTCACCTGGAAAGTAGCCTTCCTCGTTGCGATCACCTCTCTCAGAAGAGTCGGTGAACTCCAGGCATTAACCATACAAGAACCATTTCTCCAAATCCATCATAACAAAGTGGTTCTTAGGACTAACCCAAAATTTCTACCTAAAGTCGTCTGTGCTTTCCACCTTAACCAGTCTGTAGAACTCCCAGTGTTTTTCCCTCTACCAGACTCAGTAGCAGAATGAGCTCTTCACACGCTAGACGTAAAAAGAGCGATACTTTACTACATTGAAAGAACAAAATCCTTTAGAAAGACTAAACAACTTTTTGTGGCTTTCTCCCCACCTCATAAAGGCAATCCTATCTCAAAAACAGGGATTGCAAGGTGGATTGTTAAATGCATCCAAATATGCTATGCTAAAGCCAAACGCACCTTAACCATTCCCCCTAGGGCTCACTCCACACGTAAACTAGGGGCATCTATGGCATTCTTAGGGAACATTCCCCTAGATGACATCTGCAAAGCAGCAACTTGGTCTACACCACACACGTTCACAAAACACTATTGTGTAGACGTGCAAACAAAACAGCAAGCTAGTGTGGGCCAGGCTGTATTAAGAACACTTTTTCAAACCGCTGCAACAGATACAGGTAGTCACCGCTAAGGAGGTAACTGCTGTATAGTCTATGCACAAGTATACGATCTACAGCTCATATGCCTCGAACGGAAAATGCTACTTACCAGTATGCATCTGTTCTTGGCATGTAGAGCTGTAGATTCGTATACGCCCACCCGCCTCCCCGGATACCTCCATCTGTTCCAGTATTATCTTACTTAGATACATAACACATGGACATCCTTTTCTATTTCTTACTAACTCCATCATAACCCTCCATGGCAAAACAATCTGGAGATGGAGTCGATGCCCATGCGCACTATTGTCCTAAGGAGTCACCTACCTCGTGACTACAAAGACTTCTTCCAAGACAAAAACAAAGTGCAAACATCCGAGCCCAACACCAGATGGGGATCTATGCACAAGTATACGAATGTACAGCTCTACATGCCAAGAACAGATGCATACTGGTAAGTAGCATTTTCCTTTACTATTCTTGACTTTGTCTTCCTCCCCATCCTTTGTGTCTTTCTGGTACCCAATCAACTCTCCGCTCCAGCCCTTTGCAGTACTTCAACTTTCATGCTTGCAGTACTTCAACTTTCATGCTTGAAGGACCGTGCAATTACTAGTTAATACTTGCTGCTAATTATGTGGCAGTGAGGAGATCACAAGTTCAGATCCCTGCAACAGCAACTCAGCCATCGAATATTTCAAGGTTGTTAAATGGAGTCCCATTAAATTGGGTGACAGCAACACCTTCGATTTGCAGCTCTTAGAAATATATGACGTGCCGAATAAATCTCTGTCTAAGAAACATACACACTCTCTTTTGCTCTATCTCGCTCTTAAGTAGTTTAATGTTTTCTTGCACTGTTTTTTTCATAGGTACTTTTTGCAACCACGAGACAATGGAAACAAGACTTCCAAGGCAGACGATCTTGGATCGCTTCGATTAAACATCTGTTATTCTGAGGACTATGTGCTTCCATCAGAGCATTATGTCCCACTGAAAAATCTCATGGTGAAATCACCCGATGTAAAGGTATTTCCACGGAGATGTTGATTATATAATGCTTTTCTCTTTTGAACATTTGTTACACTGCCATTACCATCTGTGCTTCTTTATATCTAATACAAAGTCTAAAAAATATTATTCATTTGTGTTCTTATATATTTATTTACTATAGTTCCCCTAGTGAGGTGAAAGGGAAATGCAGGTAGCGGACTAGGAGATCTACTATTTCAGCCCATCTTTTAGAGGTGTGATCACTGTCCGAATGTGATCCCTGGGGAAGAAGAATGCCTCCTTGAACTGAGAAGTTATGTGGCAGTTTGGGTTCACGCTTCAATTGTGGACAAACGATATTCCAGCAATAAGGACTGAGAACTCTAATGGATCTGCCAAATGCATTGTACTGCTCAACTTGGTTTGTGTAATTGTTCTTATTGAGGTAAATCTAAGTTTGGACCAATGAGTGGACAAGGGTGCTAGATTTTTAAGTATTCTGGTCCTTTCACCCCAAAGGCTTTGTACATGCATGCATGGTACTGGGTATTTGCTGCCTGAGGAGACAAATGAGAGCATTGAAAGCTGAAGTGATGTTTCAATTTTTTTGGCTTGAGCAGCGCCTGCTTAAATGTTCTTGTATTCTCTGTAGTTTTTTAATTTCTTTTTCTGGAGGCCTGCATAAATTGATTTGTAATAGACGAGTTATGAGAGGATAGAGGTGTTGGTGAGCTCATGTTAATGGTTTAATTTCCGGAGTGGCGCTGTCCTTCATAGCATCTTTTGCTGGTAGTTTGTTGCTTTGTGTAACTACAGTAGTCTGTAGCTCAAAAGTTATTTTTGGGGTGACCGACTCCAGGTTTTTTACTTTTTGTGTGAAGGATGTTTCTTTCGCATTCCCTGGGACCACAGGAAAGGGATACTGTTCTGTTCATCTGCGCCAGTTATCATTAGCTCTGTTATGCCACTCAGCCGCTTCCTGTAGAGTTATATCTAACATGCACGATTATGCAACTCAATAGTACTAACTTGTGGGCCTCTGAAGGATGAAAGGTCAGTTAATTGTGTTGACATTTGGATTGGTCATCTCATGTTACACACACATTTTAGTGGTTGCTTGCCTCATTCAACTTTCTTACCAGCTACGAAAACTCATACAGAGTTCTCTAAATACCTCCCACCCCCTATTCCTTAAATCTCTAGGTACCATTACAGTGAATTCTATTCTTAACTGTTATTTTGGAATGCTCACATCATCAACCAAATATTAAAAACATAAAATTCCCTTATTTTGGTCACTACCCATGGATTGCCTCTAGGGATTGTGAACAGACAAAACAATCAAATCTCAGCACCAGTGAAACTTTTGGAATAATAGGTGATGTTTTGAAAACCTGATTAGGGTTTTGTATTGGTGTAACAGTTCAGTAGGAACATACGGGTTTCCAATGACAATGTTATTTTACTACCTAGGCGGAAGAGTAGCAGCTTCGTTAGCAAAGGTGGACTTTAAGGAAAGGTATGTATCAATGCTGAACATAAGTGATGGGTACATGTCCAGCCTCTTGCAGGACAGCTGTCCTTCGATCAGACCTGGTCTGTTGCAGTTTGTGATGAATTGAAGTTCTATTTTGGTTTGGGATAAACTTTAGGTAGGTGTTTAACATCCAGTCCTGCATGAGGAGGTGGAGGCAGGTCTTGATTTGATTGACTATCTCATCAGTGGAGCAGATGTTCAGATAGAATTGGATATGGGTGAGTAAACTGATGGATCTTGCAGCTGTTATCAGCAGATAGGACTCCCAAGGAACTTGTTTTTGTAGAGGTTGAAGATAACAGGAGACTGCAGGGTTACGTTGGGTGCCCTGCAAGTAATCAGTAGCCTCCAAAGTCAACAAATGCCCTTTTCTATGTATTTCTGTTGCTTGGCTTGTTGAATGTGTAAGAGGGGATCCAGTTAACTATAAGGTCAGAGAATCCCATGCATGATGTTTGCTAGGGTTTAGTTGTTGATGGTGTAGACAGCTGAGAAATGAAGAGTGATCTGTAGGCACGGATTGCCTTAGTCGGCGAGTAGGAAGATATCATACTGTCTCTGCGCCGTAATGTAACGCGACGTGAAGCCGATTGATAGGTGCGCATGAAGTAATGGTGTTGATTTGATCTTGGAGCTGACAATATACAATTATCTACGTTGAAGGTGTCAAATGTAGAGTTGGTTATTACTGGGGAAGGTTATTGCAATGCTGTAGTTTCTTTACTTGGAAGGGGGAAGGACCTATATATATTTTGAGTGTGTCTGGGAAGGTGCTTTGGCTATGTGGAGGAGTGGTGAAAGTGCTTAACTGGAGAGTGATATGACTATCTGTGAGAGAAGGATGTCAACCTCATATTTGGTAGCTTTGAGAGCTAAAGGATGTTGGAAAGGTCTACAGTTCAACAGGTAGTGACCTCTTTTTTGCAGTCAATGTGAATTCTGATCTTGTTTACCTTGTTTGTGATGAAAATGGTAAAAGCCTTGAGTTTGTCTGTTGAATGTTATGGATCAGGCTAATATAGTATTTAACAGCATGTAGAGGGCTCGTTGTTGTTGGATTCTTCCAAAATGTATTCAGTTTGGCTGTGGTGATGAGGTATCAGTGAAGCAAAGAACGAGTGGAGTGTTTTCAGTTGTATTGGGTCATCTTGTGACATGATCTGGCTCTATTCCTATACTTGTATATGGATGGAGCTTTTTGTTGCTAGGAAATTCTTTTAAATATCCTTGTTGCAAGAGCTTTGGTTAGGTTGATTTTGTTTCACTGCGACATATGTATACACGTTGGCCTTCAGGATGGAATTTGAATAATTGTGGAACCTGTAGACATTTGTTGAGGGATAGGTCCTGATTGCTGGTGTGAAGAAGTCTTGCTTGATATCTTTCATGGCAAGTCTTTGATGGAATGCTTTGCTTGTTGTAGGGGGATAGGCTTAGCATATTGGTTATAGGAATGTCTAGATCGTCTGTCAATCCATAGATTTTTGGAAGTAACTGATTATCACATGGCAATTTTACAACCAGCTCAGACAAAGGGGGTGGTGTTTTTTTCCAGGCAACTAAATGGATATGAGGCAGTCGTGGACCCGTAATAATGATTTAAGGAATACTGACTGAGAAAGGTATCTGTAGACTAACTACTCAAGGACCCAGCATGGCTGCTGTTTAAAGACCTTCCACTCTGGCTTGGCCTAGGGTGATTTGAGAGGAAATATGACTCTGCTAGTTAATGAGAAGTGTTGCTGTAGAATGAGGATGTGTTATGTCGTGTCAGAGTGAAGGTAGTGGGTGCGGATCAGGACTATGATCTAGTGGAAGAGTAAGTCAGAACAAGGCATAGTAGTAGAGGACCCCACCAAGGCAGGAAAGGTAGCTGGTTTCTGCCGACCAACCACATAAGTGTGTCCCAATACATTTGGTACCCCAGGACTGCCAGCTCGGAGTTTGTCTCTCAAGGCTGTAAAGTAAGCAGCAACTGCTTACGCTTTGGTGAGGGAATGCATCAGAGAGCACTGCATATTGTGTGCAGATCCACCGGGCACTAAGAGCCTACTTAGTATTTGAGGCTCTTTTATGAAAGCAACAGGTTTAATTAGCAGAGACATCTGTGCTTTCTGAGGCCACGAGAGCTACCCAAAATAGGGATGATCTGTGACTGCAATCTTCGTGGTTAAGAAAATAAACTGTTTAGTTTCGTAAAAAAAATCTAAAACTTTATGTTCGAGTCATATGAGCTGTAGATCATATGCTTTAGCATAGATCGCCATCTGGTGTTGGACCCGGATGCTTGCACTTTGTTTTTGTTCGAAGAAGTCTTGTAGTCACGAGGTAGGTGACTCCTCCTTTCGGTGATAGTGCACATGGGCATCGACTCCATCCTTAGATTGTTTTTTTCCGCCATCTGGTTCGGATGTGTGTTGCTGCGCTCCGGTACCGTTTTCGGACCCCTTCGACGCGCAATTCATTACTCTCGACAGTATTGTTATCGATCGCGGTTCCTCATTCGACGCGCATCGTCTCACTTTGGAAAACTTTCTATCGGGAAACTCGTGGCAGGCCGTCGGGCCTACCCGTGCCGACCTCGCTAGCAGTCGATGGAACAGACTCCATCCAAGCTATGTCCCGGGTGTCGTGCTAAGTTTCCACGCACCGACTTGCACGAAGTGTGCATTCTCTGCTTGTCCCCGGAACACGACGAAAAGGACTGCGACGCGTGTCGATCATTCCGATCAAAAAAGACACTTCGTGATTGTTGGGCCCGACGCCACGAGATGCAACATCAGACCGACGCTGTTCCGGACATCTTCGGCAAAGATTCCGATACCCAACAACCAGCTCAAGGGGTAGAGGAAGAAGAGCAGATCTCCGTGTCCAAAGCCGACTCCGACATGAAAGAAGAACAAGACATCACTCCGGGTCAGCGTACCGTGAGTACAGATCCCCCTGTGCCCATTCAACATGAGACAAAGGCTCTGGGCCCTCCTTCACCCTCGGGTTCAGGTCGACACCGACAAAAAGTTTCCGATGCCCCGCCCTCCGGCCCGATTCCGAAACAGAAAGAGAAGCCTTCGGGCTCGAGCCAGCCCCGTTCTGACATCTAACCGACACCTTCGGCACCAAGACATAAGACCAAACATCTATTGGTCAACTTACCTTCGACACCGAAAGGTTAAGACCCGAAACCTTCCACACCGAGAGGTTCGGAGCCGAAACCTTCTAAGGCCAAAGAGTCGGAACCAAAACCCTACAAGGCCAAAGACTCGGAGCCGAAATCCTCCAAAACCAAACACTCGGAGCAGAAACCTTCGACGCCCAAAGGCTCGGAGCCGTAATCACCACGTAGGGAAAAAGACACTCTCCCCAAAGAGCCTCGGCCAGATGAGCCACCTTTGGACCCGAAACAGAAAAAGCTGGTGATAAACCCTAAAACAGGACATATTCAGGCAACTCTTCCAAAAAAATGGAAAATTGACCTATCAGAGGACTATCATATCCCTCTTAAGAAGAAGAATGTGGGTACTAACCCTTCTCCTCCTTATATTCCACCTCCTTCTCCTCCTCCTAATCCTAACTTGGCTATCACACCATTAAATTCACCACCACTTACACCTGACCCACAGGATGAAGGGGATAGGGATCAGGATGCACCACAAGACACTGACCCTTGGGAGGATTACCACACAGATCCAAACACAGATAATGACCCTGATTTGTATCCCTCCAGACCCTCCCCACCTGATGACAACATTGGCTATGTCGAGCTCCTTAACAGGGCTGCTCATTATCATGGGGTAGAACTTTATAAACAGCCTTTAGAAGAGGATTTCCTCTTTGAGACACTTGCTTCATCCCAAAGAGCCACTAATACATTGCCCATGCTAAAAGGCATGTTAAAACACACAGACGAGGTATTTAAAGATCCCGTTAGGGCAAGAATAATCACACCTAGAGTGGATAAAAAATACAAATCCGCTCCTACCGACCCTGTTTATATTAAAGGTCAGCTGCCCTTAGACTCTCTTGTAGTCTCCAACGCAAGTAAGAGAGCTAACTCATAAGCCACAGGAGACACCCCTCCTTCCGACAAGGAGTCCAAGCTTATTGATGCCTCCGGCAAAAGAGTGGCTTCACAGGCAGCAAACACCTGGCGCATTGCCAACGCCCAGGCGCTGCTAGCTCGTTATGATAGGGCACATTACGATGAGCTGGACAAAATCATGCAACATTTGCCTGACGAATATAAATCTAAGGCTAATGACCTTATTCAGGAAGGTAAACTCATTACCAACACCTCCATTAGATGTGCACTAGATGCAGCAGACACAGCAGCTCGTGCAATCAACACTAGCATACTATTACGCAGACACGCTTGGCTCAGAATTTCTGGATTTAAGCCGGAGGTGCAAACCTCCATACTTAACCAACCCTTTGACAAAGAGCATCTTTTTGGCCCAGCTGTTGATACCTTGCTGGAAAAGATGAAAAAAGACACTGAGGTCGCAAGGTCCATGGGGGCTTTACAGTTACCTGCCAGTAGAGGTTCTTTTCGCCGCTCATTTTACAGGGGTGGTTCAAAAACGGCATCCACTGATAATCCCTCCTCCTCTTACAATAGCAATAACCAATCCCCCTCGCCCAGAGGTTATTCTAGAGGAGGTTTTAGAGGGAACAATGGTAGGGGAAGAAGTAGAGGCAATTCCACACACACTTCCCCCGCAAACAAAGAGTGACTTCCTTCCGCTATCCCCTGATCATTCCACTCCTGTCGGGGGACGTCTCTCCCAATTCCTACCTGTCTGGAATTCAATCACCTCAGACAAGTGGGTGCTACAAATTATCCAATATGGTTACTGCCTGGAACTTACAACCACTCACCCAAATATTCTTCCAAGAGCACATGCAATGTCACCAGAATATCTCACCCTCTTAAAGCAGGAGGTTCTATCTCTCTTGGAAAAACATGCTATAGAACCAGTCCCATTAACATATCAAGGGACCAGGGTATACTCCCTGTATTTCTTAATTCCCAAAAAGGACGGCTCTCTCAGGCCTATACTAGACCTCAGACAGCTAAATCTGTACATACAATCAGACCACTTTCACATGATCACACTCCAACAGGTGCTCCCACTACTTCAACAAGGCGACTTTCTGGCCACTCTGGACTTAAAGGACGCCTATTTCCATATTCCCATTCACCCTGCTCACAGAAAATATCTCAGGTTTATGGTGGACGGACAACATTACCAGTTCAAAGTTCTCCCATTCGGGGTAACTACAGCACCCAGGGTTTTCACCAAGTGCCTGGCAGTAGTTGCAGCTCATCTAAGAAGACAGCACATTCATGTCTTCCCTTACCTAGACGACTGGCTGATAAAAGCCAGATCACAACAAAGCTGTCTACACCACACTCGAAAGAAAGTCCACGACTTGGGATTCACTGTAAACTTCACCAAGTCTCACCTCCAGCCATCCAACCCACAACTGTATCTAGGAGCCACAATAGACACTCGCAAAGCTCTAGCGTATCCCAACCCAGTCAGGATCCGCAACATGCAAGCTCTAATATCACAGTTTCAGCCTCAACACTCATTACCAGCCCGAGTGTTCATGCAATTGATCGGAATGATGGCTTCTTGCATTTTAATCGTTCCCTATGCAAGACTTCATATGCGTCCTCTACAGGAATGTTTAGCACGTCAGTGGAACCAGGCTCAAGGTCAGCTATCAGATCTGGTGTTGGTAGATGGCCGTACTCCTCGCTCTCTGCAGTGGTGGAACGTACAAAACCTTTCCAAGGGGCGGCCATTTCTCGACCCGGTTCCACAGATAGTGCTAACAGCAGACTCGTCACTCACTGGTTGGGAAGCTCATCTGGAAAAACATACCATTCAGGGCATGTGGACTCTGCAACAGAAACAACTCCACATAAACCATCTAGAACTGCTTGCAATTTTTCTAGCATTGAAAGCCTTTCAACTTCATCTAATAGGCAAAGCTGTCCTGGTTCGCACAGACAACATGACAGCGATGTACTACATTCAAAAACAAGGGGTGACACACTCTCTCCAGCTCTCACAGTTAGCCCAGAGCATCTGGAGATGGGCCATACCTCAAAAAATATATCTCCTTGCAGAACACCTTCCAGGAGTAAACGACCAAATTGCAGATCTGCTCAGTCGTCAGTGACAGCAGATCCACGAATGATAACTCCACCCTCAAGTTCTCCTACCATTCTTCCAAATGTGGGGCTTCCCAGAGATAGATCTGTTCGCCACCCACCTAAACGCAAAATGCCCAAACTTCGCGTCCAGGCATCCGCACCCATTGTCCAAAGGCAATGCACTATGGATGAATTGGTCAGGGATATTTGCTTACGCTTTTCCACCTCTCCCACTCATTCCGTTAGTGGTTTAGAAACTCAAACAGCATTACCTAATGGTTGCTCCCACATGGGCCCGACAACCATGGTTCACAAATCTGTTGGAGCGATCAGTAGTTCCCCACCAAAAACTACACCTTTCCCCCAAGTTTCTTACGCAGAACCATGGAGAGATAAGACATCCAGATCCCAATCAACTCAACCTTGCGATCTGGCACCTGAAATCCTAGAGTTTTGCTACTTTAATCTTACTCCAGACTGTATGAATGTTATCAAAGAGGCTAGACGCCGTACCACAAGAGCATGCTACGCAGCAAAGTGGAAAAGGTTTGTCGTTTACTGTAACAACAATCGGATCAATCCACTAGATGCTTCAATTCAAGACATCATTTGCTATCTATTGCACCTACAACGTTCCAATTTAGCGTACACATCCATACGCTTACATCTCGCTGCAATAGCTGCATATCTGCAAAATAGACAACACTTGTCTCTTTTTAGAGTGCCTGCTATTAAAGCTTTTATGGAAGGACTTAAAAGACTCATTCCCCCCAGACTTCCACCTTCTCTAGTGTGGAATCTCAACAAAGTCCTTACAAGACTTATGGGTCCACTCTTTAAGCCATTGCACAAATGTAAAATACAATATCTCACCTGGAAGGCAGCCTTCCTTATAGCCATCACTTCTCTAAGACGAGTCGGTGAGCTTCAGGCACTAACCATAGATGAACCATTTTTACAAATACACCAAAACAAAGTGGTTCTTAGGACTAGCCCCAAATTTTTACCTAAAGTCCTCTCTGCCTTTCATATCAACCAATCTGTTGAGTTGCCTGTGTTCTTCCCTTAACCAGATTCAGTGGCAGAACGTGCCCTTCACACATTAGATGTCAAAAGAGCATTATTATACTACATAGAAAGAACAAAACCTTTTAGGAAAACCAAACAACTTTTTGTTGCTTTTGCTCCACTACATAAAGGCAATCCCATATCAAAATCAGGCATTGCAAGGTGGATAGTTAAGTGCATTCAAATATGCTACATTAAAGCTAAACGCACATTAACAATTCCCCCTAGAGCACACTCTACATGCAAACTAGGGGCTTCTATGGCATTCTTAGGAAACATACCCATAGATGACATCTGCAAAGCTGCAACATGGTCTACACCACACACATTCACAAAACACTATTGTGTTGATGTGTTAGCAAGACAACAAGCTAGTGTGGGTCAGGCAGTTTTACGTACACTATTTCAAACCACTGCAACAGCTACAGGTTAGCCACCGCTTCATAATAACTGCTTTACAGTCTATGCTAAAGCATATGATCTACAGCTCATATGCCTCGAATGGAAAATGCTACTTACCCAGTATGCATCTGTTCTTGGCATATAGAGCTGTAGAGTCATATGCACCCACCCGCCTCCCCGGGTACCTTTACCTGTTGCAGTGATATCTTACTTAGAGAAAATTTACATGGACATCTATCTTTACTACTTTACTAACTCCATCATCACCGTTTATGGCAAAACAATCTAAGGATGGAGTTGATGCCCATGTGCACTATCACCAAAAGGAGGAGTCACCTACCTCGTGACTGCAAGACTTCTTCGAACAAAAACAAAGTGCAAACATCCGGGTCCAACACCAGATGCCGATCTATGCTAAAGCATATGACTCTACAGCTCTATATGCCAAGAACAGATGCATACTGGGTAAGTAGCATTTTCCTTTTGTTTATTCATTTTCTTGAGATAAAATTTGAAACTGCTTCATGGCTTAGTTTTAGATAATCATCTCAATCGACTTTCTATTTAGGAATGTATTTGGTTCTTTTACTGAGCAATCATGTATTACATCTAATGCTACTGTTGTGCAGTGCCCTATTGCCTTAAAAGAAATAAATAGGAGATCAGAGTAAACACTAGACGCTTTCCACGTGGTCAGCTGTAAACATGATGCTTCCGTTTCTAATATATAGGATGTACTGACAGTGTCTTTAATTGAGGCAATGATGTGTGAATGTTACGTTGATTTTTATTTCGCCCTCATGGCTTATCCACATCTTCCGGAGTCGAAGCTGTTAAAGAGTTCACAAATATTTAAGTCTGTTCCTCGCACGTTTTCTCCTACGTTTGAAGTAGTTGTCAGAATTTGTTTGTACTCCTGGACATGTACGGTAGTTGTACATTTCTAGTAGTATTCCTGCTTGTGAATACTAATTAATGTGCTAATTCCACTTGTTGCACAACCAACATTGTTAGTTATTAGGGGTTTGAGAAATATGTGTATTTTTATTTTTCGTAATTACATTTTTTTTTTTTAAATTGAGAATTGTGTAATTAGGTGAAATGCAAATCCGTCATTTAGCAATCTATATTAGAGCGAAATCCGTCTTTGCATCAATAGTGCAAACAACTTAGTAGCCATAAACAACTGCCACTCTCGATGTGGTTGTTTATGTTGTCCTGTGCTATAGTTCTTTTGTGACCTGCAGCTTCATTACGCAACGTGGCTTAGTGCATCATTTCTGGAATTTCACTTGACGAGCGTAAAGCAAAATTCCTACATTACTTGAATTGCACCAGCGCAATAAAAATTTCACCAGGGCCTAGTAGGTACATCATAATGATTAATATGTACATTTTACCACAGGAATCTCTTGCCTTACATCCCCAGTAAAAACTGGGTTGTTCCTTTCTTCATTTCCCAGCTTGGTGGCACCCTTCTACCTTCTGCAGGAGTCATTTTCCATATACTTGCAGGAGAGGGACACAGCACTCAAAACCTATGTGAATACCAAGAAAGTTCTACCCTCCTAGTGTGCATAAGTGTTTGCTTTAATGCCACCTCTGTAACACACCTCTTATCCTTTCCCTCCCCTAATGCATAGTTACTCATGCAGAACACAAGTTGTTGTATGCATGTTATATTTCTGTAGCGCAAGCCAAGCAAAAAGGCAGCGGAGCGCTGTAGAGGGTCAAAGATCAGCATAAAGTCAATTCGTGATAGGAGAGGTAGCTAGTTTGTGAACTATTAATGCATTGCCAGGTAGTGTTCTTTAAAGAGGTGCTTTTTCAATTTTTTAGTTCGAGCCTAGCGCAGCACACATGCGCTGCTCTGTGAGGCATGCTGTATCTACTAGGGTTGTTTAGACCACGCCCCCCCTTTCTGTTTGTTCCTTCGTGTGCTTTTCTGTAGTCCTTTATTTTTATTGGTAGAATGGTGGTCTTTGTCCCGCCTTTGTGGCGACTACCCCGCTTACATGTTGCCTTACAATTTGACCTATTTATCGTTTGTTGACGCACTCTTTTTATTCAATGAAGTGGTCCTGTGCCGTGAACACACCTTTAACACGGCAGCGCTATATTTTTCAACACATTTTATTTCATACGGTTTCGGCCGCCTGGGCAGAATGCAGCAGGCATGGGAGGCGTAACCCGTGACACTTATTTCTTTCTTTCAAATGCTCCCACCCAGTTTGCGATCCTGTACACATTCATTGCCGTTGTTTTACGTTGTTAGATGACGTGAAACATTGGCAATGAACGGACGTACGTTTTGCTGGCAGTAACGTATCTTCTGGCTGACTGGATTAGCATCGATATTTGAAGACAGCTTGCTCGTAGCTAAAAGGCATGTCTGCGCAACGGGAATAAATTGCGTTAGCCATGTGGTGTGGTATCTGACTTGGGAGCAGACATAGTGGTGAGGCACATACCAGCTCACACTGAAGCAAGCGACGGGGGCGAACTCACACAGTGGCTTGAAAAGTGTTACTTATGAAATAAAGCAGTCTCAATCACTGGTAAGTTCTTGACATGCCCACTCAATGGGTGGCAGTGTACTGCACTGAGTTGTAATACCAACTCCTCAGCAACTGTAGAATTCTATTAATTGCTTCCCTCGTTCCCCGTACCCTCATTCTTGTTCCCCTTCTCAACGCTCCTCGAGGGGCACCCCCCACCTACCCTGAGAGCCGTCGATGCCACTCCCATGTCTCCTTTACCCCTCCTCCCACGTCCCTCCAACACAGCCAGGGACAACCTGCGACCAGCGCCCTAGAGTGCGGTCAGAGCTGCGTGTCTCAGCTTATGAAGGGTGCGTGGACTAGGCAGTGCCTTCCTGCTGCCTGTCGGTTTACTTAGTTGAGAGGTATTGCGTTGTAATTGCGAATATCTACAGTTTATTACACACGATGGGACGCTTACTGGGAAACATTTCAATTCTGTCGCTGTTACATTTTTTTTTTTTTGATAATCAATTTTATTGATTTTTGTGAGAAGACAATAATAAAACCTGAATACAAACAGCACAGCATATTCAGCAGCATGAGTACTTATTTCTTTAGACATGCAAAACATTCTTGTATCGGCATACATTGACGTATCACCACCCGCCAATTGATATCTAGGACTGGACTCAGAGCGGACAGGGAAGCTATCTAATCCATCATTCCCAACCATTTGCCCCAAACTTTCCGATGCTTGGCCGGGCATCCTCTGGCTTCGTACAGCGACCGTTCTTGTGTGGCACACCAGTCTACGCCTCTACGCCATTTGGCTATGTTAGGTGGAGCGGGATTTTCCCACGCCATTGCGATGTCCCGCTTGGCCACCACAAGGGCAGTGCCCAAGAATAATTTGTCTGCTCTAGACCCATCTAACCCGTCTGTGACACCCAGCAATATGTTCAAGGGGTTGTGAGGTATCTCCCATCCCAGCACCTCTGTAAGTTCCGCTTCCAGTGACCCCCAGTAGGAAGCTATGCGTGGACAAGACCACACCATATAGAAAAAATCCGCGGGCTCCGCCCCACAACGTGTCCAGGATGGGTGTGGCAGTAGGCGCGCCCTATGTAAGTGGGCAGGGGTGAGGTAGGAGGTATGTAGAAAGTATAGTTGGACCAAACGGAGTCTGGCTGAGACAGTAATGGTTTTAGGGGCCATCAAGGCATCCCTCCAGTCGTCATCCTCCAGAGCACCCAGCCAGGTCTCCCATTTGGTTCTCAGTGGGTCAAGGGAAGTGGGACCATTGTTAGTTAAGGATCAATAAATGCGGGATACTAATCCCCCCCCCCCCCCCCCCAAGTCGCCCATTGTGATTTGAGCTTCTAAGAGGCTGTGATCTGGCAGTGACGTGCCTGTTGCGATATGTATGTTGAGGGCATGGCAGAGTTGCAAATACTTATAGAACTGACGGGTGGAGTTAGTGCCTGGTCTGAAGGTCTGAGAAGGAGCGGATATGATCACTGACCCAAATGTCGCTGAGTTGTGAGATGCCAATAAGATCCCAGCCTCTGAAACCCTCTAATCCACCCACCTCTCGTAGCCACGTACCCTGCCAGAGGGGTGTTTGCTGGGTCATTTTATTCCCCCATTGAGTGTACCGCAGGGATGCATGCCAAGCCAGCAGAATTGCGCTTGTTACTGTGGGTAAGCTCCTGGGTATGGATCGCCCATACAACATAGTTTGGACTTGAGGGAGTCCCAGGTCCCCTAGTTCGGTCCTGTAGGCAGGGTCAGACCAACCCCCATTGAACCAATCGTGTAGGGTTAGGAGGCGGGTTCCTAGGTAGTATAAATACAAATTTGTCATCTCCATGCCTCCATCGAAGGGTGAGATTTGACAGTGAGAGAGGGCCATTTGCGGCCGTAAGCCGTTCCATAGGAACTTCGCGATCAAACTGTCCAAGCCCCTGAACCAGGCCCGAGGAATATGGAATGGGGTGTTTTGAATGACGTATAGAAAACAGGGAAGAATCATTTTAAAAAGTGCTACTCTACCTAGTGGGTTGAGCGGCAAGGATTGCCACTTCTGGAGGTCTTTTTTGTCTTTTGTGATTAGTGGGGTGATATTAAGTGCCCAGGCCAGCTCAGGGAGCAAGGCCACCCAGATTCCCAAGTACTTAAACGATTGCCGTCTGAGGGGATGGTAGATTGCCAGTCAAAACACTCTCTAGATAAGTGCAGGGGTACCACGGTTGATTTTGTGGGGTTCAAGCGTAATCCAGAGGTTCGTTCGAAGGCCTGGAGTATTTGTAGGCATCTGGGGCTGGATTGAGCCGGCTCTGCGAGAAAGAGTAGGACATCGTCTGCATACAAGGTGATTTTGTCCTCGTGAGAGCCTGCCCACTTCCAGCCCCGGACCCGATCGTCAGAACAAATGAGGTTGGCTAGGGGCTCCATCTCCAGGGCAAACAGGAGGGGCGAGAGGGGACATCCCCGTCTCGTCCCCCTCCTGATTGGAAACATGTCGGGGAGTACCCCATTGACCAGCACCCTTGCGGTCGGTTTGGAGTACAGGATATGAACCAAGTGGCGAAAGTCAGGGCCCATGCCCATAGCGGCTTGGACATCATCCAGGTATCCCCAGTCGACCTAGTCAAAAGCTTTCTCGAAGTCGACTAGGAGAAGTGCCAAATAAGGAGTTGGTGCCTGCCGGTTGGACAAGGCCAGGTGAAGGCGTCTAAGGCAGTGCCTGGTACTCCGCACCGGCATGAAGCCGCATTGATTGGGATTGACCAATCTGTTGAGGTATGGCTTGAGACGCTGGGCCAAGACTGTGGCAAAAATTTTGACCTCTGTATTGATTAGGGAGGGATATGGGGCCGTAGTCGGTGCGGGCTGATGAGGGTGGCTGTGTTTTGGGAATAATAACTATCGTGACCGCATCGGTCTCTAAAGGGAATGAGCCTTTCCCTACGGCCTCTGCATAGAGGGCCGCTAGGTGTGGGACAAGTATGTCACGATAGGCGGAATAGTACTCCTGTGGGTAGCCGTCCGGGCCAGGAGTTTTCCCGGCTGCAACCTGTGAGAGGGCGTCTCATATTTCTTCATGTGTGACGGGGCCTTCCACTCCGGCCGCTTCGACTGTATTGAGTTTAGGAAGGTGGAGATTTTCCATGGTGATCAGGTCTGATAGTGCGAGTTCAGGCTTCCGGGCTGTGTAAAGATCAGCATAGTATTCAGCGAAGGATTGGGCCATTTCTTTGGGAGAACGGTGGGTAATCCCTTCCGAATCTCGGATTTCCGGAATTATCCGTTTCGCCAGGGGTATGACACTAATCTATGCAATAGTCTCCCATTTTTATTACCCCATCCATACAAACGTGCAATAGAAAACCTCCAGAGAAGCTTTGCTGAGTCCAGTGAGATCTGCTTAATCTGAAAGAGACACGTTAGTGACAGATTCCTTACCTTAGAATATCCCCAGGCGTCAGGCTGGATCCGGAAAGTTTTTGCATAGCAGTACCCTTGCGCGTCGGTAGGCGGCGTCGTGCGGCTCCGCGTCCGGCGTCGTGATCGCCGGGATGACGTCGCGGGCAGTACTTAGGCGCCGCCCCTGCGCGCTGACGTCAGTTCTTCTTTTTCCGCGCCAGCAAGCGCAGATCCGGGAAGAGCAGTGCCCTAGTCATTTTTTGACTAACTTTTTTGGTGAATTTTTTCACTGTTTTTCTTCGAATCGACTTTAAGGTGTCGTAGGGATGCCCGGGTTTAAACGTTGCGGCGCCTGTGCTCGGATGATGTCCATCACAGACCCGCATCGGGAGTGTCTCTTCTGCCTCGGCCGAGGCCACGACACGGAGTCTTGTTCCGACTGCCGGGCCCTCAACCCGAAAGCTTTGCGAGAGCGGTCTCGAAAGCTCCTCGAGGCCCGGCATTCGGCTCCGCGCAAGCCCCGGTCGCGTGAGAGGTCCAGGGGTCGATCGCGGAGTCCACACCGGTCGTCGGCATCGAAGTCTTCTTCGTCCGGTAAGTCCAAACACAAAAAGTCCAAAAAGCATCGTCGCTCTAGGACTTCGCCTCGCCGGTCTCGCGACTCGGCTGAGGCCCCTCCCGGCACCGTCCCCGCGGCCCCGGACATGCCTGTGGAGTCGCCCCCTTCAATAGCCGTCCTTCCCGGGTTCGGGGGCGGATCCGGCCCAAGTACAGGAATTCCTGTCGGCCATGGCCCGCCTCTTCGGGCCTCAAGGTCCCTCCGGTGCGCCTTCGGGCCCCGCGGGCCCTGATGGGGTTGCTCCGGCGTCGCCGACGGCTCCGGCCCCAGCGTCGCCCGTGCCTCCAGCCTCGATCCCGGCTCCGGCCTCGATCCCGGCTCCACAACCCCCATCGACGCCGGTCGACCTAACGACACCTCCGCCGATGTCTCCGGTGCCGTTCTCGACGCCGCCTGGGGCTCCGGGCGGCGGCGTCCCCCAGTTCCTTCCGGCTCCGGACATGGACCCGGACCGACGTCGCTCGACGCCGGTTCCGGCGCCGATGGGACCTTGCGTCCCAAATGTCCCTCCTCCTCCTTATTTTGAACCAGAGGAGGACCAGGAGGACTGGGAGGGGTCTGATGACCCTCTGACACAACAGTGTCAGTACGATGAGGACTGGACAGAGGGTCTAGGGGATGCCAGTGGTCTAGATACTTCCCCTGACACTGGCATGCTGTCTCCTCCCGTGGCTACGGAGGAGGGAGCCAATTTTGCAACGGTGTTGCGTAGGGCGGCTGGGGCCTTACGTCTCCAACTCCCTACTGTGGCGGTCAAGACTAATATCTTGACAGAGGTGTTTCAGCCGGCGGCCTCCTCTGCGGAGACTGTGCTGCCATTTAACGACGCCCTCACTGACGTTCTTTTGGGCGCCTGGTCCAAGCCCAACACAGGGGCTCCTGTGGATAGGAACGTGTCCCGACGCCATCGCCCAGCTCCGGGCGACCCCCTGTTTCTCTCTGTCCACCCCACTCCTGAGAGCTTGGTTGTCCAAGCCTCCGCTTCCCAAACCGCCTTCCCTACCGCCCCTCCGGATAGGGAATCCAAACGCCTGGATCAATTTGGGAAGAAGGGTTTTTCTTCCTCCAGTGCTGGCTTGCGGTCCATCAACACCGCTTGTCTTTTGGGCCGATATACCCACTCCTTGTGGGATTCGGTGGCGAATGTTTTGCCCCAGTGTTCTGAGGAGGTCCAGACACTGCTTTCCCGCGCCATTGCGGAAGGAAGGGATGCGGCCAAATACACGATACGATGTGGCCTTGATACCGCCGACTCGCTGGGCAGGTCTATTGCAACGACGGTGGCGCTGCGACGCCACGCCTGGCTGAGAACCACTGGTTTTTCAGGGGATGTCCAGAATACTCTCATGGACATGCCCTTTGATGGAGTCGGTCTTTTGGGTCCAAAGCAGACCATGCGTTGGAGCGCTTTAAGGACTCACGGGCTACTGCCAAGTCCCTGGGCCTTTCTGCTACACGCCCTCTGCTGACTTCTGCTTTTCGCCCCTATCGTGGCCACGGTAGGGGCGCCCCTTCACGTCAGCAGCCCAGCCACCGGCCCGCGCAGCAGGCGTCTTCGCGTGGCCGAGGACGTGGATTCCGCCGTGGCGGATCGGGCAACCAGCGTGCGGGTCAGGCCACCACCTCCAACCCGTCCGCGGCCTCCAAGCCCTCCTAGTCCCTCCTTTCAGGTGCACAGCACGCCAGTAGGGGGCAGGGTCCGCCATCACCTTCCCCACTGGCGTACCATCACCTCGGACAGGTGGGTCTTGCACATTGTCCGAAGGGGCTACTCCCTCCCCTTCGAGACCACCCCCCAGCCATGCCACCTCAATTCCACCGCATGTCAGGGGATCACTTGGTACTTCTGCAGAAGGAAGTCACGGCCCTCTTGGCCAAGAGGGCCATCGAGCATGTTCCGACCCCAGAAGTAGGGCGTGGTTGCTACTCCCACTACTTCCTGGTGCCCAAAAGGACAAGGAGGACATGCGTCCTATCTTGGACCTCCGGAACGTCAATCGCTTCCTCCGGAAGGAGAAGTTCAAGATGCTCACCCTAGGTCAGGTCTTGACTGCCCTCGACCCTGGAGACTGGTTGGTAGCGTTGGACTTGCAGGACGCATATTTCCACATCCCCGTCCTGCCGGCCCACCGGCGTTACCTTCGGTTCACGGTAGGCCCGAGCATTTTCAGTTCACCGTGCTCCCCTTTGGCCTTACCAGTGCCCCTCGGGTGTTCACGAAAGTGATGGCGGTGGTCGCAGCTCATCTGCGCCGGGCAGGGGTTTCAGTCTTCCCCAACCTCGACGACTGGCTGCTGAAGGCGGGCTCGTCCCAGGCAGTCGTCTCCCACCTCCAGACTACGGCCGAACTCCTGCACTCGCTGGGGTTCTCCATCAATGTGCCGAAGTCGCATCTGATTCCTTCTCCACAGCTCCTTTTCATCGGAGCAGTTCTGGACACGACGCAGTTTCGGGCCTATCCTCCCGAACGGCGAGTCCGGGATATTCAGGCTATGATTCCGATCTTTCAGCCTTTATCCTGGGTGTCGGTACGGATGACCCTGAGGCTGCTGGGCCTCATGGCCTCCTGCATCCTGCTGGTCAATCATGCCAGATGGCATATGCAGGCTCTGCAGTGGGACCTGAAGTTCCAGTGGGCGCAGCACCAGGGCAACCTGTCCGATCACGTCCAGATCTCGGAGGGGACTGCAAAACAGTTGCAGTGGTGGCTCTCGAACCGGCAATGGGTCATGGGCAGATCCCTCTCCCTTCCCCAGCCAGAGCATACAGTTGTGACGGACGCGTCCCTTCTGGGATGGGGCGGTCACATGGGAGAGGCGGAGATCAGAGGCCTCTGGTCTCCGGGCGGAATCCCGGCTCCATATCAACCTTCTGGAGCTCCGGGCGATCCGACTTGCACTCAAGGCATTCCTTCCCTCTGTCAAGGGGAAGGTAGTGCAGGTGTTCACAGACAACACCACCGCCATGTGGTACTGCAACAAACAGGGCGGGGTGGGGTCTTGGACCCTTTGTCAGGAGGCTCTGCGCCTCGGACATGGCTGGAACATCAGGGCATGTTCCTGATGGTTCAACACCTGGCAGGTTCCCTGAACGCCAGGGCGGACGAACTCCAGCCGCAGGTGCATGATGGATCACGAATGGCGTCTTCACTCGGAAGTGGCGCAAGGACTCTTTCTACAGTTGGGAGAGCCTTGGTTAGATCTATTCGCCACCGAAGAGAACGCGCAATGTCATCAGTTCTGCGCGTTGGAATTTCCAAGGCGGCACTCGCTCGGCGAGGCTTTTCGTCGCGAGTGGAGTTGCGGTCTGTTGTACGCCTTTCCGCCTATACCACTTCTACCCAGAGTGTTGAAGAAGATTCGGCACGACCGGGCCCAAGTCATTCTTGTGGCTCCGGACTGGGCTCGAAGAGTTTGGTATCCCGAGCTACTCAATATGAGCGTAGATCCCCCGATCCGTCTGCCTCTTCGGGAGGATCTTCTGTCGCAGCAGCAGGGGACGGTCCTCCACCCGAACCTGTCCAGTCTACACCTGCTTGCGTGGAGATTGAGCGGCGGCAGTTGATTCCTTTCGACTTGCCTCCCGAAGTTTGTGATGTGATTCTGGCAGCCAGGCGTCCCTCCACTAAGGTGGTATACGCCTGCAGGTGGAACAAATTTGTGGCATGGTGCACAGCAAAGGCTGTGAATCCCCTTTCTGCCCCTCTTTCTGAGGTCCTTCTGTTCCTTCTCTCTCTGGCCCAACAGGGTTCTGCCCTGGGTACCATCAAGGGTTATCTTTGTGCTATCTCGGCCTTCCTCAGGCTCCCTGATCAGCCCTCCCTTTTCAAGTCCCCTGTTGTTAACAGGTTCTTAAAAGGCATTACTCACCTCTTCCCTCCTGTTCCGTTTGTGATGCCTCAGTGGGACTTGAACTTGGTTCTTACCTTTTTAATGTGCGCTCCCTTTGAGCCTCTACATAACTGTCCTCTTCGTCTTCTGACTCTGAAGACAGCCTTTCTGGTGGCCATCACCTCCGCTCGGCGGGTGAGTGAGCTCCAGGCTCTATCTTGCAACCCCCCTTTCTGTCTGTTCATCCAGACAAGGTTGTTCTTCGGACGCGTCCGTCCTTCTTGCCAAAGGTGGTTACTGCTTTCCACATTGGGCAGACCATCACTTTGCCCACCTTCTTTCCGCCTCCGCATCCTTCCAGAGAGGAAGAGAGGCTCCACCGTCTGGACCCAAAATGTGCGCTCTCCTTCTATATTGACCGCACAAAACACTTCCGGGTGGATGACCAGCTCTTTGTTGGCTACGTGGGCGCCAAAAAGGTCGGGCGGTGCACAAGAGGACCATCTCCCCGCTGGGTTACCTTGTGCATCAAGACCTGCTATTCTTTGGCTAAGAAGGAGCCTCCTGTTGGGCTGCGTGCCCATTCCACCAGGGCAACGGCTGCTACCACGGCCTTGGGCCGCGGTGTTCCGCTGCTGGTTATCTGTCAGGCAGCTACGTGGGCCTCGCTGCACACGTTTACAAAGCACTACTGCCTTGACAGTCAGGTCCGGAGGGACGGCTTCTTTGGCCGTTCTGTCCTCCAGGACTTCCTTGTCTGATCTTTGTTCGCAGACCCACCACCGGGGTTGGTATTGCTGGGGTATCTATTCTAAGGTAAGTGAATCTGTCACTAACGTGTCTCTTTCAGATGCACAAGTTACTAACTTGTGTAACGATATATCTGTAAGAGACAGTAGTTAGTGACAGATTCCTTACCGCCCCACCCATCCTCCCCGTTCTGCGAACTGATTTCTAGGGTTAAGGACATCCCTTTCAGGGCCCTAGTATTTTTCAGACACCTATGTCAGCTTCTTGCATGGCTCTGCGTTCCTGGCGCGGAAAGTCGTGTACAGAACTGATGTCAGCGCGCAGGGGCGGCGCCCAAGTACTGCCCGCGACGTCATCCCGGCGATCACGACGGACGCGGAGCCGCACGACGCCGCCTACCGACGCTCCAGGGTACTGCTACGCAAAAACTTTCCGGATCCAGCTTGACGCCTGGGGATATTCTAAGGTAAGGAATCTGTCACTAACTACTGTCTCTTACAGATATATCGTTACACAAGTTAGTAACTTGTGCATTTCATCTCTCACCAATGTTAGTTGGCGCAACTGGGACTCATTTGTTGCATCAGAAGAACTCTCTTCGAGTCGGGCTGCTTGGGCCTCAAGGAGTGTGAGCCTGCTATCCTGAGCAGCTTGCTGGGTTTTAATGTGGCCTTGGGCGAATCCGCGGATGGTGGCCTTGCCTGCCTCCCACAAGGTGCCTGGAGAGGAGACAGAGTCTTGATTAGTGAGAAAGTATTGCTTGAGTTCGCCTCTTCTGTTACATTTTAAACACATTTCGTTTACAGTTTTAAAAATCAGCGTGGTGTTAGCTCCAGTGAATTCAGATGTGTCTCTCCCAAGAAGCCAGGGAGTGTAACAGACTCCACTCGGCCCAGGGCCTGTGTGGCGATGTAAGGTGGCTGGACTGAGGCCTGGTTGCAGGCAGGTTCGTGGACGCCGTGCTTGTTCGCAATCCATACAACGGTTTCCTTTAAATGTAGTTTTTATCTCATTAGGTCCGGCTACAGACAGCTTTAAATCTTTCAAAAACTCATTCAAACATCTGCCATGTTATAGCCTAAAGTTTTGTCTCCTTATTAGATTTTCTAGCATGAGTGCTTGGTTAAACACAAAAAAAAGTGGCCCAGCTATTACCAAATGAGTTGCTTCAATTCTTTTTTACCATCACTGCACTACCACCTGCTTTTCCTACTGCCCACTCCAGCCCTGCCCGCTGCCCCCAGAACTCCTTCCCCCTCCTACTTAATTTCAGCTGCAGCATTGTATGTATGCTTTCATGTATGCTTTCATGTGCGCGTACTCTTCTACTTGCTCTGTGGCTTAGATCATCTTGCGTGATTGTTGAACGTGGTTGCTTCTGTGGTATCCTGCTTTTAACAAGTTAGTGTTGATTATCCACACAGTTCCACGCCACACAATTCAACTCCATACATTTCCAATCCACACCACAAAATTCAACAACAAAGCAAATAATTCAACACAACTACACAAGACACCACAAAATTACACATCATGCTACGAAATTTGACAGCACACCACACAATTAAACCCCACTACTTAACCACTCCACAACACAAAATACCATTCCACATAACTCCATTCCATAAAACACACAATCCCACTCCACATAATTCCAGTGCACTCAATACCACATAATTACTATCTACATAATTCCACTGCACACATGCCACATAATTCCACTACACACCACACAATTCCATAGCTAACAAATCAAATCCAACACACATAATTCAACTACACACCACACATATACACTTCATAAGTCATAACACACGAGTAAAACACATTGTTATTTTCAACGCTAATACCTCTAACTCAAGGAAGTGCATAATGTCTTCTTGGCTATATATAAAGTAACAAAAATGCTTGTAACACTTTTTTAGGTCGAGCCTCGAGTAGCGCGCAAGCGCTGCTTATTAGGTCGAGCCTCGAGTAGCGCGCAAGCGCTGCTTAGAGGCGAAGACTTAATGTAAGCGGTTTCAAAAGCAGTCCAACAAACGCCGTGCGCCGTGGCTGGCCTTTTGAGATGGGTACGCGCGGCAAACATGTGTTTCCAATTATCGTGCCCAGACGCGGGCGCGATAAGTGGAAACACATGTCTGCCGCGCGTACTCATCCAAAGGCCAGCCACGACGCACGAGCGTCTGGTCAGCTGAGCGTCTCGTCAGCTGAGCAGGCTGCCGCGCTCGCCGCCCCCGCTCCTCTGTGGTGCGCGCGCACCACTCGCGGGCTTGTTCCTGATGGCTTTTGGGATCAACTGAGATTGGCGCGTGCGCACTTGGCCCTTGCAGCTTCCAAGCTCGTTGGCAGACAAGCTGCGGGATGCAAGGTCGAGGCGCTTTGAAATCTCGCGAAAGTAACTTGTCTGCGGGTTTAATGTGTCCCCAGTTTGTGTGGTATGGTCTTCCACATTGTGGTTCGAGCATGGCACGCTTGTACGTGCTGCAACCCATGAATAGATGTCAGCGGTATTTTAATATAACGGCGTTTATTTAATTGTGGGAAATATTTGATGCACTACTGGCAACAATGAAATGTACATTATGGTGAAGATGTGCACTACAGTTTTGGGCTGACCAGTTAAAACGCAGGTGAATTTACAGCTAACATTCAAATCCCGCTAGCGCTCGCCGGTGTTCTAACTAGCTTCATTGGTATAGCGCTTAACATCTACAAAAAGGCATGGCGTTAATGAAGTAGAGGCGCTCACTGGGTCCTGCAGTGATGTGAACCCCTCTGCGGACGAGGTTTGTGAACCCCTCTGCGGACGAGGTTTGTGAACCCTCTAGCGCCAAGAAGCCTAATCCATAAACGTATTTAAAAATGCTGTTGGAAGTACCCAGCGGCCGCTTAGTAGCGCCTCCTTTCCATTGGTAACTATGGCAGATAAGGCCAACCGGCGGCAAACGTGTGATGACGTTGACTCGGTAGAGGGGGGTTTGAAACCTGCTGTTTTCTACTTGTGTGGTCTTGGTAGCATATAGGAATTGACTTTAATGTAAAAAAATCAACGCCTCTCGGCATCGGTTACCGTGTCTACTAAAACTGGAAGTGCTTTAGAAACGTTACGCCCTGTAGTAGGCGCTAGAAGGCATTGACGGGTGACGTGAGTGGCAACTGATATCGACAATATTCAGATAAATTATTGGTCCAGTGCTTAATGAAAAGCGTTTTTACCCTTTTAGGTAATTAAGGTTCTCTTCATGGAGTACAGTCATTTGGAACGTCCCTGGCAACGTCTTTACTTCATAATGCATGGTGCCACGATTGCGGCTTTTCGGGCGCTGTACGGGTTTTGCCAGCTCCGCCATAGGTTCGTGGTATGACGCCATTAAATGCCTCTCCACCCCGTTTGTTTCCAGCTGCACCCTTTACCATATAGTACAAGTCCATGGAATCTGCATTTTCATTGGCTGTGACTGAAGTTCAACAGCGGCCATAGGCGCGCCCCTACAGATATCAAACCTGTGAGAAATAAAGGGTATGGAAAATTCTGGGACATGTGAGGGCAGTAAGAGGGTGGAGGTGGTGTCTTCTGCAGTGACCCTGAAACTGCCCTTCAGTTTTTTTTTTTTCCAGCAGGGTTCGGCGAAGTATTTTGAGTGTCATACGTGTTTAAAACAAAAAAAGTTGCACAGAGAACCAGCTCAGTCGGTTAAATGTTATGCCGAATTGTGCTCCTCGGCAACTTCCTTCCCCTATTTCGTTTACCTGTAGCGCACAGAGGCAGACATCCTGCATAAAACACTATATTAAAGCAGCAATAATATAAGGTTCGCTTTGGGACCTTATAAGTATTTAGTTTATGTTGTTGCACCAATGATATTGTGCTGCATAACTAAATACTTATAAGGTCCCAAAAGCGAGACCTATTGGCTATGCCAATGCTTGTTTATCATAACTTTTCAACATGTTGCACGGCCGCCACAGTGCTCTACAACATATTTACATTGACAAAGCCAATAGTTCTGGCTAAACACTTCTAAGATTCCGAAGGCGAGACCTATTGGCTATGCCAATGCTTTTTCTTAAATTGGAGCAGGTTTGGGTCGGTTTTGATAGATAAGAGATGTTGGTCCAGATCCTGGGCACGTAGAAGGAAAAGGCCTGCTCAAGTTATTTTTTTTTTTATTTTTTTTTTACAATTCTTAATCTGCAGTCTGATGGTGTTCTAGCTGCATCTGTGCTGAAAACCACCATAGTTGGTGAGCTGCCAGATAAACGGGGGTGCTGGTGGTGATTGCTTCTGCTTTAATAAGTATATTTTTGCATCAGTTAAGTCAAGAGTGACTGATCAGCAGTGGTTAAGATGAAAATGTTCGCTGATATTTATAGTTAACATTTGCTTTTTAAAACGTTAATGTAATTTTATTCGAATGTGTATTTTATGTATTTTATGGTCTTTTTAAACCAAAATTAACTAATATTGATTGAATGACGGATTGAATTAGATTTTTGTTTGTGAACTTGACATCTTTATTCAATGAATCAGGATTGGCTTTTTTATGTCAATCTATTTATTGAATGGTTTTCACAGATTACAAACAATGCATGAAAACAAAAGACCATAGTGCGTTCAAGCTTTCTTTCTTTGACAGGTGCTCTTACAAGTCCTTAGTTAGCTAGAATATACACACAGTTTCACAGTACACAGTGAACAGCTCCTGAATCTGAACTCAAGGAGGGGAGCCTGTATTATTGTGGTGGGAGACCCCAGCCTCTATCGTATATCATAAGCGCAAACCCTCTGTTTAGCTTCATATGTGATGAACGCAGCGTTAGATGAACAACGAAAATCCAAGTGGGTAAGTAATGTCTGTATTCCGTAAGATAAGACAAAAGAAAAAAAGAAAAAGAAAAATTTCAAAGGTTCATGAGGCTATGGTAGGATCTGTCGGGGGGGGGGGGGGAGAGCAAAAAGGGGGGGGGAGCCAAATCACAACAGGAACCCCCGCGGCCCGCGCAGGGGGAACCGTAATCAGGGCCAAATCCCCTCGATCCCAACCTAGAGAGAAGACGGGTCATGACTAAATCAAAAAAAGATGCAAGGCTCGTAATCTGGGGCTGCAAGCAAACAGGGGGAGACCCTCTGAGAGGTAACTGACCAGGGGGCTCCAGATATAGTCGAAGCCCTTGCGAGAGTCGTCAGCTATGTCTGAAAGGCGTTCTAGCGCCAGTGCGCTCCACAGGCGTGTATGTCACTGGGTGAGTGAGGGCGCCTCAGACTTTTTCCAGGCAGCGGCCAGGGCCATCTTCGCAGCACCCAGGCATAACCACATGATAGATCTATCTCTGTGCGTCTGGTACTTAAGTAGGGGATCACGGATTCCTAGTAGGACATGCTCTATAGTCTTGCCAATGGGATACCCCAGGATGAGCTTGATTTGGAAGAGAATTTCCTTCCAAAAGGGCTGGATGACCGGGAAGTCCCACCAAATGTGTTTGAAATCCCCCAGGAGACCGCACCCCCGCCAACACCGGTCTGAGGTACCAGGAAAGATGGAGTGCAATTTGTGCGGGTGGAGATACCAGTCGTATAACGTTTTATAGTGGCTTCCCTTAAATGCATGGACCTGTTAAACTTCGCTATATCTTTGTACAGGGAGTCCCATTGTTTGTCCGAGGGTGGCTCTTGCAACATGCCCTCCCAGAACGCTCTGTGACGTTGTGTGCGGTGTGGAGAAAGAGTAAGTAAGAGTGTAAAGAAAGGAGATACACCCCCTCCCCGTTGTACCAGACTGAACAAACTTTTCTAGAGGGAGTAATTCCCTTGTGGCCACCTGATGATACTGGGGTTGTTGGACCCAATGCACCAGCTGCGTATAATGATAGTGCTCAGTGTGTGGTAGGTGGTAGCGGGACATGCAGTCGGCAAAGGAGCGTATTTTATCCCCTTGGAAAAGGTCCGCTATCCTGATTCAGCCGCCCTCCCTCCAGAGAACGAAAGGCCCCTCCAGGAGAGCTGGCGGAAAGGCCGCACTAAAGTGGATGGGGGTATAAGGAGACGGGAACGTGGTCAAGGGTAGCGTTTTGGTCACTGTATCCCACACGTGGAGTGTTGTGGAAGTAGTAACTCTGAGGTAGGCATTGGCGGACCTGTCTGATTTCTGTCTTCAGGGTAGATCCCATATCGTTCTCCCTGTCACCTGTCGATCGATATGAAGCCATAACTTCTCTGATTCTCTAAGGGACCACTCCCTCAGTACCCGTAGTTGTGCTGCCCTGTAGTAAGTTAAAAAGTCCGGAAGGGCCAGACCCCCTTTAGCGCGTGGCCTTGTCAACAGTTGGTAGGAAAGCCTAGCTCGCTGGCCCTGCCAGATGAACCTGAGAACCATGGTTTTTAATTCAGTGAAAAGACCCTTGTCAGGCGGGATGGGGAGCCCCTGGAAGAGATATCGTAGTCGGGGTAGTACGTTCATCTTGATCGTATTTATCCTACCAATCCAGGAGATATAGGCCGCACTCCACTTTTTGAAGTCGGCGGCAAGTTGCCTAAGCAGGGGAGGGAAGTTGGCCTTGTATAGATCACTGAGCTTGGGGGTTATTTGGACGCCTAGATATGTGATGGCTTTGTGCTCCCACTGGAAGGGAGTCGCTTCTGCTAATAGCCTCTGAGTCTCTGGAGGTAGAGTAATATTTAAAATGGAGGATTTAGAGGGATTAACCTTAAATCCGGACACAAGTTCGAAGTGCTCTAGTTCCTGGGTAATTGCAGGGAAGGAGGTAGCTGGGTTGGTAAGCGGCAGCAGGACATCGTCCGCAAACAGGGCTATTTTGTGGTCGTCTGACCCGAATCTGATCCCACAGACCCTCTGATTCGCCCGTACCCTTGCCGCAAAAGGCTCGATGCCAAGGGCAAAAAGCATCGGGGACAGAGGACAGCCTTGTCTAGTCCCTCTAGCTAAGTTAAAGTCAGAGGCTGCTCCATTGACCAGGACCCTAGATCGAGGGGCGCTAAAATTAGCCTGAATCATCCCTATGAAAGCCTCACCGAATCCGAAGCGACGCAGAGAAAGCCGCAGGTAAGCCCAATCGACCCGATCAAAGGCCTTCTCTGCGTTGAGCGATAATAAGGTGGCTAAGAGGTGTTTCTTTTGGGCTTTGTCTATAAGGTGAAATATTCTTCGGAGGTTGTCATGGGTTTGGCGCCCTTTAATAAACCCCGACTGGTCAGGATGTATGAGGTCAGGGAGGATTTTCTCGAGCCTAGTGGCAGTATTTTGGAGAAAAGTTTCGCGTCCAAATTAAGGAGGGCTATGGGACGGTATGATGAGCATTTTTGTGGGTCTTTCCCCGGTTTCGGGATGATGGAGATCAGGGCCTTCCCCATGGTCGGCGACACCGCCTGCTGAGATGCAATAACGTTGAATAATTCAGTGAGGTGAGGGGTCAAATCGGCTGCAAAAGTGCGATAAAACTGTGCCGTAAACCCATCGGGGCCTGGTGCTTTATGGCGTTTTAGAGAGTCTCTATAGCCGCCTGCACCTCTTCCGTAGTGATCGCCCCTCCCAAAGTGTCGTTGGCAGATGCTGGGACCTGGGGGAGGTCAAAATTGTCTAAATACCGCCTTTGATCAGTCTCCCTGAGTGAGTCAGCCTGATATAGTGTGTGGTAGAACTCCCGGAAGGCCCCGGCCTTCCCCTCTTCACTAGTGTGAATTGTGCCGTTATCCTCATTGATCTGTCTCACAAACTCCTTTTCTTGTTTGACCGGCAGCTGCCTGGCCAGGAGTGTGCCCACCTTATCCTTCCCCTCGTACCCTCGTGTTTGAAGTCTCAAAATAGTCTTCTCGGCCCTGTTAGTATAGATAGCGTTAAGCTTCCCCCTAAGGGCTGTGACCTTTCGGAGAGAGGGAGCCGAGGGGGTATCCTTGTGGGTCCTTTCCACCTCTGATAGTTCCTGCTCTAACTCTACCCTCCCCTTAGTCTGGAGCCTTCTGAGGGAAGTGGCTAGGGAGATGCAGTGACCCCTGATATGTGCCTTAAAGGCATCCCAATTGGTCGTCAGGGACGTATCCGCAGGATCATTGAGAAGGAAGAAGTCCCTTATTGCTTTGCGGAGATCGTCTCGGTGCAGTCTGTCCCTGCATAAAACCTCCGGGAAATACCATCTGGATAATTTGGATCTTGGAGCCGGCCAGTTTAGTAGACAGGTCAGAGGCGCATGATCCGAAAAAGTCATAGGGAGGAAGAGGGAAGTTGTGACCGAGTGCACAAGCGACTTGCTGAGAAAAACATGGTCGATCCTGGAGTACGACCTGTGAGCGTGGGAAAAGAAAGAGAAATCCCTCATGGTAGGGTTCAGGAACCTCCATATGTCAATGAGACCCAGTCGGTGTATTGAGTGTTGTAGGGATAACCCCTCCTCCGGTTCTGTGTGAGTGCGTAGTGTCCACCTGCGGGTCCCAGATGAGGTTGAAATCCCCCATGACTATTATGTCCCCAGACGCAAACCCTGCCAGGGAGTCTAAGAAGCGGGAGACAAAGTCTGCCTGTCCTGCATTGGGGGCGTATATAGAGGCTAGTGTGCTGGTCCTGCCCATTAACGACCCCTTGACCATGAGGAATCTGCCCTCCCTATCTTTTTTCGTGGCCTCGTGGACGAAATGTGCAGAGGAATGAAACAGAAGGGCCACGCCATTTTGTTTTTTAGGACTAGGGGCCTGGAAAATCAGTGTGAAATGCCTATGTTTGAGTCTGAGTTCTTCTCCCTTCTTGAGATGGGATTCTTGAATCGCCACCACCTGCGGTGCCTGGTCCCCTAAATACTTCCAGAGACGCTGCCGTTTGTTAGGGGAGTTCAGGCCCCTAACGTTCCATGAAAGTAGTTTAAACCCCATCTCCACCCCTATCGCCAATCAAGCAGAAGTCAGATCCCCCCCATCCCCCCCCCACCCCCATCCCCCCCTGTCGTCATCCCTGGGTAAAACAAATATGAACAATAGAAGAACAAGCAAAACCATTGAAAGCATGGTGTTCAATGTGGCCCCGAAGGACCGCATCTGTGGTTTGGTGTCGGGGCAGGACCAATCCCTCACCCAGAGTCCCGCAAGTCATTGCTCCAGGGTGCCCAAATCAGAACAAGGCTGTAGAGTCGCCCACCCTCGACCATGTATCCAGGTGTCCGCGCCCCATCAGGCCCCCAGAGTCCCAAAGTGGGGGGGCATCCCCCCAGCGCCTACCAGATCCTAGTCCAAAGGGCGTCAGGGCCTCCAAAGAGGGGCTCAGGAGACTATGGTTCGTTCAGTGCGGAGATGTCCTCCATGGCTGAGAGAAAAATAACGGCAGCGTTTGCACCGCTCTCTCACGACGTCTTCTTGTTGGACCCCATGGCCTTCTGCCAAGCTCCGGGGGAACCTCGGACTGTCCGCCGCCCCCCACTTTCCTCACGAGGAGCGGAGTTTTTGAGCTGCGATGTGCGTCCCAGCCCCAGCAAGGCCGCCGCCCCCTCCACCTCGGTGAAGTGGTGCTGTTTGTTGTTTAGTGAGAAAGCAATACCGAAGGGGTAAGTCCACCTGTATTTGATTTGTCGCTCTCGGAGGGCGGAGGTAACAAGGCAAAACTGTTGGCGCCTCATCAACGTAGCTTGGGCGACATCCTGAAAGAGCGCACAAGATGCTCCCTGGAAATTGATCGTGTCCCGTCCTCGGGCCTTACGGAGTACCAATTCCTTAGTTTTGAAGGAGGCAAACTTGGCCAGGATGTCCCTCGGGCGTTGGTTCCTACCTTGTTGGTCCGGGCCCACCCTGTGAACCCGCTCTAGAAGGATTGCTGGAGTGTCCTCACCGACGACGCTGGAGAAGAGGCCCACCATAAACTGCTCCAAGTCCGCTCCCTCACGTCCTTCTTCCAGGCCGCGGACCCTGATATTCTTCCTCTGTGAGTGATTTTCTAGGTCCTCACATTTGAGGAGCGCAGAGTTCAGCTGCGCCGCAAGCTCCTCCGATCCTCCTTCAAGCGGCTGGAGGCGATCCTCAAGGTCCTGGCACCTTGCCTCGAGGTCGAGGGTACGGATCCCCACCGAGTCCACATCCACCCGCAGCTCGCCAAGCTTGGCCCCCATCTCCGACTTAAAAGCATCAAAGGAGGCATTGATGTCTGCCTTGATATCGTCGCGCAGCTCTTTCTTAAAGTCTCGAAGTGTCGCCAGGAGGTCGTCGCGAGTGAGCGCCATCCCTCCCACCTCCTGACCGCGCTCGGGATCCAGACCGTCTCCCGCGCCGGAGGACCCAAAGTAACTGGAGACCTTATTGGGCTGCACTTTTTTGGGAGGCATAGGGTCGGCACCGGATCTGTCCTTCACTGTGTCGTGAAAGTTTCGGACGTGTTGGAGCGGCGGTTCGTGCTGTCCTGTGGCTAGCCGGGAGGCCCTCCGGATGCAGTCTCCCTTCCTCGCACAGCACGCGACCTCTTGCTTGTGTAGTGCCCAAGTAGCGGTGCGACAGTTAGGAAATCCCCATGCTCCTCAGGTGCTAAAGGCCCTGGGCGCCATCTTAAAGTCAGGCATGGGGGTCAGGCAGTTCCCCCCTTGGCCCTCGGTGCTTCTGGCCCATCACGGGGACAACTCATGGAGTCTCCAGGTAGAGGATAGCTGGCGCACCCTCAGGGAATTGACAGCCCCCCAGGATCAGCTCACAGTCATTAGCGCAATGAATGCGAAGGGTGGGGGGCGACCGCTCTCACCAGGACATGTGTGGGCTGCGTTGCTTAGATGGCGCTCCCGCCGCCGTTGCTGTCACCAGGGCTCAGCCGCATTCTCCGTTGCTTTCCCCAGACAGCTGATGCACATCACCCCTCCCGGGCCGCTCGGCACCGGGCTCGCGTCCCGGACGAGTCCGCCCTGGTGATCAAGTCGGGTCGCCGATCGCGCGGTCCCCAGTACATCTCCTTCACAGCGCCGCTGTGCTCCTGCGCACGGTCGAGGTCGCGGGGCCCAGGGAAGAAGCCCCCGCTGATCACGTCCGTCAGTAGCCTGGTACTGGGTCTCTGCTAGAGGCGGCACTCATTACGGAGGCGCCCGGCCGCCATGTTGATTGCGCGGCCGCGCACCGTGGCCGGGCTTTTTGTGCTGGATTAGGCGCGTTTCAAAGCGCCTCAAGTCCTCAAAAGTGGTCACTGGCTGTTGGGCGCCCAGATTCTCTTCATTCCCGATCTCTACCAGAGTCTGGGCGCCAAAAAGTACGCTCAAGCGGGACTCCGATGCGGGAGCCAAGCAAGATCACGTCCTCGCGGCCATGATGGTTGGCCACGCCCCCGGATTGGCTTTTTTATGACGTTATATCCCCATTTTGTGCACCTTGGACACGCAAAAACTTCAGTGAATTAGAATGTAAGGCATTTATAAATAAAGTCCCTTTACAGGTTGAGTGTTGGGAGAGTGTTATCTGTTTCTGCCTTTTCCTGGTGCATGTCAGACTGCAGAGTGTGTGCCTGGTACTGTGCACCACACAGCCGATTGTGAGAACAAAGAAGGCTATGCAGATTTTGGCTAAGTGTATGCAGCACCTCATTGTGGGTCCTGGGTGCCTTTACGTAAGATTCAAATGTTGTTGATGATTTGCAGAGCACGATTCATGCTGTTTGAAGCTTGACAAAGGGTTTGCAGAATACAACGAAATTTGGTGAGCATAGCAGAGGTGTGCATAATGCAACGGGATTTGGTGAGCATAGCAGAGGTGCGCAGAATGCAACGGGATTTGGTGAGCATAGCAGAGGTGTGCAGAATGCAACGGGATTTGGCGAGCATAGCAGAGCTGTGCAGAATGCAACGGGATTTGGTGAGCATAGCTGATGAGGGTGCAGTGTGTGGTTAAGGGTGAGCCTAGAATTTCCAAGGTTGTGTAGAGTGATTGGGAACATGTACAAGCGGTCAGTGGGGCCTGACGTGTGGCTGCTAATGGAGGCACAGTGGAACAAATGTGTACAAAGTTGATTAAGGGGATTTGGAGTCTCGCTAATGGTGTTTGTAGAGTGTGCATGTGCATTGTATATCATGACTGTTTGTAAGTCAAGGTATGCAGACTTGTGTTGTGAGCTTGCAACATGTGAGAGATGTGGGAAGTGTGTGCAAATGATGTGAAGCGCAACTGTGGTTTAGTGGGTGAAGTGTTGGACTAAAATTGTGGCAGGGAGTATTTTTCAATGTGTACTTGTCTTGAGCTCGCTCTTGTCGTTTCTGCTTGAACCAGGAAAACAGTGTAATGACGCCTATTTTGCAAATTTTTAGCCATTTTGATCAGCAGCTGCGCTGTAGTCCAACCTGACTATAATACATTGACAAATCTCGCATAGGCGAGACCTGTTGGCTTTGCAAATGCTTGTTTTTTTTATTCCATTGGGAGAAGTTGCCGTAGCAGGTGAGACCTGGGGCAGGACAGCAAGTTAATGTTTTTTTTTTTTTTCTTTTTACAAATTTTATCAAGACGTGGTCAGATGAAACGGAAATGCATGTTTTCATTTTGAAATGTTATAGAGGCTCCTTAAACAATGGCCATCTTACTACGTATTATCTGCGAACTCGGGCTAAGTAAATGAAACACTCTAAGCACAGAAGTCAGTCTTTTTCACTATTTTTTCCATATTTTATAGCTTCTTTCGGAATGCACACGTCCTAATGCAAAATCAATGTCATTTATCAATCTGAACTATACCGTTATAGATTTGTTTCCTAATTGTCCATTATCCACAATCAATGTCGTTTTAAAAATGTTTTCTGTTGTCTAAATGCACATTAGATTTTTCATTTTTCTTCTAGCCCATTTCTGCTTCTGCTGCCTTCATATTGGGGGAAGTCTGTCGAGATAAATATGATGCGGTTTTGCCATTGGTACGACTGCTGCTACATTATCAAAAACTTCTTCCTTTTGTGACTGCGATTGCAGAGCTAGAACTGAAGGATACCCAGTAAGTGTCTAATCAAATGACAGGGTGAGTGGGGCTGGACGTAATATCATGCACAAAGTAATTAAGGTTTGTGCATGCCTAGTAGCACAAATTAATTAGAAACACGTGGCAAATGGGTTATATTAAAAAAAAAAAAAAAATTGCACAGTACACAAAGATCTTGCTGTGAGTAGGTGTGACTCACTCTTTTAGTGCTTTTGACTTCCCTGGAATTTTAGGAGTAGAGCAGGAGTAATACTTACTGCAGAAGTGCAGGAGTATGTCAAGGGTAGTATAACAGTAAGTCATGGCAGAATCTATGCGAATCAGGCCCACGATGTTTAACTTATTTGCCAAAGGAACTGACACCTGTTTCACAGTACTTTGTCAAGACAATGGGATTATCACAAATTCGTAAATCATCTGTGCATAAGCATACAATAGTAAAAAGAAACCAATTGAGAAAAAAGAAATCAAAGGGACATATGAAGAACCATAATGCTAATGTATGTTATGGTGCCTCCAAAAAGTTGTTTTGAAAAGAAAATCTATTGGTCTTTAACTCTCAGGAATATGGCATGCTGAGGAAGTTGCAAGTACTGTCAACACTCACAATCTTGTCGAACTCTTCATTAAAGAAACTTAGGGCACTTTCATCTCCTCACATCCTCAACATTCTGCTCCTCTGGATTTTAACAACCAACACATAGACAAGGTTCGTAAGCCCTCATGACCATGCCTGCTCTTGAAACCAATCTTGATTCTCATGCCTACCTTACACTGTTCACGGCTTGCACAGTTATTTTTCACATGATCTAAAGATTCCTGGCATCAGCAATATTCACATCAGACATCACAGGTTTCATCATCATCCTCTGCATTGTCCTCTTAAATAGTATCTTTCTAGGGAATATAAACCTCGCAGGAGATGTGACCGCCAAGAAGGTGACTGATCTCAATACAGAAAACTAGAGCATCATAGCAGTTCTTAATATACTTTGGTATCTTTTAGTGCAACATTTAGTAAATATGGTCATATGTTTGCTTTTGCTTGGACATACCTAGCTTCCCAAGTTAAGTGTAATGCTATTAAACAAGTACATGGTCATATTATCTTTAAGAATCTGTGGTATTAAAAAAACTGGATCTTGATCGCACTGAAGATAAAAAAAATAGTACTATGATCTAAACAATGTAATGTAAATGATGTTAGTACCACTGTGTTTCTTTTCGTTTTAGGGAAGCAAACACAATATTTAGAGGAAATTCTTTGTCTACGCGATGCCTAGATGAAACAATGAAAATTGCTGGAAAGCACTATCTAAAAATAACTTTAAAGAATGTTATTGATGAGGTAAGCTACATTTCCACGTATTTCCTCAGTGAGTATAAATGTTGTACAGAACTATTACTCTGTCTTGGTTCGACGAATAAAAATGCCCATTATGCTACATTTTGCTGGCTGGTGTAGGTCCTCGTATTTTCAAATATCACACTTCAGGTGGTCTATACTACTTAAAATCCATGCTTACATGGCATGCACCTTACCCTCAGCATTGTATGACCCTAACCCCTCATTGTATGACCCTAACCCTTAAGCCTTTCCGGGCTCTCCTGCCACCTCCTCCCAAAATTTGCCATCTGGCTAGACATCCACAGTGTTCATTAAGTCAATGTTCAGTAGTCCAGCGGATTATCTTCGAGGCTGCAATTGAACAGTGTGCTCTTCTGTCTGTTATTTAGTTTTTTCAGTGGTTTTATTTTTTTATAGAAATGTTTACAGTTACACCCTTTATTCTTTCCCATTGTTACCTTTTCAGGTGTCTGTGTTAGAACTTTGAAACAAGTAGACTTACACAGGAACAAACTGGTTCCGCTTAGCTAAGCTCCTCAGTTGGTGAGGGGAGTGGGGAAATGAGCGTTTTATAAGTGGGGTAAATGGAACCACAGCAAGCCATGCAGCCTGACATTTTGTCCCTCCAGTAGTAACTGTGTCCTCTAAGGGAGCACTGTGAATAATTCCTCATCTATGAGCCTGACCATGCTCCAGGTGGCACCCAAATGACAGTTGATGAATCACAAATCAGCAAAAAAGCAATGTCTGTGCCTGCTTTAAAGGAAAAATCAGAGGAAGAGAAACCTGGCGACTCCTATGTTGGTCTCCCTCTTATTTTACTTTTCTGCCTGGCGCCTCTGGAGGCCAAGCTCATCTGGGTGTTGAACCATCCATGGTACTGTATACTGTATGCAGCGTGGGGATCTAGTGTACCAACCCCTCTTGTGTATTGCCTTGTTGCTGGGGCACACCCCTCCTCCCCATCTCTCTGCTGGTAATGACATTATAACCAGGAAATTTATTATGGTGCTCATGTCTTACGCCTACATATAGACCAACAAAGGGTCAATACAACATATACGAGTCAGAACTTGTGTCCATTGACATTAAAAGAGATCTGTTATTGATTGAACACAGCACACGAGTCTTCGATTACCTAGTATATTCTTAGTCATATATCCAAGTTATACACAAGATTGAGAATTGTAGTCTCATATATGGCTGTTATACAGAAATAAATACATAAACCAGTGATTGTGTGACAAGGTGACACAACGTGAATAAACAAATCCAACAACCACAATCCACAAATGGCATGGAAATAGTGTAAAGCAAGAGTGTTCTGGAAGATAATCTGTTTTTTCAACCTAGTCAGCTCAACACAATAAAGCTCATTGCAGTAATAGAGAGTCAAGGGAGCCACACACAGCGGAGGTGTGGGAATGGCGCCCCTTGCCAAAGCACTCCTTCTCCCCTTGTTGGGGAGGGATCCAGTATTTATGCCTTGGAGTTTCAGAGACCCATCTGAGAGAGTCCACAGCGCAAAGGGAACCACACACAGCGGAAGTGTGGGAATGATACCTCTTCCTCTGGGATCACAGCACACCGGACGTCGGACACTGTTTTTCCTCGTCTCCCGGTTGCGTTTTCCTTCACTTTCCCCCTCTTCTTTCCCTCTCTCATTCTTGGTCTACCTCCCCTGCTCCTTTCCCCTCTCCCCTGAATCTCTCCCCCTTGCCTGATTTTTTTCCTTACATCTATGTTTTTAACGCATGTAACTTCGCTCTAGTAACTCATGTAACTTGTAACTATGCTCTGAAACAATGTTCGTCCTCATGTAAAGCGCTCCGATACCTCTGGGGCTAGCCAGCGCTATATAAAACTTTTCAAATAAAATAAAAATAAATAATAGCATGTCCCTCCGGCTTGTTGGCCGAGTGTGTATGGATCCTCAATATTAATACCGTAGACGTTTCGATCCTCGAAGTATGTTACTGTAAAATCATCGCAGCAGGTCTTCCTCAGGACCATAAGTGTGTGAACAGCCTGTGTAATGAAGAAAAATTCTGAGTCAAATGTGTGGTGTTTACTAGGAGTATCACAGGAGAGCAGAACTGAGGCTCACCTGGATAAAGAATGGCCTATTAAAGGTCAATTGGAAAGGAGACTTGATGGAGTCCTATAAATGGGTCAGTAGTATTCACAGACCTGCATAGGAAATGATTCAGTGTGAGACTTAATGATTAGAAAGGAAAAAGGAAAGCGCTAGTGAAAAGCGCTCTTACCTATCTAGGACTACTTGAATCTGAGTCATGGGAAAGTAGAAGTAAGCAGTTTGTCCAGAATACAAAGTTCTAAAAAGGGGGTCCCGAAGGGATTCCCTGTAGAGCGCTTAAATAAACTAAAATGTATACATTCCCTATGCCAGAAGTGGCATACAAATCATCCACAAGGAAGCGCTGTTCACCATAAGAAGCAGGTGCCAATATTCCTTATTTGAAAATGAAGCCTGCGATGAGTGCCAAGTTTCATCACAATCCCAAAGAAATTCTCTAAAGAATAGAAAAAAGATTTTTGTTTTAGAAAAAGTCATGTTTTTCTAAGAAAAAGATTGTGAGGCCAAGCAAAGTGGCAAAAATAATCCAAATTAAACCTCGAAATCCCAGTGGCTTAAACAAACCTCACCCAATCGTCTTGTGGATGGCCATTGTGTTCATGTTGTGGTCCCATTCTGAAGGAAGTAATTCTTAGTACTGAAACCCTGCATGGGCAAGGTGTGTATCAAATGTGGACTGTTGGAACCCACTGTGATGATTGTGACTCTTGATGGAAGGACCAGCGAGTACTCTGAACCTGACAAACTGGAGGACTTTTTGGACTCGCTGAACTAATCGTACATAGATACGCCCAAGGGCTGTTCTGATTGACCTGTGGAGCAGCAGCAGGGGTGCTCTTGCCTGGCCTTCACACAGCTTGCACCCTGACACTTTTCCGTAGAGTGGGAGAAGCCAGAGAAGGTACGATGGTGAGGGCTTACATAGGTTAGTTGAAGTGGTGTAAAGAGACAAAAATGAATCCTCCCTCCCCAGTGAAACCTTCCAGAACTTCTGAGAAGCCTAAGGGATGCTGAGTATCGACTTCCTTTGCACTGGTACCTGTGCCGATGCAAGAGTGATACCCTTCAAGAGTTGAATGATGTCTTTCTGTTTGTAAGTGTTTTTTGCGTCCTGACTACCATTTACTAATGCCTGCGTCTTTGTTTTGCTACGTGTTTCAAATCTAGGATTGATGGTGACCATTGGAATCTCTCCACCTTACTGTTATGTTTTACTCCTTGCTATTTTTGGGCCCAGGGGATGCCAGGATATAGAATGGGGGCTAGAGCTTGCAGTCCATAGCCAACGTCTGAGTCCTGCAGTGCTCGGCCCCGTAAATTGTGCGTTCTCAGTGTGTGAGAGCCTGGAACCTGACTTCTTTTGCTGTCCCCTTCCAACCTCCGAGTTTCTTTTCACGTCCCTTCCTACCACAGTGAACTCGATCGCTAGGCCCCTGTCTGCTAATCCTCTTCCTACTTCAAAGTCCTATTGACATCTATACTTGATCTCTTGCTCATTTCTACATGTTCTGATTCCATCACAACAATGGCCTGGATCCGTTCTACTTGTAGACCGATGAACATTGTTTACCTGATGTGAATGGTTTGACTCTTTTTTTTTATTTTTTATTAAAAAGTCCTGTAAATTCCTGTATCGCTAACGTTCAAAGAAGGTTGGACTCATTTTATTAAAAAGGAAAAGGTCCTGTATTAATTACATTCAAAGAAGGTAGAAATTGCAGGCACCTAGGAGACACATCTGCCTGATGCCTTGAGTCTGAGAATTTTAGGAGAGACTTGCGTGGGGTGGATGGTCTCCCATTCTGGTGATCAAGAGAGTCCCAGAAGAACTATCAAAATAAAAGACTGGTGTGACTTTGCTTGTTTGTAATGCCCTTCCCAATAATTTGCTCATGATGTGGATCACCTGGTGGGTAAGTGTGTCTTCACAAAACCAAGACTCTACCTTTCATGGTTATTCTGAGCTCTATTAGTGCCCCTAATATGAGCAAACCGTGCTTTTACTACAAGTCTAAGTTATGTGCGGAATTTGACATAACTGTTATTATGGGAGGAGACTGGATCCTTGCTCCGGGCCCCTCCTGAACAGGAAGAGGTCACTTGCCCCTGATAGGTTCATGTTTTCCGGACATCAGTGGCTATGAGGAACTTTTGGATATATGGCACCTGCTGCACCATGCTACAGCTCTTACACTCACTACTCACCAGTACATTCCACATCATCATAAATTGACTACTTTCTGCCACTGAGACCCCTGACGCCGAAAGCTGGATCCAGTAACATCCTGGAGGGTGGTATTTCTGACTATTCCTTGATAACTGGGCTTGGAGCTAGGACACGTGGAATCTCCCCCGTTTAACTGGCGGCACATGCCTTTGACAAAATAAAGACTACTGGAGCCGAAATTGGTCCATAGATCACACATCTCAATTTTTAAAGAGGAGAATGAACGGTCTTGACAACCCAGTGGTTATGTGCCGCAGGCAAGGTCGCCACTGAGCGGGCTTGCAGATGCATGATTTGACTACAACAAAGGGAAAAGCCAGTCTCTATTTAAAGCAGCTTTTAAGAGCATTAACTACACATATTTGACAGAACAGTAACATCTTCAATGCAGCGTCTAGTAGAAGTAAAAAAAAAAATACACACAACTCCATTTTTAGGGTGCGAACAGACCAGACCCTGACATAGATGAGGCAGAGACTGAGTCTGGGAAGAAAGCCAAGAGACTTCAGGAATTCCATCTCAGCCAACAGGAGACCAAGATAGCGATCACAGCTATTAAATCCGACAGTGGGCCTGGTGACTCATCCCATGTAGATCTCTGTAGCCTTTGCCACCTCCTAAGGGACGCTTTACAGTTCCTAACAGTCTTATACTGTGGTGACTGAGGAGACGTTTTTGGCCTCCCATAAACTGCCCTCATTCTGAAAGTGTGATAGGGCTCTTATAGTGGGTTAGATCACCCTTAAAGAAATCTCAAAGACTTTATGCAACTTCCAAATCTCTGGCAGAGGACGTCTTCCCGTAAGAATTTTATAAGATTAATAAACTGCTCATTGCCCCAATGCTAAATACTGCATTCAAAGAGGTGAAATCCTATGGTTCACTGGGGTCGCTATCCATTTAGGCTATTATATCACTCATCCTCAAAGAGGGGAATGACCCTCTCAAATACAGTTGCTACAGCCGTTCTTCATTAGTTAGCGTTCAAATAAAAACATGGCCTATTTCTTTGCCTCCACTTACGCAAAGTGTGATACCCTCACTCATACATGATTCTTTAGTTGGTTTTGTGCCCGGGAGGCCTCGTAAAGGTCAACTAGAGTTATAATAGCAAGTTCAGTGGCAGTCTAAGCACTGCTTGGATGAGATTTTCTTTATCTTGTGGACACTGAAAAAGCCTTTGACCAGGTGGAGTGGGCCTACTTTGTTTGTACACACGAGAGGGCCAGGTTGGATGAGAACTCTGTCTACAAAGTCCGATGGATGTATAATGACCCAGTGACACAGATTAGTTGTGTTGCGTTTCTGTCCTGACCAATTGTGATCAGTAGGCATCTGAATGACGATCTCACGAAATATGAGAATTGGATCAGAAATGCTGCAGAAGATCTGGCCCCGTTTTTCCGGAGCAGAGCACATAGAAGTACGCTGTCTAGTCCATGGTTCTCAGCTGCCCTCATAATCGAGAAAAAACACTGTAAGACTCTAGAGCGTAAATGCAGGAAGGATTATAACTCAGCCAACAAAGAGACCTTTAAACTTGAACAAAAGGCATCTTATGCCGCTATAACCAAAGCGAAGCAAGCTTATTTCGAGGAGCAAATAGGAAAGGCAGGAAACAGATCAAAAGAGATTTTCTCTATAGTCAAGAGCTTTATGTCCCGGGCGGCCTGCGCTTACACCAAGGCAGCCTGATCAACTGGTGTGAAATGCTGGCAAGCTTTTTTACTAACAAGATCTCTAGCATTCAAGCCACCCTAGTTACAGGATGGCTACCAGAGGTTAACGCCATGATCCTACGGCTTACTAAGATCACAACGGTTAGGATGAACCTGAGTAGTTTTGACACTATTCAGTTGGACTGCATGCTGAGGGGTCTTGAAGCCATCAAATCTGGCTCTCTCAATGATCCATGTCCCCCGAAATTGCTGACTTTGGCGGCAGAGACTATCAATCCGGCTGTAAACCGGATTTTAAATACCTCAATATGTACAGCTTCAGTCCCTAGTGCATGGAAGCAGGCTAAGATCCTTCCACTTATTAAGCCAACCGCGGACCCTGCAATTCTGGCCAATTACAGGCCGATTTCCTTGCTGCCAGCCTTATCCAAAATTTTGGAGAAGCAGCTGAATATACAACTGTCAAACTTCTTGGAAGTTAATAAGTTGCTACACCCTAGCCAATCTGGCTTTAGAGCCCGCTATAGTACAGAAACCGCATTGGTTGAGGTATCGGAATATATCAAAAGAACCCTAGATGGGGTGGGGGGGGAGGAGCGAGTGGCCGTACTGATCATGCTGGATCGGTCAGCGGTCTTGGATACCGTACCCCCACACACTGCTGCTTGACTGCCTCCAGACCATTGGAGTGAGAGGCCGTGCATTGGACTGGCTAACATCATTTTTAGCAGACAGAAGCCAGCAAGTTTGGATTCCTCCCTGCTTGGCCAGCCCAAGGAAGGTGGATACAGGTGTTCCCCAAGGCTCAGCCCTAAGTCCAACGCTCTTCAAATTGTCTTACACCCATGACATTTCTAGCAGAAGAATTGGGAGTGAAGGTGTTATCCTATGCAGATGACACTCAATTGCTTTTCTCTTGGAGTAAGGGATCTGAGCCGAAGGGCACACAGATTAAAATCTGCCTCACCGCAGTCTTCTACTGGCTAACCAAAGCTCAACTCAAATGCAATGAGGAAAAAACAGAAATCCTCTTCTTTGGGACATTCTCACCAAACCTCAGGCTAACTAGCCAGATAATGCCTCCCCTCCTGGCCCTCAGAAGGACTCGGTAAAAAACCTGGGAATAACCTTTGACAATAGACTATCTTTCTGTCCTCAAGTCAAAAAGCTGGTAGGTACATGTTTTGGAATTCAGAGGTCCCTTAAGACACTTCTGCCCCTGCTCTCCTTTTCAGCAAGGAAAACAGGCATCCAGGCATTAGTTACATCTAGAGTAGATTATGGCAATTCTCTATACCTGGACATACCAGAATACCTAATGGATAAATTGCTGGCGATCCAGAACGCGGCAGCTCGCCTTCTACTAAATGTGCCGGAAAGGCAACACATCAGCCCACATTTGCTGGGACTTCACTGGTTACCCATCAGGGAGAGTGTCAAATTTAAGGCTCTGACACTGGTACATGATGCCTTGTATCAGACGGGCCCCGAATTCCTTGGAGCTAGATTCAGCTTTTACAACCCTTCTAGACATTTATGATCTACCAGCAAACTTCTAGCTGTGATCCCAAAGTTCCAGCGTCAAAGATCTGGAGGTAGATCACTAACATTCCTGGGCGCATGAGTATGGAATCAGGTCCCGTTGGAGCTACGCTCAGTTAGTAACTTATTGCTGTTCAGGAAGAAACGGAAAACCTGGTTCTTTGTGCAAGTCTAATGTCCACCCGGCCGACCTCTCTACGTCTACGCCGGGACTCTCCTGGGAGTAGCTGCGCGTACTATAAATTACTTATCATGTCAGACCCCTTGTGGTGGGGCCACAGTGCAAGCTTGGGATATTGGTCCACAGCTGTAGGGGCTGTGTAATTTGCCTTTGATGTCCTGGGGCCTGACTAACTATGGTTCAGCAAACTGGGCCAACTATATCCTTCAGACTTAAATCTCCAAAGGGAATCACTTCTGGAATTTGTGTCAGTGGTACCGTAGCTAGCAGGGGTGGCGACTCTCCTGGGCAATTGTTGGAAAGAAAATGTATGGATACCCCTGGAGTGTATCTGGGAGAAACCTTTGCTAATGGGCTAAGAAAGCCTAGCTCCACAGTCCATCACAGTTTCTTCCCTTCCTTCCAGTTTCTCTAACTGGTTTCTAAGGTAAACCACAAGGAACCCCCTCTACTTGCTGTGGGAGCCATCCTCGCTCTATCCATGGACAGATCCATCAACTGATCTAGGAATAGTGTCATGGTCTACTTACCCCAAACTTGTATCTGACATTTTGGCATGTGAGCTTTAAAGTGTAAAGGTTGGGCTTTTTGCTCTGTTATTACAAGTTGAAACAGCCCTTTGTTGTATCTCACTCTGCGTGCCGCCAATTGGCAGATCCTATTCAGGAGCCACTGGCAAGCAGGGACTACTGTATTTTTGATTGTGATGTCCCAGGGCTTGTCCTACTATTACTTTAGAAACTCTGTACAGCCCCTTCAGCACGTAGCTCTAAGTGGTATCAATGGCAAGCAGTCACATACTTCTCAGGGAGGTTAGTGTGGGGATACAACTAGCTCAGCACTCAACAGACACGTAACAGCATACTAACTTGATTGTCCAGTCCAGTGTTTCTCTTTGCAAAAGAGAATTACTTTATTACATAATATAACTCTGCACTACACAAGATATCAGGTACCCTGGTATGGGGCTACTAATTCGTGATGAGGATTCCAAATCTGCTCCCCCACTTTAATCTTGTAGACAATAGCAGGTGCTCAGTCTTTCAGGAGGCCGGGATACTGGAATAACCTGCCTGTTCTTTTCTATATCCCGGTGTCCAAAGTGCAGTCTTCCCTCCTCCGGGACTGCAGGAACGGGAAGCTCTGCTCGTCTGGTCTGGCAGCAACAGGTGGAAGTCATCGGCCTTACAAACGAAGAATGGGAAACAGCAGGCAGGTGAGGAGTAAATAAACCTTGCTTGCCTGCTGAGAGACCCTCCTTTTATTGGCCCAGTGGCAAGCCTCTGGAACAATACAAGGAGATAACATTCATCAAATTTCTGTGCCTTTTTTTTTTTTTTTTGCAAATTGCAAAATCCTGGAGGGTCTGGCTTACTAATATTATTAACTGTGAAAAGCAAGCCATAGAACTGAACTTCTTTTCTACACCAAGCTGATTATAGTCAAACATTTTCACTCAAGGCTCTGCCAGAGTGTCACAAGCATTCAATTCCCTTATGGCCACATGTTACCCATTTCTGCTTCCTTCAGTGCTGATTTGGTTATTTCCATTTTCAAAAAGGGGAAACCTATGAAATGACCCAAAAGCGTCATAAAATGTGATTGTGACCAAGCCTAAATTGGTACCTTGGACTGTGCCACAGTGCCTTTGGTTGCTGGTTATCCACTTGACCTTTGTGAGAGCGGTTGGTAAAGTCATTAAGAAAAAATTAGGATATTTTTAAAGCTTTTTGGAATAGAATGAGGCAACCTCTCCCTATTATGTTCTAGTGTCTGAAATAAGTAACCGGAGACCTTCCATACTGCCGCAATTAAATGCAAGATTGTGATGACCTGTGTAGACTTGGAGATCAGGGATACTCAATTATAAATATAATTCCCACATATTAAGGCTTTAGAGGGAAAGATGTTATCAATACTATATAAGATTGCTCCAGAGTGTATTGGGGTAAAAGATGCTGTGTACCTCCAGGCATTTCAAAATTAATGTTTTTCAAATTTCCGAACACATTGGTGTTTCCTGCATGGCAAGAGTGCAAACCGCAGTCTGCAATTGTGACTCTAGTGGCTGTTTACAGTTATGTAGTATAAAAAGTGTTCTTCTAAATCCTTTATGTATTGTATGTCCTGAAAGTGCTTTTCATGTGAATGTGAAACAAGCTTTTAATTTATGATTTTTTAACTTGCATATCCGCTCATTTTGCAATTTTGATGCAAGCTGTTCCATAATTTCGTAAAGTTATGCTCAAGTTTCATTTACTTTGGAGTAGCCATTTGTAAATGGAATAACACTATTGATTAACTAATAAGTTATAGAAATCGTTTATTGTGATATTGCGGTTTCTATTTTTATATATTCCTAAAAATCCAAATATTTGTCTTCAGATCTGCGAGTCTCCAAAACCCTGTGAAATTGATCCAGTAAGGTTAAAAGAAGGGGATAATGTAGACATTCACAAGGTGGGTATTGAACTTAAACTCCTTTTCTTGTGTTCTTACTATGTAACAGACAATGCGTGTTTGATATGCTACTCTAAATACATGTTTAGCAATTCCTTACCATTAATAGTCTCATGGCCTTGGGCCTGATTCACCAAGCCATTTGTACACCTATGTTCCACTTAAGTGCACAAATTGGATTGGTTGTGAAAGCACATTCAAATTTGCATTGTAAAGAACCCGAATTTATTCTTGTAAATCGATTTTCACTCACATAATATTTCACCAGTTCATAACATTAAGTGGGAGTGCATCAGTTCTCAGGAGTTTGGGATAGGAATGGGCATTCCAGTGCACGAATGCCAGGCACAATAGATAAACGCCCTGCGGTATTCGCACCATTTTTGCTAGACACATTCACACTGTGGAAACTATCATATGCCCATTCCAGAATGGGAATGGAGACGGCACATCCCCAGATTGGTGGGGGAGTGGAATCTAAGGATTTTCTCCACAGGGAAACATATATATTTTTAAATAGTAAGTGTGTTAGTAATAGGCTGGAGATTTTGTATGGGGAAACATACATATGTATATTTGCTCATGCAAAAATAAAATTTGTGAAAGAATTCCAGGAGTACTCTTGGGAAAACTGCATCAGTGATAGCAAGTTCTGAAAAAGTCAGAAAGGTAGTCCAGATGTAGGAGTCAACCTTTGGGAACCTAGTTTCTCTGAAAAGATAATGACTATAGAATAAAACAATTGCTGCTGTTCAAGGCGTCCCTAAAAGGAAATGAATCTTCTTCCCTCCTTATGCTAATTCATCAATTGGGAGAATGTGGCCAGGGAAAATATCAAAGTAGGCTTCTTTCATTGTTTTTTAAACATTTTTGTGATGATTAGTAAACAGAATCTCTAGATTAAAGATTTTTTGGAAGACTTAGTTCAACTTTAAAAGACTTTACTTTCTAACAGGATGGCGCAGTAGCATCTTTCATTCATCTGATGGTGTGCCTCAACCAGGTGGATTTAGGCATGCCTCATCCCATTGTATATTATTTGATCCCGTTCGTGGTCTTACTTAACCCCATCAGCAAACTGAGGAGTGAATTTAGTGTGCCTACTTCACCCTTTGTTTGGCTAAAGGGAAAATGCAAGCCGGAAAGCCACATAGCAGGTTGAAAAAAATGTAACTAACAGTTGTTGGTAAATTTATCTCTACTCCTAAGTGGTTGATTGGGTTTATTCACCTTCAGTAGTGACAAGGATGGAGCCAGTACAACATGGCTGCGAAAGGAGAGCACCTTTCTTGTCAGCGGGCTCCTGATGTCACTAAACCATGGTTGTTGCTTTCTTTGGGCTGGGCTCTAGTAGTCTTATATCCTCTAGTTGCTGGTCTGTAAATTACTCATCCACACTTTTTGGACCTTCTGGTGAGTGCTGAATCCATAATCACAGGAATGAGCAGTTAACAGCTCTTATTTCCCACAACCCCGCATAATGAGATTGAAGAAAAATGAACCGCTCATAAAACCTAGCAATGTGTGGTTAATAAGGCTATTCACACCCATCCTCTAATTTCACTCTCATACACAAACAATGCAACTGTCTCCTTTTACTTAACCCGTTAAGTGCTTCTGTCGGCCAACGGCCGTCGCGAGCACTACCTCGGTAGTGCTGCGCACGTCCGTTGGCCGACGCGGCCCCGCCCGCTTAATAGAACGTTCCGCACTGGCGCGGAACATTCGAAGCAGTTAACCGGTTAATGTCCCTGCTCCGTGCTTTAGTAAACATTGAATGAAGAAACAACGGTATTTAATGCTGTCATTAAAAGATTTGATTGCTCAGCAAATCTCCGCATACCATACATAGTGTTAATTAATCTTACTCTTCTTTTATCTGTAATCATAGGAACGCGTGGTCCTACCCATCTGTTATGTTACATTGATATGATATTTTTTAATGTGAAACATTTTTGCCTGAATGCACGTATGGTTTATTTCATTTATCATATTGCCACATCATTTGCTCTTCTTTTTTATCACAGTCTCTAAAGTGGATTAATAAGCCTAGAAATGATGACTATCATGTTCTTGTGTTTTTCCCCAGGAAAATCTTCGCTACTATGTAGACAAAGTATTCGGTGCAATTGTACACTCAAGTATGAGCTGTCCCACTTTAATGTGTGATATTTTTTATTCTCTGAGACAAATGGCCTCCAAACGATTCCCTAGTAAGTGAATTTTAAAATTGTTTAGCAGCTGCATTTTGTGTCTTTTTTGCCTGATGGCATTTACCTGTTTGTTTGGCTTCTCCTATGAGAAATCTAGCAAGTGCTCTGTACCAGCAGTTCAGCAGGGCATCTTACTTCATAAATATCTGACAACTCTGCCTGGATCTCCTTGTCCTTAAGGTTACCAGATGACTCCGTCATCAGATAAACCAGTGTAGCGCTTTCCTTTTTACAGATCACTGTTTTTAAATCTGCTGAAAGGAAAGCCCAGAGCTGGAAAACATTATCTCATATGACATGGAGTTCTCTCGTAATCTTAATTTTGTTATTTATCTGCAAAGGCCTGCTGTGTAAGCTTCCCTATCACCTGGCAATGCTGTCACCTAAAGCACTTGCTCTTCTCCCTGTTCTCCATTTTAATTTGTTCATATTTTTAATTCTTTCGTAAATATACCATGTTCACTTTAGTGCAGCAGGTGGGAGAATAGAAAAGTGTAAGGGTCAATATGAAGTGACACTTATGCAAGCCTTCATTAATAAAATGATAATGTTAAAAACACAACTTTTCCTTATTTAATGGTTCCCCAAGTAGTGTATCCTGCTTCTAAGCATTTTAAATAGGTGGTGCTGTTACTGATATATACTTTTTTAAACAAAAATTATATATAATTAACCAATTATTTTAAAAGTAAAAAATAAGCTTAATTCAGACAAATGAGCCTTTTATTAAAAATTACAAAATAGATAAAAGGTATTAAACATGTGTCTAGCAAAGTGTATTACTGATTAAATACAAATGTTAGCGTGGAAATTTGTTAATCACTGTTAAATAGCATTATTTATCAATTACATTAATATATTCAAATGCGTTATTTAATATGCATTTAATTTGAGGAGTTAAAATGCTGTAATATTCTATTTGATCAGTTCTACATTAAAAGGATAAACTTTTAAGATGAATTGACATTTGTATTTTACATTAAAATATTTTTTTAAACTTGTTTTCAAAGAATACTTAATGTTAATAGTTATCCTTACGCTTTACTATAGGAAGATCTCCACCTTCATGTGCAAAGTTACTAGCAGTAAATTTACATTTGTAAATCCTGTACCAGGCAGCTCCATTCCTTGATTTTAGGCGGTGGAGATATGTTAGTCTACACTGGGAAATGGTGAATAGCAAAAAATGTAAGGTTACTTCTAGATGTATTGATAGACCTAAACAAAGGGGAGGGGGCTGGCAGTGATCCTTGAAAGTAATATCCGACTCAAACTGATGTAAATCACTATTTCCGGCTGTGAAGCAACCTTCTTTTCCTTATGACTCACCTGTTCTCACTTTGTAGCAGGTTTTCTTATCTATCGACCTCCGGGACCTGCCAGGGCTTTTCTAAATGCTCTGGTGGATCATCTTCCTTCCTATGCCATTCGGTATCCGACTTTTACTGTTCTAGGCGATCTCATCCTTCATGTGGAAGACTCATGGTGTCTTGTAGCATCGTCTTTAGTGAAGGACCTTGAGGCTTTGGAACTGTTTCAGCTGGTCCACTTTCCAACGCATATCGGGGGCATACCCTAGATCCAATTTTTTCAAACTGTGCTTCTATAAAAATTACTTTCCCGATTCCTGTTGCTCGGTCTGATCACTTCATTCTTCCTTTACAGATCAATGAGTCCTTGACTATAATAGGCCCTTCTAATCGCTCCCCCTCCTATAGAAAAAACGTATATGGTCGCTAGTCAACTCTGTTGCTTTTACTGCCAAACTAGCTAGAAGTCCCCCTGTACTTGATACATACCTGCAGAATGCCAATAAACCAATATCTTCCTGAATAATCGGGGTTCTGAACACCCTAGCTCCCCTAAAGACATGTAATAGCACCCGCCGCAGTCCAACAGCGGAATGGTTTTCTGAGGAAAGTTTGGGCCTTAAAAAGGACTGTAAAAGGCTAGAGCGCCTTTGGAGAAGAGACTACAAGCTTGATGACAAAACTGCATACGTAGAAGCACTAAACAATTACCATAAACAGATCAAGAGATCACGTACTAAATGCTACACACTTAAAATTGAATCCTCGAGAGGTTCACCCAGGGAGATCTTTCAGATTGTCGAAAACCTCTCTTGAGCGAGGTGCTGCCTCCATACCCTCTTCTACAGAACACTGCAACCTAGTGGCCCGTTATTTTTCCAGAAAGATGGATACCATCTATGCCTCCTTCCCTGAAGCTAGCAGGAATTTTAAATTCATCCCCCCGGAGAACACACTTCCTCCCGAGGATCTTTTTAACCTTAAAGCTCCAACTGTGTTGGAGTCCCTCAGTCTTCTCTCTGCTGTGAAATCGGGCTCTCCTGCTGATCCCATGCCTTCGACCATGTTGCTACGCGGGGAGAATGCTATTGCCCCTGTTTGCAATCTTCTTAATCTTTCATTTGCCTCTGGTCTAGTCCCGTTGGACTGGAAACACGCAATGATGGTCCCTTTACTTAAGAAACCATCATTGGACCCCACTCTCCCAGAAAATCTGAGATCTGTCATGGCAGAAAAATACTTTGACCTTCAGTTAACGAAGTATATTGAAGGAAATAACCTGTTACATGAGACTCAATCAGGCATCAGACCCATGTACAATACTGAATCGGCTCTGCTTCTAGCTTCCAAATTGTTGACACTATCTGCAGATGAGGGTAAAACAGCGGCCTTGATCCTGCTGCATTTAAGCACCGCTTTTGAAATGGTCTCCCACAGCATTCTTTTGGAACGCCTATAGGATCTAGGAGTTCGGGGCTGTGCACTTGACTGGATCACAGATTTCCTACATGACCGTTCTTTCCAGGTCGTCCAGCAGTCCTATCAGTCCGAGATTCGCTCCTTGTTACAAGGGGTGCCTCAGGGTTCGACTCGGAGTCCGACCTTGTTTAATGTCTATATGCGCCCTCTGGCGGACGTAGTGGAGCGTCATGGGGTGAAGATGGTTTCATATGCTGATGATACTCAGCTGATTATCACCCTGGCACAGGACGAAGGTGATGCTGCTCCTAAGTTTAGAGCATGCCTGATGGACCTGGTAAAATGGATGACTTCCAGCTGCTTTCAACCAAATGCTGGAAAGACTGATATTCTTGTGGTTGGTAAGCAACCGTTCATTTGGTCCTCTGTTTGGTGGCCCCCTGAACTGGGGCAGGTCCGTGACCCCAAACCTAAAATAAACAATCTGGGGGTTTGGTTTGACACAGCACTGTCCTTTGACTACCAGATCTCATCTCTGGCCGGCACTTGCTTAGGCATCTTGAAGATGGTTCGCAAAATCTTAGTGCTGCTGCCAGAGTCAGCCAAGAAAACAGTCATCCAGGCATTGATGGAATATCACCTGGACTACTGCAATGTTCTTTATATTGGGGTTTCTAAGGGCAGAATAAGAATGTTGCAGAGGGTGCAGAATATCACCGCCCATATGCTCCTTAATATTCCTAGTCTCTCCCCTCTGGGTTCGGCTCTTGTAAAGCTCCACTGGCTCCCTATGCAGGCTAGAGTGGCCTTTAAAGCCTTATCTTTCTGTCATAAAATCGTAAATGTGAAAGGTCCTCGATTCCCTCCCCCCCCCCCCGATTAAACTTATTAGCCCAATCGCAGTATTAGATCGTCGGGAACAGCTAAATTGACGATCCCCAAAGTTTACAGATCTCGTCTGGGTGGCAGATGCTTTGGCCTGCTTGCAGCTAAAATGTGGAACCTTTTCTTCCTGGATCTCAGATGCAGCCCTCAGCAGTGCTGTTTCATAGGAATTTGAAGACCTGGTTCTTCAGGCAAGCCACAGTCATTTAATGACTATGGCTGGCTTGTCGTACACTTCTGTTTGACAGTATAAGAGAAAACCTAGTGCGGGGACACTGCGTATTGAGTAACCAGGTGCTTTACAAATTTCTAACATAACATGCTTCAACTGGCATTCTCACCTAACTATAATGTCACTTCAACCTTCGCTTTCATTGAATTATGCATGGCGCGTAAGCAAATATTTTTTCTACTTGGGTTGTACAAGCTCACTTAGAGCCACAGGCAAAATCAAGATGTAAAGTACTTTCACTGGGAGATTAATACAGGCCTTTACAGTTCGGTTTTGAATATAACAATCACAATTGCAATATTGCACGGCAAAACGATCACTGAATACTACGACCTCCTATAGTCGGTCTCATTGAGAGAGGACATTACATCAATGGAAAGTTGGTGACTATATTAGTACTCCGTTGAAATCAACAGTGCTTCTCAATATGTAAATACTATAACCTAGGATTTGATCCAGGATCCATGTAACATCAGCTCTGCATAGAACTGAAGATAATTTGTACGATTTTTTTTCACACTACCTTTCAATGTAATGGCTCACTCTGCTTCCATAAATGGTAATCCTCCGGTCAAGAGTTTGAATCCCAGCAAGACCAACTCGGATTGACCTTGTCGGAGTTTGGTAAATTGAGTAACACACAATTAAGTGATGGTAGCACTATATAAAAACAAGTTATTGTTATTTTAAATGGAGTACATAAAACCTATCAGTTAGAGCACTCAGTATAACATCTGCTTGTAGATTCATCACAAGCACAAGTGTCCGTTAGTCCTAGTAATAGTCGTATTGGCGCCTTTAGAATGACTTGCACTCTTCCAAGCAGCATGGCCACAAATGTCTTGGCTTTGGGAAGGCGCTTGAGACAATTTGATTTCAAAGGTCCACATTGCAAGTAGCTTGGTAATAGGTGTGAAAACACACCAGTACACGTACAATTTGCCCACAGTGCAGGGTAGGTTGTGGCACTCATTTATTTTATTTTCTGAGCAGTACCACTGCTACCACATTATTTTATACCTGCACAATTTCTCCAAATGTGACCATGTGGAAATTTCACATAGAGAATCGCGCTTTGCGGCACTTATGCTCATCCTGAAATAAATGCAAAGGGTGCAGAACTCGGAATGAGGCCACTAGGGAAACAACCTTTACATCGCGGTCATTAGACCGCCATGCCTTTACAACGCGGTCGTTACAACGCGATGCCATTACTATGCAAGTCATTACATCGACTTGCAGTAGATGGCGGTCTAACATAAGGAATAGTATAATTTACTATTCCAACACCTTCCCTACTGTTGCGTAGGCTGGAGTTGGAATAGTAAATTATACATTCCTAATGTTACGGCGACATCTACTGCAAGTCGATGTAATGACTTGCGTAGTAATGGCATCGCGTTGTAACAACGCAGTCGTTGTAACAACGCAGTCGTTGTAATGACTGCGTTACCTACCGCGTAGTAAAAGCACGCGTTGTAACGTGCTATATTCGGCCACTAGGGTCTTTAAGAGATACAGACCCTATACACTCTGGCATTAGGACTTTTTTCTTTTGAAGATTGCATTAATAGTGAACTGGGTGGGAACTTGACACACTCTTTAGTGGTTTAGGGTTGCGTGTGGCATGTCAAGCATCTTAGATTAACATAGCGTTACCTCCATAGGAAGATTTCCAAATTTACCATTAAGTGAACCAACACACTTGTAGATTGTGATGTCAGCAGGATGAACAGTATCGCAAAGAGAAAGGCAGCAGGGTGTCCCTCAACAACTTGAAACACTACATCCTTTTTATGTGTAGTTATCATCTCCACACAATCAACACATAGGGTCTTCTCAGAGCCACCCTATTTCTCGAACACTGGTTCATTTTCTTTTTAAACCCCCCCCCCTTTTTTTTTTTCCAAATTCGCGAATACGTCTCACATGCTCAAAACAAAAGCAGACATTCAATAGACACTAGCACATTTAAAATTCACAACTATGTTACTCTATGCATCTGACTGGGTGTGTTAGTGTCTGAATGGGTCTCTGAGTGGATGCATTAGTCTCTGAGTGAGTGCATTAGTCTCTGAGTGAGTGCATGAGTCTCTGAGTGGGCCTGTGACTGGGAGAATGAATGTCTGAGTGGGTGCATGAGCGCCTGAATGGGACTGTGACTGGATGCGTGAGTATCTCTATGGTTTTGTGAGTGGGTGCAGAGTGTCTGGGTGTGTGTGTGTGTGAATGGGTGCATGAGTCTGAGTGGGTCTGTGAGTGGTGTAAACCCATTGAAGGCGGCTGGTTTCTGGAGCAACAACAAATGGCCAAAAGAGAACACCAGAAAACAATTTGTTCGAGGCATATGAGCTGCAGATCACACACTATGCATAGATCGCCATCTGGTTGTATTGGAATAAGTCTTTGGAAGTCACGAGATCGGTGACTCCTCCTTTAGACAATAGTGCGCATGAGCCTCGACTCCATCTTCAGATTGTTTTTTCCGCCATCGGGCTCGGATGTGTTTGTCGCGCTCCAGTTCGGTGCCGCCACCGTTCTAACTTTCGACGCGCAATCCTTCACCCTTTCGTCGGTATTGTTTTCGACCGCGTTTCCCTTTTTCGACACGCATCTCTACTACTCCAATCCTTCGATTCTGGTCGTCGCCGCAGGCCTTAAGGCCTAACTGCGCCATCAGGCCTCTTAGCTCATGGAAAGGACTCCCTTCAAAAAGTGTCCTCAATGTGGCTCCAAGTTTCCCCACGCCGATCTTCACGAGGTGTGTACCCTCTGCCTTTCGCCCGAGCATGAGGCCAAAGACTGTCCAGCTTGCGCCTCTTTCCGCTCCAAGAAAACCATACGGGATCGTCGAGCTCGAAGAAACATGGCTCGATCGTCGACATCCATACCAGACGATATCTTCCAGGAAGGCGTCGATGTACAGGAACACCTCGAAGAGGGCCTCATCAGCGCCTCCGAAGCCGACGATTCCGACGTCGAAGACATCACTCCTGGGCAATGGGTCGTAAGTACTGACATCGACCCCTCCCCACCATCCATTCCGGCAAAGGCTTAGGTAACACCTTCACCTCCGGGCCTAGGTGCACACCGGGACAAAACTTCTCACGCCCGCCTTCCGGCTCGGCCAAGAAGTCGACAAATAAGCCTTCAGGCCGCTCGAGCCAGCCTACCCTCTGTGCCGAAACCCCATCCCCGGCACCGAGACCAAAAGACAAGCCACTGTCTACGCCCGCGCCAAAACCAGGTTCCACATCGGCGCATTCGGCACCGAAACCCACCGGCACTGCGCCTTCGACTCCGAAAAAGCCATCGGAATCGCGCAAACAACCAGTTCTTAGAACCACTGGAACGCAACCTTCGGAGCCGACAAAGTTACCGGTACCGGCTCCAAAGATCCCAACGGAACCGACAAAAACTCCCGTTTCTAAACCTAGGGAGTACAAAACAACTCAAAAATCGGTGCCACACAAACATTCGGACCTGAAAAAATCGGCGCCGAAACACCATACTTCACAGGAGGAGCTTTTCCAACCCGATCCAACCCAGCAAATCCTGGAAATAGACCCAAATACAGGTCGCCTTGTGGTTAGTCCTTCCAGGAAGAGGAAATTGGACAAACCTGCACCAGCTCCACTCCCTCTCAAGAAAAGAGACCTTGCCACTTCTCCTCTCAGGATCCCTTCTCCACCCCCTCCTCCACACCACATCTCTCCTGTTCCATCTCCAATACCCTCACAATCTCCTCCACCTCAAGATGATGAGGACCCTTCTGAGTACGAGGGTGATGATCAACCCTTAGGAGAACCTAGCCCTCCTAATATCCCAACTCACCCATGGAACAATTATGGCACACCAGATGTTCCTGACACACCACAGGATGATGTCTACCCATCTAGACCACCGCCAGAGGACACTATAGGGTTCACTCAGCTCATACACAGAGCCGCAGAATACCACGGTGTAGATCTACATACAGACCCTATAGAGGAAGACTTTCTTATGGACACTTTCGCACCATCTCAAAGGTCCACTTCTATTCTCCCAATGCTGAAAGGGGTAATCAAACACGCTCCTGAAATCTTCAAAGATCCTGTCAGGGCTAGAGTCATTAACCCCAGGGTAGAAAAGAAATAGAAGTCTGCCCCAGCTGACCCTGTTTACATTAAAGGGCAACTTCTCTTAGATTCCCTAGTGGTTTCTAACGCCAGGAAAAGGGCTAACTCCCAAACCTCAGGCGATGCTCCACCTCCTGATAAGGAGTCAAAACTCTTGGACGCATCAGGTAAAAGAACAGCGTCCCAGGCAGCTAACATTTGGCGAATTGCCAACACACAGGAGTTGCTGGCTAGGTACGATAGGGCACATTATGATGAACTGGAGACCCTACTACAACACCTTCCAGATCAATACAAAGCAAGAGCCAATGATCTTATACAGGAAGGCAAGACTATAACAAACACCTCCATTCGCTGTGCTCTGGATGCCGCAGACACAGCCTCACGAGCCATTAATACCAGTGTCCTTTTGCGTAGACATGCATGGCTCCGTATTTCGGGGTTCAAACTCGAGGTCCAAACTGCCATACTAAATCAGCCGTTTGACCAAGAACATTTATTTGGCCCTACTGTGGATTCATCTTTAGAAAAGATGAAAAAAGACACTGACACAGCCAAATCAATGGGAGCATTACAATCCCAAACTCACAGAAGTTCCTTTCGTCGCTCCTCTTATAGGGGCGCCTCTAGAGGCTTTACCACGGACAACTCCTCCACGTCCTATAAAAGTCCCACCCAGACCTCCTCTACCAGAGGTTATTACAGAGGAGGCTACAGGGGTAATAATAACAAAGGTAGAGGCAAAACCGTCAATACCTGTACTGCCTCCACCTCCAAACAATGACTTCCCTCCACTCCCCCCAGACCATTCCACTCCAGTCGGGGGAAGATTACTACAGTTCCTACCTGTCTGGAACACCATTACCACGGACAGGTGGGTGAGACAAATCATCCAATCCGGTTATTGCCTGGAACTCACTTCAACTCCTCCAAACATACCACCCAAACAGCGTCCAATGTCAGCAGACCATTTAACGCTTCTCAAACAAGAGGTACTTTCCCTCTTACAAAAACATGCAATAGAACCAGTTCCCCTGCATCAGCAAAACACAGGGGTCTACTCACTGTATTTTCTCATTCCAAAGAAGGGCGGAACCCTGAGGCCCATCCTCGACTTCAGACTATTAAACCTCTACATACAGTCGGACCATTTTCATATGGTCACTCTTCAACAACTCCTTCCTCTACTCAAACAAGGCGATTTCCTTGCCACCTTGGTTCTCAAGGACGCCTACTTCCACATTCTCATTCACCCGGCTCACAAAAAATATCTTCGATTTGTAGTGGACGGTCAACATTATCAGTTCAAGGTGCTCCCATTCGGAGTCACCACAGCACCCAGGGTCGTCACAAAATGTCTGGCAGTCGTAGCAGCCCACTTAAGAAGACAACAAATTCACGTCTTCCCATACTTGGACGACTGGCTCATAAAAGCCAAGTCGCATACCCAGTGTGTAAATCACACACACACACACCACAATTCAACTACTTCACGACTTAGGGTTCACAATAAACCTCACAAAGTCTCACCTCCAACCCTCCCACATCCAGCAATATCTAGGTGCCACAATAGACACCTTAAGAGGCCTTGCATACCCCAATCCAGCCAGGATAGCAAGCATGCAAGCCCTTATAACAAAATTCCAGCCGCAGCACTCCCTTCCAGCTCGGGTGTTGATGCAACTAATAGGGATGATGGCCTCTTGCATATTCATAGTCCCGCATGCAAGACTCCAGATGCGCCCCTTGCAAGAATGCTTAGCACGTCGGTGGAACCAAGCTCTAGGTCGGCTAACAGATCTGGTGTTGGTGGATGGCCGCACACATCGCTCTCTGCAGTGGTGGAACACCCAAAACCTTTCCAAAGGGCGACCGTTCCTAGAGCCAGTTCCACAGATTGTATTAACCGCAGACGCATCGCTCACCGGATGGGGAGCTCATCTACTACATCACACCATACAGGGCGCATGGACACCTCAACAAAAACTACTCCACATCAATCATTTGGAGTTACTAGCAATCTTTCTGGCATTAAAATCATTCCAGAAACACATATCCGGCAAAGCTGCGTTAGTCCGGACGGACAATATCACAGCAATGTATTATTTACAAAAACAGGGGGGACGCACTCTCTGCAGCTCTCTCAACTAGCTCAGACCATATGGAGGTGGGCTATTCCTCAAAACATATTCCTGTTAGCCCAACACCTTCCAGGAATTCAGAATCAGATGGCAGATCTGTTAAGTCGTCAAACACAACAGATTCACGAGTGGGAACTTCACCCACAGGTTCTTCAACCGTTTTTCCAAATGTGGGGGCATCCAGAGATAGATCTCTTCGCCACACATTACAACACAAAATGCCCAATCTTCGCCGCCAGATATCCACACCCATTGTCCAAAGGCAATGCGATATGGATGAATTGGTCAGGCAGATTTGCGTACGCTTTTCCGCCTCTCCCACTCATTCCGTTAGTGGTGCGCAAGCTGCAACAACAGTCACTAACACTGATTCTAGTTGCTCCAACATGGGCCAGACAACCATGGTACACAACATTGCTGGAACTATCCGTAGTCCCGCACCAAAAACTACACCTCTCCCCACATCTCTTAACACAGAACCGTGGAGAGATCAGACATCCAGATCCAGCACAGCTCAATCTAGCGATCTGGCTCCTGAAGTCCTAGAATTTGGTTACCTCAATCTTCCACCTGATTGTATGAACGTTATCAAAGAGGCTAGGCGCCACACCACTAGAGCCTGCTATGCAGCCAAGTGGAAAAGATTTGTTATATACTGTACCAATAACACAATCAATCCTCTAGATGCGTCCATTCAACACATCATATGTTACCTGCTGCATCTTCAAAGATGTAATCTAGCATACACATCCATTAGATTGCATCTCGCTGCCATAGCAGCTTACCTACAAAATAGACAACATTTGTCATTGTTCAGGGTACCAGCCATTAAAGCATTTATGGAAGGCCTCAAAAGAATAATTCCTCCCAGGGTACCACCCTCTCCAGTGTGGAATCTAAACATTTGTCCTCACTAGATTAATGGGCCCTCCATTCAAACCTCTACATAAATGTGAGCTCCAATTTCTTACATGGAAAGTTGCTTACCTTGTAGCCATCACATCTCTCAGAAGAGTCGGTGAGTTGCAGGCACTAACTATTCAAGAACCATTTTTACAACTCCATCATAACAAAGTGGTTCTCAGGACAAATCCCAAATTCCTTCCTAAAGTTATTTCTCCCTTCCATCTCAACCAATCTGTGGAGTTGCCAGTATTCTTCTCGCAACCACAAACAGTAGCAGAAAGAGCTCTTCATACACTAGACGTGAAAAGAGCCCTCCTTTACTACATTGACAGAACAAAACCTTTTCACAAAACAAAACAATTTTGTATCCTTCTCACCACCACATAAAGGCAATCCTATATCAAAGTCTGGGATTGCAAGGTGGATTGTCAAATGTATACAAATTTGCTACCACAAAGCAAAACGTACACTATCTATTCCCCCTAAAGCCCACTCTACCCGCAAAATAGGGGCTTCCATGGCATTTTTAGGGAACATTCCCTTAGATGACATCTGCAAAGCAGCTACATGGTCTACACCGCACACATTCACAAAACACTATTGTGTAGATGTGCAGGCAAAACAACAAGCTAGTGTGGGCCAAGCTGTACTCAAAACACTATTTCAAACTACTGCAACAGATATTGGTGGTCCCCGCTAAAGGGAAGTACTGCTATGCAATCTATGCATAGTGTGTGATCTGCAGCTCATATGCCTCGAACGGAAAATGCTACTTACCGGTATGCATCTGTTCTTGGCATGTAGAGCTGCAGATCCACACACGCCCACCCACCTCCCCGGCTACCTTTATCTGTTCCAGTATTATCTTAATTAGATACAACATATATGGACATCTCTTTCTGTTTCTCACAAAACTCCATTTCCCTTCTTGGCGAAAAAACAATCTGAAGATGGAGTCGATGCCCATGCGCACTATTGTCCAAAGGAGGAGTCACCGATCTTGTGACTTCGAAAGACTTATTCCAATACAACAACAAAGTGCAAACATCCGGGCCCAACACCAGATCGCGATCTATGCATAGTGTGTGGATCTGCAGCTCTACATGCCAAGAACAGATGCATACTGGTAAGTAGCATTTTCCTTACAAGGGAAAAGGGAGCGCCGGAAGAACCAAACATGATTTTCACTGGGGTCCTGAAATTATTGCATAATGTGAAATGCAAAATAACAAAAAAACTAAATAATCAAAAGAAAGCCCTGGCCAGGCTTCCACACTTGCGTGCATTTATGCTTGTTACTAGCAATGTTTGTAGAAGTATGAATGAAATCAACCATAGAAAGTGGCCCAACAGATAAAAAAAGGCCCACAAACCCTAAAAAAACAGCCCACACACTGACCATTAAGACCAGCCCTCGGGCTGGTCTTAATGGCCAGTCCGACCTTGGAAGATGTACTATCTGTAGTGGGAGAGGGTGCGTTCTTATGTTTAGTTTAATTTGTCAGTTTGAACTTGTTGTGGCTTATTTTTCGGGGCAACACCAGGGGGAGTTCCAATTCACTTGAGCACCTCCTAGGACAGTAGACAGGCCTTGAATAAGTACGTCTGTCTAAGGCAGGGGGTGGTAGGAACGCTGGTATGTGCCAATAATGGCCAATTAATGTATTTTTTGTATTATTATTATGGATGTATGCTAAGAGCTCTGCCTTATTTTTTCTGTGTTAGAAATTGGTGTTTTTTTTCTTCTTCCGATGTGTGAGTTTCTATAGCATGGACCAGACTTCATGGGCATTGAAGCACAACACAGCAAATTGTCAATTACGAACTGAGATACTGGCAGCAGATAGATGAATTGCTTCCCTGATGGAGAGTGCTGCAAGAAGCATGGTTTATTTATTTATTTGTTTATATAGCGCCTGAATCGACCCCCGAAGGGGTATCTCTGCGCTTCGGACGGGTGGCATAGGCCTGCTACTGCAACTGAATCAGAGACAGAAAAGCGTGGTCTTGAGCCACTTCCTAAATTGTAGGTGGTCTGAACATTCTCGTGTGGAGGGAGCTCATTCCAGTATCGGGGGCCAAGATAGGAGAGGGCCTTCCCCCCCCCCCTAGTCTGGCCTTTCTGACTCGGGGAATCACAAGAAGATGCTTGGAGCTTGAACGGAGAGACCTAAGAGGTAGGTAAGGTGTAAATTTCTCCGAGAGATCGGTGGGACCAAGATTTAATAGCGCCTTATGAATAGTGCAGCAAACTTAAAATTTTACCCGCTGGCGTATTGGCAGCCAATGGAGCTGAGAGAGAAGAGGACGGGAAGGAGTCCTAGGAGGGGCATTAAGGACCAATCGCGCCGCCGTATTCTGGACTACCTGCAGTCTGCTGAGCGTAGCCTCATTAGCAGAGATCAGCAGACCATTGCAGTAGTCCAGACGGCTCAGTATAAGAGCCTGAGTCAGAGTCTTACGGGTTGAGTCGGGGAGCAACGGAAAGACTCGGCGGAGTAAGCCCAACGTATGAAAACAAGAGCCAGCTGTCTGAGCAGCGTGCTCCTTCAAAGTCAGGGCTTGATCCAGACGGACACCTAAATTCTTAACAAGGGATTTAGGGGCAGGAGGAGCACCTAGCTCAGCAGGCCACCATTCGGGGGTCCACAATAAAGGTGCGTCTCTGAAAAGCAGAATCTCCGTTTTTCCAACATTGCACTGGAGAAAATTGCTCTTCATCCAGTGTGAAATAGCTCTCATACCAGAAGAGAAGGCCGCCTGTACAGACGGAGTAAATTTGTCGAAGGGAAAAAGCAGCTGTGTATCGCCAGCATAGGATATAGGGGTGAACCCATGCGTCCTAAGGAGATTAGCGAAGGGGGCAACATAGATATTGAACAATGTGGGGCTCAGACAAGAGCCCTGAGGTACTCCCTTGGACAATTCCATGGATGCTGAACGATACGGGCCCAGGTTGACGGTCTGGGAGGGAGCAGATAGAAAGCTCGCCACCCACTGAAAAGCAGAATTCCTTAGTCCAATTTCTTTCATTCTTCTGAGCAATATCTGAAACAGTGTCGAACGCGGCAGATAGGTCCAACAGCACTAGTATCGTAGAATGAACCTTGTCTAGCGTCATCCTGATGTTATCCGTGACCACTAGCAGGCCTGATTCAGTGCTGTATTTGGGCCTAAAGCCTGACTGGGAAGGATCTAAACTACCAGTTAGTTCGACATGGTTGGAGAGATGTTTATTAACATGCTTTTCCAATAATTTGCTCAGGAAGGGAAGAAGTGATATAGGGCGGAGGTTGGAAAGATCCGTCAAAGGAACCTTGGTATTCTTGCGAATGGGCCTAACCTGTGCTACTTTCCATTCTGACGGAACGGGACCCTCACTCAATGAGAGATTGAGGAGGTATCTAATAGAAGGAGACAGTTGACATGCCAGGGAGGTGACAACTTTGGCCGGGATGGAATCGAGGGGTGGGACCCTGATTTTACGGAACAAACCAATATTTCTACCTCTGCCAAAGTCAAAGGAGGGAAACTCTCGAACAACTGGGAGGTAGTTGGTTCTGGTTGATCGGATATTGTTGTGACCAACGGCTGACTTCCTGACAGGACAATTTTCTCGTAGATGAGCTCAATTTTCTGCGCAAAGTATAGTGCAATATTGTTACATAGCGCTTGCATGGGCGCTTCAGGGTGCTCACAGGCCTTAGGGTTGATAAAAGACTGGAGAATGTGATGCAAGGTTTTAGGGACGTTGCCAGCCTGGGCTAATTGAGATGCAATGTGAGCTTTACGAGCTGCTTTTATATTTTTATGGTAACTGGACAGAGTGGCCAGAAACCGAACTTTATCTCTCTCATCGTGGGTAGTCCGCCAGCGTCTTTCATATTTCCTACTGAGTTGTTTCTGTCCGCGCAGCTGAGGAGAAAACCAGGCCGTCTGGGGGCGTTTAGAGTGGTTAGGGAGAGATTTCAAAGGCGCAAGTTGGTCGATAGCCGTGGAAGCAGTGAGGTTGTATTTGGCTAGAGCTTCCTCTATGTTATCTGATGCGGTGTTTCGTGGCATTGAGAAGTAGACTTGAAAGTTCTCCGGAGTGATTTTCTGCCATTGTCTGTGGGTACAGTAGGTGACAGGGTTTAATCCCTTCTGCTCCCTTGGACCCTGGATGGAAAATTCGATCGACGCATGATCGGACCAAGTTAGCTGTTGGGGGGGGTTCACACTGAATACTAGAAGAGTTGGAGAAGATAATGTCCAGTGTGTGGCCTGCTATAGGGGTAGGACCTTCATTGAACTTGGATAGGCCCAAGAGAGCCAGGTCTATCAAAAGTGTCTGTGCATCAGTGTTGAGGGAACATTCACTTCATGGTCACCCCCACGTTTTGCTGGTGTCATTATGTTTTACTGACTAATCAGGATCCCAGTCTCTGTGCTTCTCCCCTAAATTGGACATGGTGAGTACTTGGGTACACTCCAGATTGGCTACTGGTGTACCCTTGTAAGTCCCTAGTATATGGTACTAAGGTACCCAGGGCATAGGTACACCAGGGGTCTCCCATTGGCTGAAGCATGTTATGCCACCCATGAGAGACCACTCAAATTGTGACTACAGGCCTGCCATTGCAGCCTGTGTAAGCTGGTGCTAGCACCACTTACGACAGATATAAGATTCCTTACATCTGGGGTCACTGCACTTAACCTATAAGTCACCCCTAAGGCAGTCCTTTCAATCTTGAAAGCAGGGTGCCCGGTTCTAAGTGTAAGGGTGCCCCTGCATGAGCAGGACACCCCTACAACCTTCGGAGTCCATTCTCCCAGGTTGTAAGTGCATCAGCCGTTAAGATGCATAGTGACCATGTCTCATTACACGATGACCATCTCTAAACTGGATGTAAAGAATCCTGTCGTGTTTGGTATCAAACATGTTGGAATCATACCTCCCACACCGTAAACGGTGTGTGAGGTATGATTCCATGCACTGAAAAGCTCCTCCGGGAGGCCCTCTGTGTTCCCGGTAGCAGTCTTCTACACCCTGACAGCAAACTGTCTGCTGCTGACTAGAGACATGATTCTGCCCTCCTGCTGCTGAGCAGAGGAAGGCAGGACAATAGGTATCCTGTCACAGGGCGGTGTGACCACCTCGCAGACGGGACTTAGTGGATTGGGACAGGATGGGGGCGCTTGCCAGCACCACTCAAACTGCTTGAAGAGCACATTGGTGCCCTCTTTGCATACTCCAGTCCAAACCAGTTCAGGGAGCCATTGGCTTCCGCTCTGGAGCGAAACTGGACAAAAGACATGGGAGTATCCTCCCCACTGTCCAGCCCTCCTCTGGGAGGGACTCCTGATTTGTTCCAACCCTTTCCTTAGGGTACTTAAGGGCTTACCTATGGGTGGGTCCCTAGATTCGTCATGGGACAAGATTCAGATCACATATCACATCAACTTCAACCGTCTGGGCACTCTGGATCTCGCTGGACTTCATGTTGGGAACCGAGACTGCAACTGGGAAGACTCCTGCTGATCCTGGTTTCGTAATCCTGCAAGTCTGCTGCAGTGTCTGTGCCTGTCCTCCATACAGGTTCTTCACAGGAGCTGTGGACATCCAAGACACCCTGAAGGAATCTCCCTTGGAGTGAAGGAGTCCCACGGACTCCAAAAGGCTCACTCAGCACCACAGGTGGTGGTTCTGCAACTCCCTCAAGGCCTGCACTGTCTTCTCACCGAGTTTGAGGCCAGTATCTCTCTTTGGAACGGCTGGAACAGAATCCCTGTGCAGTGCGTCGACTTGCCGTTGCCAAGGCTTGTTGACTCTCCTCCAGAGATCTTCGGGCTCCAAGAAGCTCCAGCCTCAAGCATCTCCTGCAGCCAAGATCCTCACCTGCACTGCGTCGTTTGCACCGTGGGCCTTTATCCTTTGGTGAGCTGCTTGAGGTCCTCTTGCGACTCCTGTGCCTCCGGACTGTGGGTACTCTTGATGGTCTCTTCGACTCCTGTGGGCTCCCCTGCTTGCTGGGGGCCTGCTCTAACTTACCTGCTTGTGGTGAGTCACTTGGACCTTGCTGGTCCTGACACTGCACCTTTTTTGTCGACCACGTTGTTTGCCACTGCCAAGGCTTGTTGGTGCCCCTGCCGAACACTGACCCCTTGGCTCTCGACATCTGACTTGGGACAGCTTGTGAACGGCTCCTGGTCTTCTACAGCATCACCTGGTCTGCACAGCTGCAACTTCAAGGTCCCCGTCAAACTCTCCTGCATCTCTGACATCGGTGGGCATCCTGTGCCTCCTGAGTGGCATAGACTTTGTCCCCTCTGCTTTCAGGTACCTCATCTTGAATCTACCTTTGGGTTCCACCGGACACTTTCACCTTCTTCATCAGGGGCATCTTTCCTGAAGTCCTCCATTGTGGTCTACGGCGTTTTCGGATGCCACTTCGCACCTATGCACCCGGCTTCCCGGGTGTAGGTATCCTGATTCCTGGGGTATCCACGGGTGGGGTGGCTCTCCAACCTACCGTCTCCACGGGGTTTCTTCAGGGTCCGCTGGGAAGGGTGGTACTTCTTTAAACACACCTATTGACTAACCTTGAGCACGTGGTCGTGTTCCCACTCTGCACACGACCTCCGTGGGGTTCCTAGATACTCACCTTGGGTGGTTCCTTGGGTCCTCGACTCTTCTACGTCTTCTGGGTCCATTCTCTACTTAGGTTGTGGTTCGCATTCCACTATTTTAGTATATGGTTTGGTCTCGCCCTGGAGACCACTGTGTATTCTGTGCTATTTACGTTTTCTATTGACAAAGTATTGTGTGTATTGTGTTGCATCTCCGGGTAGGAGATAATACATTGTGTTAGTGAGCGTAAATAATAAATACATATTATTCGAGGCATTTGAGCTGTAGATCAAATGCTTTGCATACTCCTGCCATTTAGTGTTGGGTCCAGATGTTTGCAAGCTGTTTTTCTTCGAAGAAGTCTTTCCAGTCACGAGGTAGGTGACTCCTCCTTTCGGTGATAGTGCGCATGGGCATCGACTCCATTGTTAGATAGTTTTTTTCTGCCATCAGGTTTGGACGTGAATTGCGGCGCTCCGGTTCGACACCGTTTCTCGGGTTCCCCTCGGTTTGCAATCCACTACCCTCGACGGTATTGTTATTCGATCGCGTTTCCCATTCTCCGCGTATCGTATCGACTCGGAAATCTTCGATCGGAAACTTCGTGGAAGGCCGTGGGGCCAAGCCGTGTCGGTTCAGCTCGCAGTCGATGGAACGGACTCCATTTAAATTCTGTCCCGGGTGCTGCGCCAAGTATCCGCGCACCGACTTGCACGAAGTGTGCAACTTGTGTCTGTCCCTGGAACACAGGGGAAGTAACCCTGTAAAGGGCACTGAGATAAGTAAAGGGATAGAAACTTAATTCATAAAAGAGAGCAGTAGGAAATATAACGAGGGACATATAGGTCAATGTATGACAAATATTTATTACACAATGAAGGTATTCAGGTGCTCACACAGTAAGTGACAATAAGCGTGACGTGAGAAGTGAGGGTGAACTTAAAATAATGACATCGCATTGACAACAGAAATAGAAGCTCCTTTAAAGATTTTTACAGAGTATAAGGAGTTCATGTTGTAGGGGGTCGACGACGTTTCGAACTCAATTATTCGAGTTCATCTTCAGGACAAAAAAATGTGAGCAACTTGAATTGAGCTGAAGAAGGAAATAATATCCTTGGTAAAGGCGTCTGCGTAGCGCTGTGCTTCTTAAGGTGACCGGGATAGCCTGCGAATTAATGCGCGTTATGGTGGGGCCCGGTAGGGGAAAAAACAAACTTAGTTTGCTGGAAGCAAATGCTTAAAATCCTTCGCCGTTAAATGGCAATGTGCTATGCCGGGGAATTACTCAAATTGGCCGGTCACAGTTCAGTAAATGGAGGCCTGGGAGATGAAAGGAGCGTGTCCTGCTCAAAGGAAAATCCGCGCTGAGTGCGGATTTTCCTTTGAGCAGGACACGCTCCTTTCATCTCCCAGGCCTCCATTTACTGAACTGTGACCGGCCAATTTAATTAATTCCCCGGCACAGCACATTGCCATTTAACGGCGAAGGATTTTAAGCATTTGCTCAGCTCAATTCAAGTTGCTCACATTTTTTTGTCCTGAAGATGAACTCGAATAATTGAGTTCGAAACGTCGTCGACCCCCTACAACATGAACTCCTTATACTCTGTAAAAATCTTTAAAGGAGCTTCTATTTCTGTTGTCAATGCGATGTCATTATTTTAAGTTCACCCTCACTTCTCACGTCACGCTTATTGTCACTTACTGTGTGAGCACCTGAATACCTTCATTGTGTAATAAATATTTGTCATACATTGACCTATATGTCCCTCGTTATATTTCCTACTGCTCTCTTTTATGAATTAAGTTTCTATCCCTTTACTTATCTCAGTGCCCTTTACAGGGTTACTTCCCCTTGGACCTTTTAGGCCACTCTAGAACCACTGTTCCTTTAAACTACATATTACCCCAGGTTCATATATTGGGGCACCCTTGTCTTCCTAAATACTGTCCCTGGAACACGGCAAACAGGACTGCAGCGTGTGCCGACCTTTCGATCCAAGAAGACGGTCCATGACCGTCTGGCTCGACATCACGAAATGCACCAGCATCATAGCAGCTCCGCTCCGGATCTCTTCGGAGAAGATTCCGACCACAAGGTCTTCGATGCACAAGGAGCCGAGGAAGAAGAACAACACATCTCCGTGTCCGAAGCCGATTCCGACATGGAAGAAGAGGTTCCGCAGGGTCAGCGTCCCGTGAGTAATGATACTCCCCTGCCCCAAACTATGCCCAAGAAAAAGGCTCCTGTCCCACCTCTGCCTCCGGGCCAAGGTCGGCACCGAGATCACGTTTTAAACGCCCCTCCTTCGGGCTTGGCACCGAAACACACACCAACACCTTCCGGCTCGGGACCGAGTCGGCCCCATTCGGGCACCGAACCGAAACCTTTGGCGCCGAAATCCAAACACGTCCTCGTGACTATCCCTTCGGCACCGAAACCTAAATCTTCGGATCCGAACATCTCGGCATTGAAACCTTCGGCACCGAAAATTCTTGCACCGAGAGACAAAACAGCTCCTCCTCCATCCAAGGAGCCTCGTTTCGACGTCCCGCCTTCCAACACGGACCCGAAACAGAAAGAACTTATTAATCCCAAAACTGGACATATTCATGCAAAATTGCCAGTTAAACGCAAGCCAGAAACGGAGGAAGCTTACCACATTCCCCTTAAAAAGAAAAATGTGGGTACTAATCCTTCTCCTCCTCGTCTTACACCTCCTTCTCCACTTGACCTGAATTTGCTAATTACACCTACAAATTCACCACCACCACAGTCACCTGACCACCAGGATGATGGGGATGGGGATGCCCCAGATGACATTATTCCTGATCCATGGACTGATTACAATACAGATCCTAACACTGATAATGACTCAGATCTATACCCTTCAAAACCCTTTCCGCCTGATGACAATGTAGGGTACATAGAGTTGATAAATAGGGCTGCTCAATATCACGGAGCTCAGCTTCACAAAGAGACTCTTGAAGAGGATTTTCTCTTTGAAACTTTAAGTTCTTCTCAGAGAGCAACTCATACACTGCCTATGCTTAAGGGTATGCTTAAACACGCTGAAGATATTTTTAAAGACCCGGTGCGTGCAAGAATTTTAACACCAAGGGTATATAAGAAATATAAACCTGCACCTACAGACCCTGTCTACATCAAGGGTCAACTTCCCTTAGACTCCCTAGTGGTTTCTAACGTCGCGAAAGGGCAAACTCACAAACAGGAGATGTCCCTCCTCCTGACAAAGAATCCAAACTCATAGATGCCTCAGACAAAAGAGTAGCTGCGCAGGCAGCCAATCATTGGCGTATTGCCAACACTCAGGCTCTTTTAGCGAGATATGACCGGGCTAACTACGACGAATTGGAACAATTGCTTCAGTTCTTGCCAGATGAACACAAAACTAAGGCGCATGACTTAATTCAGGAAGGAAAACGTATTTCTAACACTCCATTAGGTGCGCTTTAGACGCAGCTGACACTGCTGCTCGCTCTTTTAACACCAGTGTTCTTTTAAGAAGGCATGCCTGGCTCAGAATTTCAGGATTTAAACCCTAAGTCCAGGCCTCTATTTTAAACCTACCCTTTGATAAGGAACACCTATTTGGGCCTGTGGTAGACACTTCTCTGGAAAAAATTAAGGAGGACACAGATGTCGCAAAATCGATGGGAGCTTTGCAGACGCCATCCAATCGGGGTTCCTTGCGCCCCTCCTATAGGGGGGCTCAAAGAATATCTCCACAGACAACACCTCTACTTCATATAGAGGCAACAATCAATCAACCTCTTCAAGAGGTTACTTTAGAGGAGGATTTCGAGGCAGTAATGGCAAGGGAAAAGAGGTAAAGGTAACACAACCCGTACTTCCCCTACAGCAAACAAACAGTGACTTGCCTCCCCCTCCCCCGATCATTCCACAACTGTCTCTCTCAATTTCTTCCCGTCTGGTATACAATACCTTCAGACAGATGGGTCCTAGAAATTATCCAATCTGGTTATTGCCTGGAGCTTACCGACAATCCCCCAAACATTCCTCCACGATCACACAAAATTTCACCAGAGCATCTGCACCTTCTCAAACAAGAGGTTCACTCTCTACTGCAAAAGGGAGCTATAGAGCCTGTACCATTACAATATCGAGGGTCCGGCGTATACTCCCTATACTTTCTCATACCCAAAAAGGACGGCTCTCTTAGGCCTATACTAGACCTCAGAGACCTAAATCTCTATATTCAATCAAATCATTTTCACATGGTGACACTACAACAAGTGCTCCCGCTCCTTCAACAAGGCGACTTTGTCTGCTTTAGACTTAAAGGACGCATACTTCCATATTCCAATACACCTCGCTCACCGCAAGTATCTCAGGTTTGTGGTAGCGGGACAACATTACCAGTTCAAAGTGCTTCCATTCGGAGTCACCACTGCTCCCAGAGTATTCACCAAATGCCTGGCAGTAGTCGCTGCTCACCTGCGAAGACAACATATTCACGTCTTCTCATAGTTCAACGACTGGCTCATCGAAGCCAGTTCTCTCTCAAAGTGTTTACAGCACACTCACATGACAGTACAATTCCTGCACGATCTGGGGTTCACAGTAAATCTGTTGAAGTCCCATCTCCAACCCTCCAACACGCAAACTTACTTGGGAGCCACTCTCAATACACAGAAAGCTCTAGCCTGTCCCAATCCTGTCAGGATCCGCAATATTCAGGCTCTCATTTCAGTTTCAGCCCAACCACTCATTACCAGCTCAAGTATTTATGCAGCTACTAGGAATGATGGCGTCTTGCATCATGATAGTTCCCTGTGCAAGACTTCAAATGCATCCCCTTCAGGAATGTTTAGCACGTCAGTGGAACCAATCTCGGGGTCAATTGTCAGATCTAGTGTTGGTGGATGGCCGCACTCATCGCTCTCTGCAGTGGTGGAATCCACAAAACCTATCCAAAGGGCGGCCCTTCATCGACCCTGTTCCACAGACAGTGCTAACAGCAGAGGCATCGCTCACTGGTTGGGGAGCTCATCTCTAAACTCACACAATTCAAGGCCTGTGAAGTCAAAAGCAAAAACAACTTCACATAAATCATCTAGAGCTGCTAGCAGTATTTCTAGCGCTGAAAGCCTTCCAGACTCACCTTGTAGGCAAAGCTGTCCTGATAACGCACCGACAACATGACAGCCATGTATTACATACAGAAACAGGGGGGGGGGGGGGGACACTCCAACTGTCACACCTTGCACAAGCCATTTGGAGGTGGGCCATACATCGGTTCACTGAGAGAATATCGATGCCCAAAATATCCCCATACACAAATATCAAGACATAAATATCGATGTCAAAAATATCGACATCCTATATTTATAATGGTAAGTATAAAAATATCGGAAATAAATATTGATGTAAAAAATATAGATGTACAAAATATCGATTTTTTTTTTTTTTTTTTTTTTCTCTACGTAAAAAAATGTTAAATACATTAAGTAATAAAATTAACTTTAAAAAATTATTTGGATTTAATATACATTTTAACAAATATAAGAAATAAATGTAATTAAAAAAATGTAAACATACATATATAAAATGTAATATATATTTACTTTAAAACAATTAATAAACTATTAATTTTAATTTATTTTTAAATGTTATAAATATATAAAATTTACAAATATATATATATATATATATATATATATATATATATATATATATATATACACCTATAACATAAAATCTAATAAAAAAAATTATTTTACAAATTAAAACATTAAAATATTTAATAGTCTTTAAACTTAAATTTTGCACTCCATTGAGTGCAACAGTAGGGAAAGTGTTGGATAGCGGAGGGGTAAAAATAGCTATTCCCAATCCAGTGAGTGCAACAGTAGGTAAAGTGTTGGATAGCGGAGGGGTAGAAATTACTATTCTCACTCCAGTGAGTGCAACAGTAGGGAAAGTGTTGGATAGCGGAGGGATAAAAATTACTATTCCCACTCCAGTGAGTGCAACAGTAGAGAAAGTGTTGGATAGCGGAGTGGTGTAAATTACTATTCCCGCTCCAGTGAGTGCAACAGTAGGGAAAGTGTTGGATAGCGGAGGGGTAAAACTTACTATTCCCACTCCAGTGAGTGCAACAGTAGGGAACATGTTGGATAGCGGAGGGGTAAAAATTACTATTCCCACTCCAGTGAGTGCAACAGTAGGGAAAGTGTTGGATAGCAGAGGGGTAAAAATTTATATTCTCATTGGAGTCAGTTCAAAATTAAAAACAAACAAAATATCAACTACAACACAAAAGATTTTAAAAAACAAAAAAAGAAAACCTATATAAAAACATTAAAAATTTACAAAAGATAAAAACATATAATGTTAAAAAGATCTAACATATAACTAGTTGTAATATAAATTATTTATAATAAAAAACGTGAATTTTTACATAAATTTAATCTATTTTATTTCCTACCCTACAACACCACATAATTCACAACACACAACTAAATTAAAAAAATTAGTACCTCCATAATTAACATAATTAATTATCAGTTAAAGAAATATAATTAATTAAAAAACAAATTAAAACAGATCATAATTAATTTACTCCCCAAACGTTACCCCAACCAAACCCCACAAACAAAATAAAAATAAACAATTACCATAAATATTTATCAATTGATGAACTAATATTAATGATTAATTCAACATAAATTACTTTCCACCCTCTACCCCAATAAACACCTCAACCACACCTAAAAATCATTAGTTTCCATAACTAATTTTACATTAATAAATTAATATCAATAAACAGCTTAATTAATTTAAAAGATTTTACTTCCCACCCTTTACCACTATAAAACCCACAACTCACATCTAAAATTAATTACACAATTGCCATATTTAAATTTTAATTAATTAACAAATATTTTATTAATTAATTATAACTAAATTACTTCCCACCCTATTCCCTATAAACCCCACCACCCACTCCTAAAAAAATAACACAATTAACATAATTAATTACCAATTAATTAATTAATAACAATTAACAAGCAATTAATACATAATTAATAATAAATGAATTCCCACAATTTACACTATAAAATATAAATTGAATAAATATGAATGAATAAAAAATATAAATATATGTATTATAATTAAATTACTTCTCACCCTATTCCCCTATCAACCCGCTACTAATTTATTTTCCACAATTAACATAATTAACAATGAATTAATAATAATTAAAAACCAATTAAATAATTAATAAATTAATTCCCACAATTAACACTATAAAATGTAAATTAAATAAATATTAATAAATAAAATATATTAATGCATTTATTATAATTAAATTACTTCCCACCCTATTCCCCTATAAACCCACAACCCGCTACAGAACTAAAAAACGCTAAATTTAAATAAAATTAAGAACTACTAAAGATTTAACACGTATATTAAAAAAACAAAAGCAATACTTATACAAAAAAATAGTTCACATACTTTTAAAATACATACTAAAATACATAACATTAATTAAAACATCGATATTTTAAACAGCTATGTTTTTGTAAACGATATTAATGACTTCGATATTTTCAAAAACGATATTTCGTACCTCAAAGTCGATATTCTTGACCACGATATTCTTGTTGTCGATATTTCTGCATCACGATATTTCCAACTTAATATTTGTGTATGTCGACATTTAAAACTCGATATTCTGTCTGTGCACCCCATACATCACAAGATTGATCTCCTAGCGGAACACCTCCCAGGGGTAAACAATCAGATCGCAGATATGCTCAGCAGGCAAAGACAACAGATTCACGAGTGGGAACTTCACCCTCAAGTTCTCCTTCCGTTATTTCAAAGGTGGGGCTTCCCAGAGATAGATCTGTTCGCCACACACCTAAATGCAAAATGCCCAAGCTTCGCCTCCAGGTATCCACACCCATTATCCAAAGGCAATGCACTATTGATGAACTGGTCAGGGATATTTGCCTACGCTTTTCCTCCTCTTCCACTCATTCCACTAGTGGTTCGGAAGCTCAGGCAAACGTTCCTCAGGCTAATCCTGGTAGCTCCTACAGAGTCTCGTCAACCTTGGTTCACTACCCTGTTGGAACTCTCAGTAGTTCCTCGTCAAAAACTACATCTCACATCCAGTCTTCTCACGCAGAGCCATGGAGAGATAAGACATCCAGATCCCAGACATCTCAACCTTGCGATCTGGCACCTGAAATCAGAGTTTGGTTATCTGAATCTTCCACCAGACTATGAATATCATTAAAGAGGCCAGAAGGCCTACTACAAGAGCTTGCTATGCAGCAAAATGGAAGTGGTTTGTTATATATTGTAACAACAACCATATCAACCCTTTAGATGCTTCCGTTCAGAACATTATTTGTTATTTGCTTCATTTACAGCAAACCGGTCTAGCGTACACATCCATATGCTTGCATCTCGCTGCAATAGCTGCGTACCTTCAAAATAGACAGCCTCAGTCCCTTTTCAGAGTACCTGTTATCAAGGCTTTTACGGCGGGACTCGAGTTATTCCACATGCTCCAGCGTGGAACCTTAATATTGTCCTTAACAGACTAATGGGTCCACCCTTTGAGCCATTGCATAAATGCGAACTGCAATTTCTCACTTGGAAAGTTGCTTTCTTCATTGCTATTACTTCACTCAGGAGAGTGGATGAGCTTCAGGCACGAACCATAGAAGAACCATTTTTCCAAGTCCACCAAAACAAAGTGGTTCTTCGCACTAACCCCACATTCTTACCCAAAGTGGTATCTGCCTTTCACATCAACCAATCTGTTGAGTTACCTGTGTTCTTCCCTCAACCAGATTCAGTGGCAGAACGAGCTCTACACACTTTAGACGTAAAACAAGCACTGTTATATTATATAGAAAGGACCAAACCTTTTCGTAACACTAAACAACTCTTTGTTGCTTTTGCTTCACCACACAAAGGCAATCCCATTTCCAAATCAGGTATTGCATGGTGGATAGTTTAATGTATTCAGACATGCTATGCAAAAGCAAAGAGGACTTTACCAATTCCCCCTAGAGCACATTCCACCCGCAAACTAGGGGCTTCTATGGCTTTTTTAGGAAACATCCCTATAGCTGACATCTGTAAAGCAGCAACATGGTCTACACCACACACATTTACAAAACACTATTGTGTAGATGTGTTAGCCAGACAACACGCTAATGTAGGCCAGGCAGTTCTTCGTACACTTTTTCAAATGACTGCAACAGCTACAGGTTAGCCACCGCTTTGGGAGGTTACTTCTGTATAGTCTATGCAATCATGTGATCTACAGCTCACATGCCTCGAACGGAAAATGCTACTTACCCAGTAAGCATGTGTTCTTGGCATGTAGAGCTGTAGATTCACATGCGCCCACCCACCTCCCCGGGTACCTGTACCTGTTGCAGTATTATCTTACTTGGATACATACGCATGGACATCTCTATTCTCCTCTTACTAACTCCATTCTCACCAAATGCGGGAAAACAATCTAACAATGGAGTCGATGCCCATGCGCACTATCACCGAAAGGAGGAGTCACCTACCTCGTGACTGGAAAGACTTCTTCGAAGAAAAACAGCTTGCAAACATCCGGACCCAACACTAGATGGCAGGAGTATGCAAAGCATGTGAATCTACAGCTCTACATGCCAAGAACAGATGCTTACTGGGTAAGTAGCATTTTCCTTTATAACTACACTGTGTGGTTCTTTTTCACTTAACCTATACCATAAGATTAAGGACTGGTAAATCAAACTGCTTTACGCTCCTTCTGGACTAAGCCTGAAGGCTGTTCTCCACAGCTACCATTTAGAGAGCTGTCTAAGGTTGTCTAAGACCAATAAAATTACCATACGGGTTGTCTGAATTAGTGCAGGGTGCCACACTTACATAAGTGTTACAGCAAACAAATGATGGACGGAATGCTGACAATGCAAACATTCTCCCCCAGACAAAAGATCTGGGTTAAATCCATCGTTCTTTTGCCCACTTCGCCACCCCAGTTTGGACCCAGCCATATGCAAATCAGTCTTGACCCTGTGCCCAATGGGAACAGTCCAGACCGAACTGCCAGGCCAGGTCCTCCCTGGACCGGAAACAAGCATCCTGGGACCGGTTTCAGGGTATGTCACCCTTCTTCAGCCAGGCTAGCTTGAATCCAGTGGCACAGTGAGCAAGGGACCCACGTCTGGGCATACCCATCCCACTTAGGGCAAAAAGTGTTACAGCAAACAAATGATGGACGGAATGCTGACAATGCAAACATTCTCCCCCAGTCAAAAGATCTGGGTTAAATCCATCGTTCTTTTGCCCACTACGCCACCCCAGTTTGGTTTTGCTATGTTCGCCCTAAGTTGGCAGGGTATGCCCAGACGTGGGTCCCTTGCTCACTTTGCCACTGGATTTAAGATAGCCTGGCTGATGACGGCTGTAAGCCAGAAACCGGTCCCAGGATGCTTGTTTCCGGTCCAGAGAAGACATGGCTTGGCAGTTCGGGCTGGACTGTTCCCATGAGGCACAGGGTCAGACTGATTTGCATATGGCCATGTCTGAACTGGGGTGGCGGAGTGAGCTAAAGAATGATGATGGATTAAACCCAGATCAGTTGACTGGGGGTGAGTGCTTGCAATGTTCAACACTCCGTCCATCATCCCCTTTGGTTTTGCTACACTTACATAAGTGAGCACCATATATTAAGCCAGCTTCTCACACACGGCGATACCCCAGTCTTTATTATATATGACCAGGGCCATGTGTGCGTAGATATATGCACGGGCACAAGCAGGTAATCCATAACTTCTAAAATGAGTCTATTTCTGGTATTTGAACATTACAAGAACAGAACTGAGCATAACAAGGACTGTATTGTTAATAAACCATCCGTGGATGCACATTTGAGTACACAACAGTGTGCTGATGTACGCGCTCACGGCTCTGAGTGCTGTAAGGTGGCAATGCATAGTAAATGGATAGGTATACAACGGCAAAGCTTTGTTAAAGCTTTGCATGTATGGATGACATGTATATACGTAGCAGAAAATGTCCTGCTGTTTTCTCCTATAATTTACGGTGTCAGGCCATTTCACTGCACTGAGTACTCCCCCATAGTTTACCACTGACTGGCTGGGCTGTGCACATGTGGTGCAAGGTGAGCATAAGATGTTTACGGTCCACCTGTACATAGAGCACTCACTGTCAAGAGTGTGTGCTCTTGGGCTAATTGTCAGATTCTCTAGGGAGAGATGTGCACTGGATGTTTTCATTGCACACCGCAGTAATGCACGATTCCTTGCACACTGAGACGCACTACCACAGACTTACTGTGTCTTGATGACTTAGTGATACTCACTGCTGCGGACCCTGGGGTGGCGCTATCCTGCACTCACTCCTATCCCCTTGTCTTCCTTCATCGTCTTCCTTCACTTCCTGATACCAATACCTCCTTAAGTTACCAGGTCGGAAATTACTATAAGCATTAGAAATGCAATAGGTCCCGCATTTTTCCCACATAGGCGAAACTGATACATTACCAATGCTTATTTGAGTTAGAGGTACACATAAGTAAATGAGCACTAGCCACCAATGCCCACTGAAACAGGAGTGGGAAACTTGCAGGCAGAAAAACAAAAGCGGATGCTGGTGTCCCTGTACACCGGCCGTCCTTTAACTTGCCTCGAAGTGGATGCCTGCTTGTGCCACGGGGGCACTACGGAGTGCGCGCTTCGAAATCAGGTCGGTTTGAGGGAGCTAAATCGCTCCCTACGCGCCACCTTCGGAGTGCTCCCTCTTGAACGGGAGAGCGCTTTCCACAAGCTGCACGCCTCTGCCAAAATGGGGAAGCACTCCACACCTTGGTGCCACAAGTGAAAGCCTAACATGCTGACCACAGAGCAACTATGCCACGTGTGAGTGTAGCAAAGAGAACTGACAGTTCTGAAGCAATTTAGACCGCAGTTCGGGAAATGTCTGCCATCCAGGGGGCTGTGCCACACAGAAGTTGCTACCCCAGCGCTCCTTCCCCAGGAGAGAGGGATGAATGCTGGCCCTGGGTAGAGGAGCCCTTGAGAGGAAATGAGCAAATAAAGCAGCGGGCTGTCTGTGGGACGTACAGTGAGGCTTCGGCGGGCGGGCCACTACTGCTCAGTAATTGCACCCCAGCGATGTTTGTTGTTTGCCCTGTACCCTCAATAGGATCACTCAATCATCTACCTCCGGCAATAAGGGCTTTTTATTTAAAGTGTGAAAACACAAGTAATTTTAAGTAAGGCCCGGGCAATGAGGGGAGTAACAAGTGCGGGTTAGGGAACATGGGGCAGTCACCTTTGAAAGCAACTCTTAGTCAATACTTGTCACCATGGAGAGATCCACAAGCACTGAATGGATATGAGCATGCAAGAAGTTTTGGGCACTAATAAAGCATGTTCACCCCCACAACTACCTTCAGGCCATAACAGCTAGTCACCCACCAAATGGAGATATCCATCCCCCATCAATCTGCAAACCCGGTCAAATACTAAAGGAGGCACTTAAGTAGCACGGAGCTTCTCAAACAGGCTAGCAGCACCTAAAACAGCGAGTGGCCACACAACCTGACCCAGCCCTATTCAGATTCTGAGCTGGGTCAACCGAGCCACAAGATTTAGAAGGGAATGTAAGGCATGGTTTTTGCCAACTCCCTCACCCCTTGAACTGTAAACACCTGCGCAAACAGCACAAACACCAAGATCATGAAAAGGCACTATTAACGCAGTGATAATTTAACACAAAGTCCCAGTAGGACCACCATGCATGTCAAGAATCACGCAATACACCAGTTAAGATATGCAGAGCACTAAGCCTTTTTTAAACTATTGAACAAAACACCAATGTTTTCCTCCCCATGTACCCCATAGGTACAAGAAGAAAAGAACTTAAGACGCCACGCCTATCACACCCTGCATGGAAGATCCCCTTCCGTGCTGGGCCATGAACACACCTTAGGAAACCCGAAGGTTTCAAAAGAAACATTGGAACGGTAACAGTACCTTTTTAGTACTACGCACTAGTGACAACCACTGATTCAACCTTGTCCCTTAATATACCCACAGTGTCCCACAAGAACACACACTGCCCTGAAGAAGACCTTCCACCCAACTCACACCTAGGTCCAAACCAGAAGGTCGAAACGCGTCGGCACATTCCAAACTGAGGCCAAGAGTCACCATGAACAAATAATTGGAGCACAAAAGGCACCATAAGCTAAAGCGTAATTAAGGTCGCTTAAACAAGAATTCATCTATTCATGCTCTGACCTCTACAGGACCTTATACTATCATAAAAGTGTACAAGGACACAAGGGCAACAGGTCCCAATATTAAATTTCAGTCTGACACTTTAGTACAAATACATGCAACAGCATACAGGATTTGTAATTCTATGTTGGATGTGTGCAATGTAGTAAGTCACGTCTCATTGTACATGAAATGTTTGTGTAAAATGTACTGTCACTTTGTTTTAATCATTATTTCACATATTTTTGTGTTTGCAATTTGTCGTCATTGAGTCGTGTGTAATCATGTATGTTACTGTTCTATATAAATGTAAAAGCTTGAGATGAAATGTAAAAAACAGAAAAAGATAAATATCAGACCAAGTTAAGAACCTGGCACACGAGTATTCATTTGACAAAACCAGTTGGGTTTCACATTTGAAGCAAGATACGGGAAACGCCAGTACTTGAAAAAGTAAATCTAAGTAAGGACCGTTCATTGGTTGAACAAGGGTAGAGAGACTCCTGCAGCTCTCTACTTATGAAAAAAGGACAATCCATGGTCTGGGAGGCACTGTTTTGTAGCAACTTAATTTTGATTCCAGCCTCCACAGCCCGAAACTGAATCACTCCCCATTAGGAGACCTGCAACAAGCATAGAGTGGCAGGAAAGAAAGAGTACATGTAAGAGGGCCAGTTGCCATGGGAGGGAACCAAGCACACAAAGGAGGGACAAATTCAAACAATGCACCAATGAAAAGCCAGCATTTTACAACATTGCACAAAATAACGAATGGAAAGCTTGGGCGTGCCAAAAGCCCACACAGAGGGATTACAGCATGCCTCGCTGAGCAGCGCATGCGCTCTGCCACTAGGCTCAACCTAAAAAGGGCTCTTTCTGAACCAGGAGCTATCTTTCTGCCAAATTTGGTGCATCCGTCCAGTGGTTCGGGCTGTAGTGTCTAAAATCCCTATGGGAATTACCATGGGAAACGCACTTTTTTTGCCCCACTCCCCTTCTTTTTTCGTCCCTCACTTGATGGACCAACCCAAAACTTTCCATGCACAGCTAGAATCAGCTGAGCACTTTTTTGGGGGAAATTTCGTGACGATTCGTCAAACGGTGCCCAAGTTATATGCAAGTCAAAAAAACGCTCTTCCTATGTAAACAAGGTCCTAACTATAACTACCAGTAGGTTATAAATATATAATACACGTACCTGCGAAATACTTACTCTTTCATTGTAAGGTAGAGTGTGATAAATGCATCTTAGTAGTAAACAAAGTTGTTGAAAAGACGTCGTTGTAAAGGCTATGCGTGGTTCTGCCGCCATTGTAAAGGCTGTTTCCTATGTGTGACTAAGGCAGGAAGTCTTGTAAGGCCATTCCTGCTCAAAGTTGAGGACACAAGCTTATTTTTGCTGTTGAGGCTGGTCCTGCGACTCCTCATGGTTTCAATTCCAGTCTTTGGTAAGTCCAAGCCAAAAAAGAACCATAAAAAGTCTAAGCAAGTCTCATTCCAGCCTCTCTACTCTCCTTTTGAGAAGTCCATTTTCCACAATTATGGCACCCTGCCAGCTCCCTCTTATGCAACTTCAGGCCCTTCGGATCCATGGAGGCTACTTGTGCCTCCTGAACCTCCTTCAGGTTCAGGTCTGGACCCATGTAGGTTCCTACTGTGTCAACCCCAGCACTGACACTGGCGGACGTTGATCCTATTGTCCTGCCCAACACCGAACCAAATCTGTCTTGATTTCAGCTGATGAAGTGTTCTGGCACAGTTCCCATCCCAGTACATTCCGTCTGATAAAATGTTGCCCTTGACGAGGAGCCATCCTCCAGTGCTCCACTAGCTTTTTGGATCAGACTCTGATCAGGACCAACTACCTTTCGGAGATGATTGTGATGGTGGCTATGCATTTGTCCCTCACTTTGTTGACAACAGTTTTTATATGAACCTACAAGAGGCCAATGGACTGGACACTTCTCCTGACACAGGCCTGGTATTGCCCTCTGCCCCTTCATTGAGGAATCTGCTTTGTTTGCCATGGTCATGAGACTGGCAGCAGAAGTTTTGGATTTACAGTTACCTTTTGCTGAGATAAGAGTGAAAGTCCTCCCAGAAGTGTTACAGTATGGCCAGTCCTCATCAGAGCCCTTCTTGCCAGTCAGTGAGGCCCTACTAGGCACATTCATGGCCATTTGGAACAAAGTCCGCTGTTATCCACCAGAAACAGACAGGTGGCATGTCAACACAGACCCACTCCGAGAGACGCTGAGCCAGAAAACCTGGTACAGCAGGCTTTCACCAGCAGAGTTAGTCCCAATTCTTTTCTAAGTACTCACCGGACAGAGAGTCAAAAAGAATGGAGTCATTTGTGAGGAGAATGTTTTCTTCGGCTAGCCTCGCCCTTCATTCCGTCAACGCCAGCAGCTTGCTAAGCAGCTAATCCCATGCCTTATTGGACTCAGCCACTGAAATCTTCCCCGAAATCCCAGAAGAACTCTGTGCTAATTTGGCCCGCACCATTTAAGCTGGCCACAGTACATCCAAGTACATCATCCAGTCAGGCATGGATACAACAGACTGCTTAAGCAGAGCAGTTGGTACTAGTGTGGTTCTCCGGCGCCACATGTGGATGAAACCCATAGGCTTCTCGGATGAGCTTTAAGCATCATTCATGAATAAGCACTTTATTGGATCTCATCTTTGTTAAGAAGACTGGCTTCACCCTTGAGCGCTTTAAACAATGTATAGCTACTGAGCAATTCCAATATTTCTTTGCACTGAAGCAGGGCAGAGGCCTTCGTCCCATTCTAAACCTTCAACCCCTCAATTTCTTACTGCAGAAGAACAAATTCAAGATGCGAGTGCTGACCCAGGTTCAGTCTGCCCTGAATCCCGGAGATTGGATGATATATTCCCCTCCTGCAGACCCATAGACACTACCTGCCGTTCAAGGTGCGCCATGAGAATTTTCAGTTTGCTGTGCTTCCTTTTGGCCTCACCAGTAGCCCTCAGGTGTTCACAAAGAGGATGGTTGTGGTTGCTTCCCATCTTCGGAAGTTGGGGTAACAATCTTCCCCTAGATCGATGACTAGCTATTGAAGGCAGGCTAGCCACAGTCAGTCATGGACAACTTCCAGATAATGGCAGATCTTACGTCACTGGGATTCATGTTCAACCTCCTGAAGTCACACCTGACTCCTTCTCAGAGGCTCGGTTACATCTGAGCCATCCTAGATATGGTGCCCTTCTGGGCCTTCCCTCCAGGTCAAAAAGTCCAGCATTGGACTATGATCCCAATGTTTCAGCTTCTGTCCCTGATCTCAGTGGGGATGGCACTGAGGCTTCTTGGCCTACTGGCTCCTGCATCGTCCTTGTTGACAATGCCACATGCAGACTTTGCAAAGGGATCCTAAGTCTCAGTGGGCCCAGCGCTAGGGGAACCGGTTGGATTCCATCCAGGGTTCAGGAGGGACTGCAAGGGATCTGCAGTGGTGGCTGCTCTATCGCATTTTGGACCAGCAGCAGATACCTCTCCCTACCCCACCCAGAGCTGTCAGTGGTGACTGGTGCATCGCTGCTGGGTTGAGGAGGTAATTGGGGAGAAAGGAAGACCAGCGAACTCTGGTCTCTGGCGGAGACCCACCTACACATCAATTTGCTAAAGTTGCTGGCCTTTGCTTGGCATTTCTGCCATCCATTAAGGGAGGTCCTCACAGACAACACCACTGCCATTTGGCATTGCAACAGGCAGGGTGGGGTCCAGTGCTCTGGGCCAAGTTGCCCTGAGCCTCTGGAATTAGATGGGTTGTCAGGGCATCTCCTTGGTAGTTCATCACCTGGTGGGATCTTTAAACACCAGGGGGTGCAAACTCATCCAGCGACGCCTAGCAAATTACAAATGGCCATTACACCCAGAGCTTGGTGCTAGACGTCTTCCAACAATGGCTCAATCTGCTCACCACTGCTGAGAATGCACTTTATCAAAGCTTTTGCAAGCTGGAGTTTCCAAGATGACTCTCTCTTGGAGAAGTATTCTGTCTTGAGTGGAGCATGGGACTCCTGTATGCCTTCCCGCTGCTATCTCTCCTGCCCGGAGTTCTGAAGAAGATAAGGTAGGACCAGACCCAAGTCATCTTGGTATCTCTGGATTGGGCTGGGAGATTGTGGCATCCGGAGCGCCTGGGCATGAGTATCTATCCTCTGATTAGACTGCCTCTTCGAGAGGATCTTCTGTTGCAGCTGCAGGGCAGGGTTTTGCACCCAGGCGTGCAATTTACACCTCCAAGCATGGAGATTGACCGGTGGCAGTTGACTACAGTCGATCTACCTCTCAAAGTAGTTGATGTCATCTTGTCTGCTAGGCATCCTTCTACAAAATCTGTTTATGCCAGACAGTAGGACAAGTTTGTGGCTTGTTATGGCACCCGTACCACAGGCCAAATTGGCAGATGTTAGTTTGTTTTATCTCTAGCCCAACAAGGATTTGCAATGGGCACTGTTAAAGGTTACCTGTTTGCCCTTTAAGTATTTTGTTGTTACATGACCAGTTGTCCTTGTTTAAATAACATTATGCGTTTCCACAAATATTTGGACCACTTGTTTCCCCAAAGGCCTTTTGTGATGCCTCAAAAGGGCCTTAATCTGGTGTTTACATTCCTCGCATGAGTTTGCTTCAAGCCCTTTCAGTTCAGCCACCTTACACCACCTTCTTTCAGGACAAATACTGGTGCTACAGACTAATGCAATCTTTCTACCTAAGTTTGTGACTCCCCTTCACATCGGTCAGTCCATTACACTCCAGATGTTCTTTGCTCCACCTCACCCCGTGAAAGAGGAGAAGAGACGTTATCATTTAGATCCCAAAAGGGCACTGAGATTTTACAATGTTGGCACCAACAGCTCTTTATGGGATTCTCTGGGGCAAAGAGGATGCTATCCAGATGGATAGCCTTCTACATCAAGATCTGCTAGGAGTTGACCAAAAGAAGCAGGTCCCTAAAGGATTGAGGACTTACTCCACCGGAGCCAAGGCTGCTACTAGTGCGCTGGCATGCGGAGTACCTGCCCTGGATATTTGTCAGGCTATTACATGGGCGTCGATGCACAGGTTCATGAAGCATTACTGCCCCTATACCAAAGTCCAACAGGAAGGGCATTTTGGCTCTTTGGTCCTGTAGGACTTTTTGGCATGAGTCATTCCACAAACCTACCTCTGTGGGAAGTACCGCTTTGGTGTCTATTGTGAAGGTGCAGAATCTGTGGTTAGAAGTATCCTTCAGAAGAACAAGTTACTTACCTCCAGTAATTCTCTGGTGAATATTCTATCTAACTGCAAATTCCCCACCACCGTCCCCGTTCTGTGTAATGGACTCTTCCATCTAGAAAGTCCCCAATTTAGAGATATGCAAACTGGTACGAACAATTGGTCTGTGGGCTCTGTGTCCAAGAGCGCAGGCGATGTCCAGAAAGAAACTGACGTCCGCATGCTTGGGTGGTGCCTGTATGCAGTTCCAGCCATCACTTCCCGTGTGGAGCGGAGATAATGCAGTCACCCAGTGCTGCATACCAGCGTGCAGGGGCTATGCTGAAAATCCATGTGATCCAGCCTGGAGCCTTGGGATACTCTAAAGGCGAGGAATCTATGGTTAGATAGAGTATCAACCAGAAACAGCATTTCCAAAGGTGAGTAATTTGTTCCTTGAAATTATAGACCTGAAAAAGGTGATACCAAAAGAACTCATTACTTTTTTTCAGAAATGTTTATAAAAACTGTGCAGGACTTTTTACGTTTTATAATCTCAAATATTTTCTGTTTATAATTGGAAGTTTACTATGATATATCTCAAGGTGTCATGTTTTTTCTGCAGATGACCGTCATGTACAGTACTCTGCTGTGAGCAGCTTTGTGTTCCTACGTTTCTTTGCAGTTGCAGTAGTATCACCACATACTTTCCATTTACGACCTCACCACCCGGTAAGTGTTATGGTTTCTGTACAGAAAACCAACCTTGAGCTAATTTGGGTGCTCTGTGTGTGGCCTATCATTTACTCAAAGTCTATAATTTTGAAATAACCAAGTGTCTTTTCTCTATTGACCCTCACTTACTAATATTTAAATTTTTATTGTATTTGATTAGACCAAACCATTCTACAAAAGTATTTCAATGTTCATAAAAAATACAAATTCACTCATTACAGTCCTAACATTGCAGATATATCAATTAATCTACCTTTTACAATGACTACATTTAAACATGCATTATAAGACATAACTATTTGTAATAGCCCTTTGTACCCACTGAATGGATGCCTTGTGTGTAATGTAAAAAATAACCATAAATATCTTTATTCAATTACAGTTTAAAACTCATCCACAAACAAGAAAATGTGAGGGTTTAACAGCTTCATTCTAGAAACTTGATTGCAACATTTTGAGATGCATAGTCTTAACAAGACATCCCTTCCCCAACCCAGCATGCAAAGAAAAGGTACTTCCCTAACAGTTTAAACACCTGCCCTCATTAAATATGGTTGAAAAATAATTTGTGAAATGAAGTTGAAACCATCGAGATTCTCTAGATTCTTTGCAAGAGCCCAGTAGACAGCACTTCCTCCTCTCCTCCAATAATTCAGTCAAAGCTCTATTCACCTACAAGAATTTATAATGTGACAAAAGCCGGGAGCCAGATGAAATAAGTCTGATTTTACCGTGCACTTTGCACTGGCACTTTGAGGTACTATGCACCTTTTAAAAACTTTTTGGGTGATATGAACCAGTTTTAAAAGAGAGAAATGATGGGAATGAATATTTGCACAGCTCTAGTACAGGTAAGTTTCAGTTCTATTAAGGACACGGAAGCGAGGATTATGCCATTTTTCCTTCACTTTATTTTTCAGCAGCCATTTTCAAATACACGAACAAAAACTACTACTCCCAGCAGGGAGTAGGAAAAAAAGTTCCAACAGGAGGCCTTCCTCTCTGTCCACAGTCCAGCCTCCACTTTCACTCTGTTTCCTCTTCCTCTTTCTGCGCGCAAACAGCTACTTCACGAACTTCACGCATCCTGTTTGGACCCATCATTCCCTGCAGCAACAAGTCATCAAAGCAAACACTAAACAAGCGCTGTTATGCAATACATGACCATAGGCAATAACAAAGCATGTACCAACATTTCAACTGACCCTTTGAACCAAGTACTTACTCCAGAACGGGGAGGGTCCACGTCTTCAGTGATCGCCGGGTGGGATAATCCTCGCCTCCGTGTCCTTAATAGAATTGAAACTTACCTGTACTAGAGCTAGGCAAATATTCATTCTATGTCAGGACCAGAGGCTCAGATTATGTCAGTTCAAAGCTTATCCACCACCAGCTGAGCGACCTCCAGCACTGGCTTAAAGGAAAACCTCTTAAAGGTCGAATCCGAGGACCATTCAGCAGTGCGCATAAGATCCTCCAATCGCACTCCGAGCGAAAATGGCTTGGGGGCCATTGCCCCTCTCGTTTAGTGGGCACCAAACTTTTTTGTGTCAATCCCCGCCTCCTGCATTACCTAACCTACCCACCTGGCTATGGTCGTTGAAGAAACCGCCCTGTACGGTTTCCGTAATGCGATAAGCAGCTGTCTTTCACCCAGAGGGCGGACCTCCTGTGTCAAGTCCTCATATGCTCGGAGGCATTGTACCACACACAGTTTGGGGGAGTCTCGGAATGCTGGGTATGAAATACCCCTGGTATTACACTTGGTCCTTCTACTGACCGTAAATGAAACCCCCTTCGGGGAGAACACTGTGGCCGAGAAGTCTAGGGCTCGTACGTCAGATACGTGCCTGCAAGAAACCAGGCATAATAGGGTCGCCAATTTTGCCGAGAGTTCTTTGCGTGACAGAAATCTATTCGGTTGCCAGGATAGGAAAAGGTTCAATGCCAGATTCACATGCCACAATGCCGAGTAACGTGGTTCTGGTGGGAGGGACAGACAAATTCCCCTAAGGAGCCTACAGACAAACGGGTGTTCACCCACAGGCGACCCCTGGATGGAGGGAGCATGACCCGCTGAGATTGCCGAACGGAAGGTATTGATAGACCGGTAAGCCAACCCTTCCTCCGCAAGGCTCGCCAGGAAATTGACTACATCTGCGCCCACAGGATCGAGACACCGTCTAATACACCAATGGCACCATCTGTTCCAAGCGGAACGGTATCTTTTGGTTGTGCTATCTGCCCATGCTCTGGATAATAAGGACTCAGCGTGTCCCGAAAGGCCCGGGAGCGACCAGCGTCGCCTGAGATCCGCCAGGCCATCCACCAAAGCGTCCCTTCCACTACCAGGTGATGAGGATTGTGCTCCAGATCCAGCAGAATGTGAGGAAAGTGGGAGTCGGATTGGAAAATCCCAGGAAAGTTCCAGAAGAACTGGAAACCACGCTTGAGATCTCCAGATGAGGAGTGATCAACACAACCACCGCCTGTTGGCGGCGAACGTGGGCAGACACCTGCGTGATCATCGAGAAAGGGAGGAACGCGTAGCCCTGTTCCCGCTGCCAGTCCTGGAGGAACGCATCTGTCGCCTCCGCCTGAGGATCTGGCCTCCAGCTGAAAAACCTCGGTAACTGATGATCCAGACGTGATGCAAATAGATCGACTGAACAAGGTCCCCACCTTTGCATCAGCTGGGAGAACACTTGCGGGTCCAGTTTCCAAACACTGAAATCCAGGAGGTGACGAGAGTGCCAGTCTGCCACCTCGTTCACTCGGCCTGGGAGATATTCCGCTGTAACCGACACCTGGTTGTCCAGGCAAAAGTTTCAAAATTCCTTGGCGAGGTTAGCCAGAGCGCGGGATCTGGTGCCGCCCAGATGGTTGATATATCTGACGGCAGAATATTGTCCATCTTGAGGAGGATACAGGATTGCACCTTGTCCCTCGTCCAGCATTGCACTGCGAACGAACCCGCCAGGAGCTCCAGACAGTTGATGTGTAACAACTGCTCTTGTGCTGACCAGGCTCCACCTGTGGAAAAATCTCCGTATCTGGCACCCCAGCCAGAACGGCTGGCATCAGACTCGATCACGATGTCTGGGGCGGAGCCGAAGATTGCTCTTCCATTCCACGCCTCGATGTGGGTAAGCCACCAAACCATCTCCTCCTTCACTTCCGCTGTAAGAGGGACGGATTGCGAATAAGTCAGCCCCCTCCTGAGATGATGCGCCTTGAGCCACTGCAACGCGCGGTAGTGCAATGGGACGGGAAAGATGGCCTGAATCGAAGGAGAGAAGGCCCACCAGGCGAGCCAGTTGGCGCAGAGAGGTATGGGACTTGGCCAAAGTTTGGAAAAGCTCGTGCCTGATCTTTGCCAATTTCTGGGCCGGCAGGCTCGGGGTGGAGGAGGTGGAGTCTATCGTGAACCCCAGGAAGGTCATTCATTGAACCGGGGTAAGGAGAGACTTCTCGTTGATGACGAAGCCCAACCCTTGCAGTAAGTTGACTGTTTGCAAGTGACTGGTCAGCGTTTTGGGGCATTGGGCCAGGAAAGCATGTCGTCTAGGTACACGATCATCCAAATGCCCTGCACTCTTAGGAACTCCACGGCCGGCCGGAGGACCTTCGTCAAATACCACAGTGCTGAGGATAGCCCGAAAGGCAGAGTGGTGGACTCGAAAACCTGACCGTCCCACCTGAACTGAAGGAAACGGCGGTGAGGGAGCAATATTGGGACAGAGAGGTATGCGTCCTTCAGGTCTTGTCGGACCATCCCTTAGAGGGGCCTCAACACGTCCCGGAGGAGGTGAATACCCTCCATTTTGAAGTGGCAATAAACCACCCACTCGTTGAACTCCTTTAGGTTGATTACCGGTCTCCGACCCCCATCCGCCTACCAGGAAAAGATTGCTGACAAACCTGTGGGGGTGTTCCGTCGAACGGCAAATCGCCCCTTTCTGAATAAGGGCGGAGACTTCCTCGCCTATCAACTCCGCGTTGTGCTGAGAGAAGGCAATGGGGCGGGGACGGGACGCTTGGTACGGATGGCCATGAAACTCCACCTGGAAGCCCTGCACCGTCTGCAGTACCCAAGCATCGCTTGTGAGAGAGGCCCAAGCCGGGAGGAAGCTTGCCAAACGACCCCCCCACTCGCAGGCAGCACACTCACCTTTGCCAGGATTGTTGGATTGGCCTCTGAATCCTCTGTGACCTCTGAACTTCTGACCTCTGGTGGGATAGAATGTGTCGAAGCGTACGCCATCCTGGTATTGCCCACGCCCGGAGGCTTGCCTCCTGTCAGGGTTGGAATTGGTGGACCGGCCCCTGCCACGACCGCACCCCTGGAAAACCCAGGGGGGGTAAAAACCCTGAGGATGTTGGACTGGGCCTTGTCTAATGAAGTGAACGTCGCCACGAACTAGCTCAGTTCCTTCACGAAGAGGTCCCCGAATAAACCCCCTAGGCAACAGCGCCGGCCTCCGAAGAGGCAAGGTCTCCCATCTTACGGTCCACTTTTATTAAAAGGGACCGATGCCTCTCTGTGGAGAGCGCACAGTTGGCGTTCCCTAGGAACGCAATGGCGCGCTGCGCCCACACTGACAGGACCTCTGGCAAAATCAAGGAAGCCGATGCTTTAGCCTTCTCTGGCATATCTAAGATCTTGGTTATAGGGCCTACGACATCGAGGAGCTTGTCCTGACAAGAACGCCAGGACCGGTCAATGCCTTCTTAGGTTCCTTCATGAACTTGGCCAGGTACGTCGCCATCTTGGGATGTCTGTAGTAAGGGCGACTTTGTCCTCCAGGCAAGGGCACTCCGCCCAGAGGCGGTTCCGAGCGTCTTTCTCCATGGGCTTACGACCCAGTCTGTAGACCGAGGGTGAGCAATGTCATCTGGGTCCAGCATGTCCGAAAGGCCCTCTGGGGCGGGGGGGGGGGTGGGTAGCCATGGTATCGAGGGACCTGCGTCGTCATCGGTGTTCCCCGGGGAGTCCCTGGTGTCCTGGGGGTCCGGAGTAGCAGTGCGGGGGGGTGGTCGGGGAACTATCCAAGGGGGCCACCGGTACTGACTGCGGGGGAGCCTGCGCTAAAAAGGCCTGTTTCAGGTGTGCAAACGTGTCAGCGTCCACCCCAGGGTTTCACTGCTTCGCGGGAGGAGGCCCTTCTTGCGGTGTATTGGGGACCTCTAAGGGGATTAGGGTGGGATTGACCCACCTGGCACACTCCAGCGCGATCTGCGCCGAGAGGCGTTGTTCCAAGGGTTCCATGGCCTGGTTAACAGCCCTGGATATGGAATCATCTACTGCCTGATAGATATCGTCGTCCTACGGCAGGAAGGAGAAGGAGTCCTCCTCCTGGAACTGGTCTGACTGCATGACAGGTAAGTAATGCGGCACCCACTAGGGGTAATGGGCAGTCCATTAAGCGCTGGAAGCACTGCATTTATGTGCACACAGTGCATGAGCAGATTTAAGCTGGGAGGGAGTCCAGGCTAATTTGGGTGGGCCGGAGGCACACAACTTCGTGGGCAGAGCCCTGGGACACTGACGCCCTGTGTAGAATGGAAAAGGGCTCCTGCCACCCGAGAGTAGTGTCCCATGCGGCGCTATAGCCCCCTATACAACCCCGCAGGGCGTCACAAGCGCAATCAGGTACAGACCACAGAGGGGCGTAAAAGGAAAATTAGGGATTACAGACCCAAATGAGCGTCACTTGGGAGGCTGGTGACCGGGCTAGGCTCTCTACCCGGCAGCGCACGTCGGCACTCTTAGTGCCTGACTCGCGCTGCCTAGAGAGAGGGCACAGCGCCCCCAAGTGGTGGGAGGACCTTACCGCAACACACTGGGTATATGGTCGCGTAAGGCACGCAAATGCATCCCACGACTACCGGGTATCTGCAATGAAACAGATGAGGCAAAAAAATGGCACTATAACATGCAGATACCAATACAATACCCTCCCCCAAGAAGAGAGATAGGGAAAAAGCACTTTAACTTGCTGCTGAGCAGCGAAGGAAGAGGAAACGGAGTGAAAGGACCAAGTGGAGGCTGGACTGTGGACAGAGAGGAAGGACTCCTGTTGGAACTTTTTTTCCTACTCCCTGCTGTTCATGGGAGTAGTAGTTTTTGAAATATTCCTATGGTGCTATCACTGTTCATGAATGTGTGTTTTTGAAGTATTTATAGAGCTTTGCATAAACTCTCAAAGCTTAGTCTATTAATTGGATCTTGCAATTCTTTCAGGTAGTGTTGACGTACGTCCTCACTTGGTTAATGTTCAACTAAAGCACAGTCATTGAGACTTACATGTCAATAGCAATTTAGATTGCAATGTCAGTATAAAAAATGGAAATTTTGCGTATAGAGACTGAAGGAAAAGAGAAAATTCCCACTTTACCTTCGATATTTTCTACTTCACAATTTCCTTAAATATTTAATTTATGAATTGATAGCTAAACACAACAGCAGTTAAATACTACATTCAAGTAGACTGAAGCCCCATCTTATAATTGTGTATACGATTCTAGATAGGCATCACTAGTCAAGTAAAATTCTTGATGTGATGTAGTGCGCTTGAGGCTGTGGTACGCTTACGATAAACGTTTTCTAAATGGTTGTATTATGTATGTTGGTGTGGTGTGTGGGGGCTCTGTTGACTTGGCAGTCCTTTACCAGGTATGTGGCTTTGGTGTTGTATTGTCAGGGGTCTGTCCAATGTGTTCTTTTTTTAAGTGTTCTTTTTGTGTTGTGTAATGAAAGTTGTTGGGTGGAAATGGCTGCTGTATGTCTGATGATATCCAGTTATGGCATATCAGGACTATATTGGGTGTGTAGTACGATTTCCATACAGTATGCTGATTCATTTGTTGCGAGTGTATCTTTGCTAAACCCAAATCTTGTAGCATAGTGATAGACGATTATATATGGAATAAAGTACCTCCTTCCTTACATTATAACGATATTGCAAGTCACTGAGGAGTTCCATGATCTTATAGAGAAACAAAGCTGAGTTCCTTTATAATGTTATGGAACTCCGAAGTGACCGGCAATATCTTTATAATGTATGGTGGGGGTTATTTTTTCCATATAATAATGGTCTCACCATTAACTTTCCCATAAATCACTTAAATCCTTGGTGTGTGCTTTTTTCATATGAAAGAGAAAGCATGTTTGCAAACATGAAGAATAAAAGTAGAATCTCTATTGAAAAATGAAACACATCAAAATAAGCTGTTAGATAGTTGTAGCAAAAAGATTTTAGGATCTGTTTAATGCAAATCAGTTTTAAAAATAATGTGCAGTAGTGTGAAATGTGTAGAAACATTTTGAATGATTCCAACTCTTCTATAATTGCATAGGGAGTGCAAAAAATAAACATGTTGCCATTAATATGTCCTTTCTCCTTGTTACTGAACAGCTAGAAAAACAAATCAGAAGAAAGAAAAGCAGTGTTTTGCTTGTTAAACAGACACTTTAATTACACTCCTTGGCCTTAACTGCCTTTCCTCTCGGCTGCTAGGTCTGGCAGCAGGAATTGTGACGTCCACACTCAACTGTAATAGCTTATTACAGTTGAGCGGCGAAGTCATGTCTTTAAAATAGGCAACTGGGTGTGTCACAAGTTGCCTATTATAAAGAAATTAGAAACAGGTTTTTATACGGGGATTTCAGAATCACATGCATTATATGGTAATACTGATTGCTCAAACTTCAGCAGTCAAAATACTCTAAATATCCTTTGAGACCTGCATTACTCCACTTAAGCATTTTAAAAATACTGTCATTTACCTGACCAGAGGCAGGGTACAAGAAAGAATAAATATACATTAAACGAACCCATGTGGTCTTCTAATTCCAAGGCAACCATAGAGGACAATCAATTTCTTTAGATGTTGTTCACCAAAACATGGCTTCAGCCCGATCCAAAAGAGATGAGATCAAGCTGATCCACAGTGTCTCCAGGCCTGTCCCTGGTTTTTTGCTTCACCAACGATCTGATTCTTTTTCTGTAAGTAGGTGTGGCTTAGTCCTGAATATTTAGGATTAAGGCCCACTTATACATGTTGTTTGAATGGAAAATTCTCCTGTCTGCAGAGCATTCACCCCTGCCTTGTGTTCCATGTTAGCGAGTCTCTGCATGTTTTCAGTAAATACCACCATGAGCTTAAAAATGAAGCATGTGTGGTGGACATCTCCATTTAATGTTGAGACCTCAGAGTGTGGCTCTGAGGTAGAAAGCACACCCCTCCTTTTGAGTATGACTATTGTATTTGCACCAGGCATGAAGGATTTGGATATGTTGTGAGCGACTCACCATATTGGAAAGCCTTTTTTCCTGATGCCTTCAGGGAGAGTTGCTTACTGGCCTCACCTGGTAAGACGTTTGCCTAGTAGTCCTCAGCTGGGATTCTTGCTCTATCAATGTGGTATATAGAAGGAAAATGCCTTTGTGCCTTGCATGCATACTGTGGGGTGAGTGTGGTGTGTGTTCGCTATTTGGGGACACTAATCCATTTTGAAACCTCTATGTATTTATGAATTACCTGGAAATCCCTCAGTCTCCCTCTTTTGAAGTGCAACAGACGCCTGCAACTAGAGGATGGGAGGAAAGCACCTTTGATGTGCAAAGACACTCCCATCTGGCTTTCTCCTGCTTCCCTGCCCCACTAGGTTCACCCTGACAGATTTGTGTGGCAGCTACTGAAGCATTCTCTGCATTCCTTTTTGTCCTTTGTTCTTCCACTTTCACAGGGCACGCAGACTCCATACCCTCTTACTTTTTAATTCTACAGGTCAAAGATGTGCAGGGTGCAGAAATATATATTCTTGTTTGTCAACCAGTATAAGAAGAGGGCACAAACTCAGTGAATGGGTGCCAGGATACGCCTGACCTAAAAAGTACATATCCCTCTATCTGAATGATGTTTAAGCTATATGTCAGGAGTCCCAGACACCCTCCTTCCTTGCTTAGTTGTCCACAGACTTGGAGAATCCAGGGACTTTACTATAAGTGTTGTGGCTTGTCCTTGAATGAGAAAGCCAAACCTCTGCAGACACGGAGCACTGAAGGTACCTTGCAGTTGGGGAAAGCTGTCCAGATAAGGAGATTGCATCCCAGGGAGACCCTTGAGGCATGGGAACTTCTGTAAGGGTATTCTATTCAACAGCTACTTACGACTTTGTTGAACTCCCAAGACCAGTTTCACAGCCACTGTGGTGAGCTCCCTCAGTCCCTGAACTCCATAGTGACTGCCCACTAGTGTCCTTGAGATCACTCTGCCCACCTCCTGAGGCTGGGAGTCATAGTAAGGTTAGTAGGTTTAAGGGCATTAACTATGCAGACCACACCTAAATCCATATGGCTGTTGCAGAGAAACTATTTGTGAGACTGTGCAGCCAATCCTGGCTGCTGTGGCCCCTTGTTTGTGACCTTAGGCACAGAGTAACCTAACTGTCCGGCTAGTTTTGTTCCCACCTCCTGGAGCATTTGGTTCTCCAGATCTGGGCTCATGTTATCAATGCTGCTTTGTGGCTCCTGGGATCCTGGTTCATTGGCATCATGGATTAGCTTAAGTCCCCCTGCTGAAGACTCCCTCTTGAGGATAGTCACCTCTTCCTGTGTGGACCCCATTGATGTGTTGGTGTGGGATAGTGACCTTGTTTGGGTGGAGGATCTTGGGTTCAGCAAGAGGTGCAGAATTTGAATACACGGTGGCCAAAGCCGCAGAGGATTTGGGAAGACCACAACAAGCCACATTTGCTTAATCCCTGCTGTGACAGCCTCCCTGCTGTTGAGCACATCAATCCACTCCACCTGTCTGCTGATCTGAATCTGCATGTGCACAACTCAGGCTTCCTAATTGGCTGCACCAGCTCTTACAGTTCAAGAGAGCTGTCCACGAGGTTGCGTTGCTCTTGAGCAGCCGTTCAAGCTAAAACATAGGCAAGTACAGTGGGAACATTAATATAGTAACTTGTTTAAACTGCTAGTAAGCCCGCTTGACTTATTTTAGTATGTTTATTTGTATTCTCTTATGTTTATTTGTAGTTTTTAAGCTTTGTGGAGTAAATAAAGTAGTTTCTAGTTTTAGACCATAAAGCACGGGCAAGACCTTTCTAACTGTTGCTCGCTATTATGATGTCTTGTCTCACCACCTTTCCCTCGAGTAAACTTGGATTGCTCTACTTCTCTACTTTGAGGATCAATTGCTAAAAAGATTGTTCCTGTTGTTCAGTTATTATTCCAGTATTGAGGTGGTCCATGGGACAACAGAAGTAAAATACTCCAGTTGTCACAATTGGAGCAGAGTAAGCCTTATAGCCCCCAGGCTTCTCACTCAGTTCTCACTTGTGGAGAAAGGATTTTGGAATGATTCTCCAATTTATTAAAGTGTTGATATAATCAAAAGCTCATGGATCCAAAAAACTAGTTGATTTAAGGCACATAATGTGATATTTGTTAATAACGTAACAAATCATGATCTTTTAAATGTCGTTTAAGAACACCAATATCTCAATATTCTCATTTATATGAACTCTAGTGTAGGAAAGTGTCTCTTTTTGCATGGTTACCCACCACTTTTTGCTTGACATGTGATGCAACTTGACTTGATGTGCTTTGGGTCCCTGCCAATCAGGTTCACAGGGCCTGTGTTCTTTCTCAAAACTGTACCTTTGTACCCACAATTGGCACAACTCTGGCCAAAGGTAAGCCCCTGGTAAAAGGTACCATGGGTACCAAGGGCACTGTGACCAGGAAAGGCCTCTAAGGGCTACAGCACTTATTGTGCCACCTTTAGGGGCCCTGCACCTTAACACCCACACACTGCAATTGCAGGCTGCATGTTTTGGTGCAGAGAAAAATGAAGAGTTGGCATGGCACACATCCCTGTGTGCCATGTCTGCAATCCACTGCCTATGGCTTAGGTAAGCCAACCCTCTAGCAGGGTGCACCAGACCACGGGTGAGGGTACAGTTGCATGAGCACTGTACACCTACAGTGTCTGTCCATTCTTAGACATTGTAAGTGCAGTAAAGCCATAAAGAGTATGTGGTCTGGTAGTTGGTAATTATGAGCTCCACAGCTCCATAATGGCTTTACTGAAACCTGGGCAGTTTGGTAGCAAATTCTCAGCACATTAAACCCACACCGATGCCAGTGTGGGATTTAATGTAAAATGCACTCAGAGGGCATCTTAGAGATGCCCCCTGAAAAATGACCTGCCCTGGTGTGGTTCCTGAAGGGCTACCTGCCTTTTGCCACCACCAGACAGGTTTCTGGACCCCTGAGTAGAGGGCCTCCGCTCTCTGGATCCAGAAACAAAGCCCATCCTGGGCAGAGGTGTCATGACTCCTCCCCCAGGATGGGCTGGGTCCACGAAGGGGAAGCTTCTAAGGCCTGCCGCCTTGGTAAGCTGACCCTGCCTTTTGCTGCCCCCAGTAACATGCTCCCACCGCTTCTGTCCCCCACTTTGGATGGGAGAATAGGTGGGAAAACCAAGTTAGGAGAGGTGTGCCCACCTTTGCCAACCCCACCCCTCAGGTGGGGAAGCGAGGTGAAGCACACACCTCTGTCCCCTCCATCTTGAAGATGAGGGGACCCAGCCAATTAGGGAGAGGCTTATGCCCCCTCCCACTGGAGGGTGGCATAATAGGGGGTGTACCCACCCCAAGGAAGAGACCCATTGGTCCTGACCTGCATACCCCTGGAAACACCCCTAAATGTAGTATTTAGGGGCAACCCCAAACCTTGCCTCCTCAGATTGAAGGAAGAAAGAAGAAGGACCGGATAGCTGTGCTGACCAGGAAGAAGAGGACACCAACTGCTTTGTTTGGCCCCAGCCTTACCGGCCTGTCTCAACTCCGACATGCCTACAACGGAAACCCTGGAGTGTCCAGCAGCCCCCCAGAACCCGGAGGACCTGTCCTGCAATCATCTGAAGGACTCTGTCTCCAATGAGCACCGGATTTGCTCAACAAAGACTCCAGCACAGAACCCGGATCCAGGCGACTCCGCTGTTCTGCAACACTCTGCTCCCAACGCACATGGCCCAAGTTTGAGTTGCCCAACATCTCGAGGAGGTCTCCCCAGCAATCCTGACCTAGGATCTGGTGATCCTTGACCTACCTCAAGCCAACGCCTGCAGCCTCAACCTGAAGGGTCTCCCCGACCGCAGCTGGTAAGAATACCCGACACCAAAAGACACCCCTACACCCAACGCCCCACGGCCTTGGGTGGCCCAACCGACGATGTCCAGGCATCCCCAAAGAACCCAATGTACCTCTCCTGCCGGTGGTCGCATTCAGGAAGCCTTCCTGCCAGAGCCTGCAGTCTTTTGTTCGAACCGGAGATCTCGATTGCAATTCACAAGGTCCCTGACGTCTTCTTGGCACTCTGCATCTGGTTGCCTCTGTGTCGCTGATGGTGCAGCTCCTGTGCTGATTGTTGGCCCCTGCGTGCTGATCTTAAACCCAGGAGCTTTGCTCCCACACCCGAGTGGCCTGCTCGTAAGCAGTCCCTGTCCAAAGGCCCCTTTAGCCCCATTGGCTAACATTGGGCCCCTGCATTCTGCACCCGGCAGCCGGTGGTGCAGTTTGAGTGCCTAACTAAACCTTGGTTCTAACCCCCAAAAACTATTCTTGCAGGTCGTTTACTTACCTGCAAACCGATAACCTTCTTTTTCACATAGGAACCAATGTTGTGATTTTTATTCTTAAAATGTTCTGTCGAGCTGAACTTTAGTGTTGAAAACAAAGTAACTTTGCTTTAATCCCAAAATTGTAGTACTTACCTGTCAGTGGTAGACTCCAGCGTGTGATATATCGGCATATCACCTCCAATACTCAAAAGTAACTGAAAAGTAATCTAAAAGTAACCAAAAGTAATTTCTATGTATTCTAAACTGGTTTAAAAGCAAATGCAAACATGTAACGATTGCAGTTTCATCGACAACTGCATTTCCTTGTAAAGTTTTGGTTTTGAAAGCATATTCTACTTTCCGGTACCAAGTCCTGCTTGGTTCTAGAAATTAAACATAAGAATACCTTTTTTTACTTACCTAATTGGTCTGGATTCTCTCTCTGAGTGTGTGTAATCAGTCCTTGATTGAGTGAATACAATAAAGGATGAACACACCCTCCAGATAAGCCTAACTGCTCGACCACACTACCACAAAGAGAGCTGTTGGTGATTATCTAATTTAGCCTCTGCTATTCCTCTGGGGATCCCCTGGACTCTGTACACACTATACCTTACTTTGGTATAGTATATACAGAGCCAGCTTCCTACATCTAGGATAAATCATTTTAACTTGATACTAGAAATTAACCGTTGGGAAAAAGGATAGCATATCTATTATGATCTATTTGGTACAGCTTTGACCTGCTTACCTACTTCCTTCTTCATGGAACTCTTAATGATCAACTGTGGACATCATTATTGACGTGCATTTCAAACATATTTGGACTCCAGCAACACGTCTTCCAGATCATGTTTTGATTTTTTTCCATCTTGGTGAGAGTTCTTAATCTCTGGGCACATGCTTTGATAATTAGGAACAGCCTCATTTCTGTGCCCTGGTACTTCAAAGCAATAGCCCTAAGCAAAATTTCTGAGCGTGGATCTGTATATGGAACTTTTCTTTAGTTGAGTAGTAAGTATATGGATTTTAAAGAGGTTAAAGATTGAATTCACAATCTATCCTAACTAAATTGAGAACAGGAAAAATAGTAATTCTTAAATATCTCATCTGTTGTTTTTTTTTCATTTTGTTCGCTCATGGAGTATAGACATTAAAAAATACTTGAAATATAATTCTGTTATTTTCACTTTTAGGACCCACAAACATCACGAACATTGACTCTCATCTCAAAAACCATCCAGACCTTGGGTAGCTGGTTAAGCTTGTCCAAGAGCAAACTGGTACGTCTCCAGGTGTTTTTTTTTCATTTCTGGCGTTGCCATAGCTCCTTTGTAGTAATGGAATTTCATGTTGGTACATTAGTGATAATCTTACTAAATATAACACTTTCTTTCAGTCGAGCTTCAAAGAATCTTTTATGTGTGAGTTTTTCAAACTTTTTCAAGAAGAGGCTTACACGGATGCTGTTAAAAAGGTAATCTGAATCAAATGTTGTTTTTGATAATAGTTTTTCTTTAATTAATGTAGTATTTCTTGTGTGTCTTCAGACCCACACAAACCTTTTGTGCCGAATATTTTGAAAAAAAATCTTTTAATCCTGCAGCAGCTGTTCCCAATATATTATGATGTGGGGAATTTCTAAAAACATAGAAAAATACATTACCTCCTCTGTAAACACTTTCTTAGTGCTTGACATATGGTTGAAATGCTCAATTTTAAGGCCTGGCGAAGGAAAATATGGAAGGTGACAAGTTGTTACCTCCCTCTATCTTGTTTCAAAATTTAAGAACTGTATAGTTTAAATGTGTTCTGCGTATTTCCTACTTCCATTGACCGTACATTCGTAAATATATTGTAGGCAGTAGGAATCTTGGACAGTGCATGTACCCAGCCCCAGTGAACACAGGGCCCTTACAATGATTTGCATATTGTTCGAAGACCATAGAGTTCCAGCTGCCATACCCATATTGTAGAGCAGCAATCTGGTACATGTTTGGGTTTCAAACAAACATCATCACTGGTATCTGTTGAGCAGAAACATTCAAAAGATGCGCTGCTCTGAATATGAAAGCCTGCATATCCATGAACTGCCTGCTGAGGTCTGTGAAGCTAGTCAGGAAGGACACATTATCTTCAGAGTCAGAAGGTGTCAGACATGTTCTACTTTACCCTCTTCTGATATTATTGTTCAGTAGAAGGTATTAAGGTTTTCTGAGTGTTTCCCACAATGGACAAAGCTAAGGGTGAGCAAAATTGCGATTTTTCTTTATTTCTTCACAAAAATGACACAAACCATGTGGAATTTGGTAAAATTCTGTTGGTGGTACCTCATGAAAATTAACTGTGAGACCATACTGTACATTCAAAAGTTACCTGAGATACCATCAGGAGACTGGTTCCACAGGAAAATGTCTTCCACAAGATTTTATCTGCTCAGACCCATCCCTAGAAAGAAATTATGCAAACTTTCACAAGCTGTGCAGTGTCTCAAAATTTGTGTAATGTGAAATTCAGATATTTCAGTCGTAAAAAAAAAAAAAGTAATCTATACAAAAACCTCCTATCTGATAGAAACATCTAGCCACAGATTCCTTACCTTTCTACTTAAGGCATCAGGCTGGATGCGGAAGATTTTTGATAGCAGTACCCCTGCGTGCTGTTAGGTGGCGTCGGTTGACACCGTGTTGTCATAGTCGTTGGGTTTGTCGTCGTCATGACGTCCGCATCGTCCATATAGATGCCAACCCGGCACGCTGACGTCAGTTATTTTCTTTCCGCACCAGCCAACGAGGATCCGTCGAAGAGAGATACCCCCTGTCACTTTTTGACATACTTTTTTTGACATTTTGTCGAGTTCTTTGGTGAGTAGGTATGTCCAGCAAGAAGACCTCGGAGTTCAAACCGTGCGGCACCTGTCACCGCGCCATGTTGGTCACAGACCCCAATCTGGTGTGTCTTTGGTGCGTGGAGCACGACCAGGATCCGTACTAGTAACCCGACTGCCAGACCATGGCGCCGAAGGCTTTGAGGGAGCGGTCCCTAAAGCTAATCGTGGCCCGGCGTGCGGCGCCATGGAGGTCGCCTCGTTCGATCCTGGTTTCGGTCGAGAGGAAGGTCTGAGCACCACTCCGGGGGGGTCAAAGTCTTCTTCCTCCAAGTCAAAGTCATCGCGGTCAGATAAGCACAAGAAGTTGAAGCGTGCTTTTACTTCTCCCCGTCCGTCGTGTGACGAGACAGAGGAGTCTCGACGTTCGAGGCCCTGCTCTGCGGAGCGGGTGCCTGGGTCGTCTCTGCGTTTCCCTCCCTTTCCAGGGCCAGGAGCGACCCCCGTCCAACTAAAAGAATTTTATGATGCCATGTGCGCCATATTTCGGCGGCCTGACCCTGCCGGTGCACCTTCGGGCACCGCAGTCCCAGTGGAAGGAGACCCCGTGGGCTCCGCACCTCCGGCCTCTGCGCCACGGCCTCCTCTACCTGGATCCGGACCAGCGCCGGTTGCACCACGTCGACCTTCCCCAGCGCCACATCCAACATCGAGGGCGTCGGCAGCGCCTCCTCCATCGTCATTCCAGATGACACGGAGCTGAATGATGATGATTGGGAGTACAAGCTGGATCCCTTAGAAATCCTACAACCAAATCTAGAACCGAACTGGTATGAGTCCCTGGGTGATGCCAGCGTCCTTGACACTTCCCCCAGATTCTGGCATGCTGTCTCCCCCTAACCTGGCTACGGAGGAGGGGGCTTCTTTTGCAATGGTGGTGCGTAGGGCTCGACCTGCAGCTTCCTATGGTGGCTGTCAAGACTAATGTCTTGACGGAGGTCTTGCAGCCTGGTGTCTCCGCCTCCGAACCCTTGCTGCCTTTCAACGAGGTCTTGACCGACGTTCTACTTGGCACCTGGTCCAGGCCCAGCACAGGTGCTCCTGTGAATAGAGCTATTGCCCGCCGCCACCGCTCTACCCCGGGTGACCCAGCTTTCCTCTCCCCCATCCCAGGCCCAGTGGAAGGAGACCCCGTGGGCTCCGCACCTCCGGCCCCTGCGCCACGGCCTCCTCTACCTGGATCCGGACCAGCGCCGGTTGCACCACGTCGACCTTCCCTGGTGCCAAATCCAACATAGAGACCCTCGGCGTCGGCAGCACCTCCTCCATCGCCATTCCAGACGACACGGAGCCAAATGATGATGATTCGGAGGACCAGCTGGATCCCTTAGAAATCCTACAACCAAATCTAGAACCGGACTGGTATGAGTCCCTGGAGATGCCAGCATCCTTGACACCTCCCCAGATTCTGGCATGCTGTCTCCCCCTAACCTGGCTACGGAGGAGGGGGCTTCTTTTGCAATGGTGGTGCGTAGGGCTCGACCTGCAGCTTCCTATGGTGGCTGTCAAGACTAATGTCTTGACTGAGGTCTTGCAGCCTGGTGTCTCCGCCTCAGAACCCTTGCTGCCTTTCAATGAGGTCTTGATCGACGTTCTACTGGGCACCTGGTCCAGGCCCAGCACAGGGGCTCCTGTGAATAGAGCTATTGCCCGCAGTCACCGCTCTACACCGGGTGACCCAACTTTCCTCTCCCCCCATCCCACCCCACAGAGCTTGGTGGTCCAAGCCTCCACTTCCCATGGCGCGTTCCCTTCCGCACCCCCGGACAGGTAATCCAAAAGGCTGAACAGCTTCGGTAAGAAGATCTTTTCTTCAACCAGCCTAGCATTGCGGTCGGTAAACACTGCATGCCTCTTGGGCCGTTACACCAATTCGCTATTGGATACGGTTGCGCAAGTGCTGCCAAGACTCTCAGAGGAGGACTGGGCTCTCTTCTTCCAAACTGATACAGACGGGAGATATGCAGTGAAGTTTGCCATACGATGTGGCTTAGACATGACAGACTCACTAGACAGAGCGATTTCCGCGCCACACCTGGCTGAGGACGTCTGGCTTTTCGGGGATGTCCAAGCTAACCTTATGGACATGCCCTTTGATGGCGCCCGTCTCTTCGGAGACGAGGCAGAAGCAGCTCTTGAGCGCTTCAAGGACCCGCGGGCTGCGGCCAAGTCCTTGGGCCTCTCCACTTCATCCAGGCCTGTGTCTGCCTTTCGCCCCTTTCGTGGCTACGGAAGGGGTTTCCAACCGCGCCAATCCCATTCCAGTATTATGTGGACAAATACTTTGTGGTTTATCTAAAAAGAGCATTGACCAAGTTACCCAAAGAAGGCCCTCTGCTGGAAGATCTACATTGTTTGGGCTTACAAAACATTCACAATTTGTGGTGCTTTTTAAGGAGTTATTACCTTGTATGGACTAAGTTAAGTCATTATTTTACTCATTTAGGACACATGTGAAGAGCTGCCTAGATAAGCAGTAGCCGAGAATGTGGTTTTCTAGAGACTAATAGTTTATGGTTGTTTATAGATTTGTGTTCCCTTTTTTCTTAAGTAAGCTACTTTAAAAAGGATGAGACGTGCCTATTTCATTTGGAGGGAAGTTAGCACTAGAAAAAATGTGGACCACTGCCTGAAACAAGACTGTATTAACAGAGCTTACAGTTATAGCCACAGTTGTCTGCAGAACCAGCACTTGACTCTTTGGACAACGTACACGACAAACCTTTTTCAACATCTCCAAGGCTTTTAAAGTCAAGCCCACTTCGGCCGGCTGTAGGACGCCATGCTTCTAGTGCAATACTTCACAACCTGACTCGGGCAACAAAACTTTCAAGCAAGTGAACAACCACCGGTTCTGGTATCTGTACTTGTGTAAAAGCTGTGATGAAACAGTCTCTTTCAGAGAAATGGTTTGCGTTACTTTGTATTCTGTTTTAGCTGGGACTGCTTATGTGGTTAAGACTCCAAGGGAATCCCTTCATGGAGACACCTACTAGTGCCTATAGTGCAAACATACACTTTTCTGTTTTGTGAGTTAGGATGAGTGGGTACGTCTAAATGGTTTCTCTTAACATGCAAAAATATATGTGGATGATTAACAATTCTGTCTTTGGCAGATCATCGGAAAGGGTGCTTCTTTCTGTTTACAGTGCATACAGTAAATATGTCAGAAGGGAGTTTGCTGATAATTCATTCCTAATTACCTTTTTCCTTGTAGTTTTTAGAAGAAATTTCATCTACTGGAAGTAAAGAGCCAAGTGGATTGAGTGAACCACTACTTCTGAAAGAAGGGTAAAACTGTTGAATATTCTGTGTGATCTTTGTTTTTAATCCCAGTGAACTGGGTATGTTGGTATGATAAAGTCATGCTTGCATTTGATGGACATTTTAGGGTGTTTCTGCTTATTTCTGTTTTAGCCCAGCCATGCATACAGAACAGTAGGATAACATTTATTTTTATTACACTGTTATGTTGGTTATTTCCATTGGTTATAAATAGCAGTATTAGCTTTGTACTGGTTACATTTCCCATCACACAGCTGTATGGGAAATGTTTCCTTTCTGCCTAACCGAAGAAAAAAAATTCTTGTTTTCTCCTCTGTTACTTAAGAAAATGCGTGCATGTCTTAGCATTGTTTTGTGTCGGTCAGTTTTTTAAAAATGATTGGAAGGCTCTTTGGTACAGGGCTTGCACACAGCTAGGTTCCCTCCTGTTAGGCTTTGGGTCTAGCCCCAGAAGTCAGCAACCTGATGGAGAACGATGTTACATGATGTGGCATGTCCCATCTCAAAAGCAATGTCAAAGTACTTTTTGCACCCCTCTTAGAATAAAATAAAGAAATAGGCTACTGTTGTAGTGTGACTTGGAACTTTGTGTAACAAAAAGAAGTAAAACAAGCGATCTACAAAGGTATTGATTTCCTGGGTAGCATGAGCTTACTTTAACAAGTTAGATCTGGCATGGAATACGTGAGCAGGTATGTCTTAAAATGTTGACCCTTAACTCTGTGACCCAGCAAATCATGAGTTGCTGTAGCCCAGCTCCTTAGAAGTACCATTGATTGTGTAGAGAACTTCTTCCACACATGTGAAACAAACTCTGCAGTGTCAAAGAGGAATGGCTGCAGGAAGCATGCAGAGAAACAACACCCAGTCTAATTCAGTGAATTTTTCAGTTTTGCTTCATGACAACTGGGATCACCACAGGGAAAAATATAGTTCAAGTCATTCCTGCTCACCTTTCATGTAATAGATTTGCAAAATATTCCCACCTTTGATACCACACGCATCTTTCCCCCTGCTACAATGGATGAAGTTCTGACACAAAGTAAGATATTAGCCGTGCCAATTGAATAGTTTTATTCAACCACAAATCATAGTTTAATGGAAAAAGCATCAATTTCTATGGCACCTTGTCAGCTACCTTCTGGGTAGTGGACAAGTTGAATTCAACCATGTTGGCTTTACTGTACATCTCCGCTGCCTCAGATTCTGTGAGATGGACTGGGTGATTTGCTGTGTGATCCTCTATGCGGGTTCTGCTGTTAGGAGCTAGGAGAACCTGCACATTGATTTATAATTGTATCTATTTGAATGGAAACTCCAATAAAATGTATTACCATGTGAATATTTGTAAAGGGCTTCAAGCTAAAATTGTGATCCCTCAGTGGATCACAACATAGGTCAAGTGTAAATGCATCATGTTTACTTTGTCCATAAGAGGACTCTTGAAATAACTCTCGTTGTATGCTAATTCAGCATTCTTTTACACTCCCATTCAGTACAGCCTTTCTTTTTGGCTAAACGTGACCCTTCATTCTTAGCTAGGAGAGCCTTTGCAGTAATTTTAGGGCCACAACGAGATTGGGAACAATTTGCTCATGAGTGTACAGTTTGGGAAGGATGCCATAGTGGAGCCTTTTTGGGTTTCTGTAGTCACTTGTGTGCTACATGATAGTGCTTAGGAGGATGTGACCCTGATGTTTATGATCCGGCCAAGCAAAGTGCCGTTGGTCTAAGTAGCAGGCAGTCCTTTTATCTTTATTCGTGCATAAGTAGTGATAAGCCCTCCATTGTTGCACCTGAAAGAGGCAGTTGTTCATGGAGTAGAAGTTCTCCTGATCGTGTGGTACCCGATATAGTTTGTTTATACTGGCGTGCATACGGGAATGGATGTTGATGCTGGTTTAGATAGCATACAACTGTTCAAGAGTGTCTGCAAAGAGAAGAGATCTTTGCTTCACTCTACAGGTTTTTGTGAAATTTTGGAATAGTAGGGACCAAGTTTTATCTGTTGACTATGCTTTGAGAGGAATAATCTGATGCACTGGATTGCAATCTTTCTATAGCAAATATCTGTTTTCCACTGTAACATGGACTAAAGCTAAAGTGAAATTCACAAAGAGGATTGTTGGATTCCAAAGCAGAGGTGCAATGTGATGTTACTGCAGTTCCCAAGACTTTTTAGTGGTTGGTAGGACAGAAATGAGTCTGTAGTTCAACAAGAGAGCTTGATCGCTGATTAATTTCACAAGAAGCATGGTTATGAGGGCACATTGATTTTTGGGAAACAATCAAGTCATTTGTGAGCATAAATAATATACAATTGTTAGTATGCAAGATATGGTGGAGCTTCTCTTCCCTGCATTAGAAACCATCTTCCTATAGCTGGTAACTAATATTTTGATTCGTGCTTCCGTTCTCTTCTTCAGAGCGTTAATATATGGAGTAGCATTTGTTCAATTCCAGCGTACATACCACTTTCTTTAAAGTATTGTGACCCATTAATATACTCTTAGGTGAAAAATAGAAGTCCAATGATCCATAAGTTCTATCAGTGCTTGGTATGAAAAACACTTTAAGCGCCAGTTGAACATTTACTGGTTATTTTGTTTGGCAACACAGTAAAGTTTGATTCTCCAAATAATGGTGTTACAACATTTAAATTACTTTGTTTGTATTCTTCATCAGTGAAATGTTGAAAAGAGCTCTAGGAAGAAATCGAATCCGGAAAAAGAATTTTAAGAAGCGTTGGTTCTGTTTAACCAGTAAAGAACTCACCTACCACAAGCAGCGAGGTAAACGCGCTTAACAATAATCTTATATGAATGTTTGCATTTGTTCCAGAAGATTTGTTATGCATACACAAATGACATCTTCACTGCAGCTAAATCCCTCATACACATACTATTGGCATGACTGGATTCGTGATGCTGGTGAATCGGGTTAAGAGATGCTGTCAGCTAAATAGATGGTTCTTTCAAGAGCAGTGCTCAAGTTTACTGCATAGCGGAATCTTTTTATGAAGACTAGTAGATCCATCCCCTGCCAGCCAGGTACAGGCATTGCGTCTGAGAGACCCTAGTGTTGATATGCAATATAGATGTGAGTCCTATGCGCTTCGCGATGTGACACTCCACTGCACAGTCATACTGAAGGTCACTGTGCATAGACCGTCATCAGCCCTGTGTTAAAAGGGTATGCTTGGGGTAATTTACACAGAGAGCACACAGATTTTTGCTGCTCAAATTTTTCAGTTACTGGACACACGTTGCCCAGTGGCCCATTTTGTGGTTGTGCATACATTTTTGGAATGTACCACAACATATCCAGTTCGGTTTAAGGCTGGGCGGCTTGAATTTTAGGATGAAGCTGAATAAAGCTGAATTGTATAATGTCTAATATATTCAGTGGACTTAATGTTTCACTGGATTACGTAATGTCAAATATTCAGTAGTTTTCTGACTCATAGCCAGATAGAGGATGCCCGGAATTGGCTGTTGATATCCTTGTTGACAGTAGGCTTGAATAATCAATCCCCTTTGTAGTTCTGCCCTTCTCAAAGCAGGCTGCTGAATGGGTAGAGGAATGTGGCAATTTTCCAACAGGATCACCAGGAGACAAGCACACAATACTGCCCTGCAGCTGGGCTGGCCTGTGGGCCTACCTTGCTTCCATTCCTTCTCAGCAATGTGAATGCCACTTCCTATTTCCTCAACAACTGACTGGACAGACTAGGATATAAGCTTTCTGCTGGTACCTTAAAAATAGTCTGCATAACAATGTAGGGCCCTCCGCCTCATCTAGTATTAGTGGGTGAGGACCCTTTGCTCCTGCCCTTAATGTCCTGAAGCGTACACTCTCTAGTAGCCTCTGTGTCCACAGCCCTTGATACATGTAAGGCCCTTCTTCCATAAACAGGTATGATGATGAGAAAAGTACCTCGGGGTGGACATTACAAGTCACCTGATCAGTCAATAATAAGGAGTTATTTGCTTCGTTATAGCTTGAAAGATATACTTTTTAAAAACATCATTTGAATAAATGAGTAACCTTAATATGCTTGTTATTCAAATGAATGCAACAAACATAACCTTGGTTTTGAAAGAGATCTCTTTACTCTTTGTGCTTTTACAGGGATGATCTATCAAGGTTCCAAAGTTCAATATTAAACCAACTGACGTTTTGCCCCGTTTAGCTATTAGTGCAAGGGACTTTGTCCACGCTGTTGATATTTTGATATAGTAAATGTTTTACAGTAATCAGTATGTAAACCACGAAAGGGCCTGTTTTGAACCTCACGGTCACAGGTTCAAATCCTGGCGGGTCCACTCAGCTTTCCATCTTTCTGATGTTGATAAAATGAACAATTGAGTTGGGCAACAGTAAACACCTGTTATTTATTGCCAAAATACCCTTCTGGGTGAATGTGCGGTTTACAAATACACGTTACGTTATGCTGGAAAAAAAAAGTTCAATTTCATTCTCTGAGTTTTTTTGTTTTTTTTAAACATTGTTGTGTTTTTCAAACACCATACTTTTTGTATCTCAGGGTTTTTTCACCACACAAGTCTTAGTTAAAAAAAATTACTTAATCTTTGTACTATGAATTCAAAAATTAAAAGTCCTTTTTATTCTTCAGATTAAAAGGTATGGAGCAATAAAATTGTGAATATTCAGTGCACAAAATGTTTGGTGATCATCATTTTTAATGTGAAGAATTAAAAGGCTATTTAATTTTTTTGATTGAGAGTACGAAGATGAATTTTTTTTTTATTTTTTAGCTCCGATGTGTTTTGAAAGAAAACCGTCCGACATATAAGAACTGTTTTATTTGAGAATCTGTTATAGCGGGTTCCCATTACCACTACCTTCACCAGCAACACAGACCTAAAATTGACTGCAGCAGGATTTTGTGATGCACAGAGAATGGGCCTGTAAAATATAAAGAATGATACATTGATGCGTCATGCATAGAGTACACCAACATTTATCTGAGCCAAAGCTTTTTCAGTACTGTTTTTTTAGGTCGAGCCTGGGCAGCGCATGCGCTGCTCTGCAAGCATGCTGTATTGGAGTATGTACTTGAAGCCCCACCCACTCTCCGCCCATATTTGTCATTGGCTTGTGTCATTGTCCTCCGTAAATGCTGGCTTCTGGTTCGTTATTAGGCTTGTTAGTCCCTCCTTAGTACCGCCTTGTCTTCATTTGTAACCTCCAATGAGGACTGGCCCTTTAACTTCGGTTGTTACACGGTACGTCTTCTTTAGTCTGTAAGCACTATTTTTTTGAATGAGTTACTCTTACTGCAGGAGGGTCTCTCATGCGCAGTTGTGACACCGGCTTGTTTATTGAACTCGTAGCAAACGGGGAGCTCTTCAGGGGCCATGGGAGACAGAAAAAAGGCTACTCAGCGATGCCTTCAAGCATTTGAAATGCAATAGGTCTCGCATTTGAGAGAGTTTAAGCTATTGGCATTGTAAATGACAATGACTGTTATTTATGTTTTAAAAACCAAAACCTAAATAAAAGGCATTGTCATTTACAATGCCAATAGCTCAAACCTGCATAAATGCGAGACCTATTGCATTGCCAATGCTTGTTGTTTTGATGATTTGCTACATCCAGCTTCTATACAGTTCAGCGAGTGTGGCTGTTAGCTGTGCGCTGTGGGGGCTGGTGGAGGACCAGTTCCAACCAAAAGGGTAGTGGCGGCTCCTCCGCTAAGGCGGAGGAGCGTCGCCCCACTGCTCGTTGAGCAGTGGAAAATAAAAATAAAATGATAATAACAAGAAGTTATTATCATTTTATTTTCCGTTGCGACTTCGGGCAGGGCGGGGCTGGCTCGCTGCAGAGGAAACAGAAGTAGTTCGCACTCCCTCCCCACATGTGCATGACGTTTTGACTGGCCCTCTAGGGCCGACAAAACAGTCATGCGTAGTTGGCATCTTCTCCATTGGGCTGTGTTGCACAGCCCCATGGAGAACATGCCCAGCCTCTCCAGGCACTGCCTGAGCAGCCAAACAGGCTGCTCAGACCAATCACGATGCTGCTCCTGCAGTGTCGTGATTGGCTGGCAAAGTCTGAAGCCTGGATGCTTCTGGTGCAGGCTGCAGGCAGCAGCCGGGAAGAAGACAAGACAGAGGAGGGGTGCGCGGCAGATGCGGAAGCAAAGCAGGTAAGTTTATTTTAAAAAAAATTATTCCGACCCCCCCACCTCACGCTCCGCGTTCAGAAGCAGCCACCACTGCAAAAGGGCACCCAATGCCCCCTTCTGTACAAGGCAAAAAAGGCTGTGTGCACCAGTGGTTGGCCGTAGGACTTGGCTTTTTTCTTTCAACTTCGCATTTGCCAAACCTCTTGTGCATCCAATTCTATTCGCAGTAGCTGCCACATTTCCTGGCCTTTAGCTATGCCCTTCGAAAACCTCTTGTGCCTTCAGGGTCCTGTGTGTCTAACCCCGGTGACACAGTTTTTCTGCAACGCATAGTGGGTTAGCTGCAGGGTCTGGCCTCCAGCCTGGCCCTGCAGCCCAACCTGTCAAGCATCCAGCCTTCTGCAGATTCAACTCCTGCTGCGCAAGTCTTAGGGTGTATACATCAGCGGTATGCTGCAATGCCTGGCCTTTGACTTTGCCCTGCACTAACTATGCGCCCAAACCCCACTGTGCTAGCCTCCGTGCCACCAGATCAGCTGTGTATTCCCTTTTGGTGATGTGCATTTAACTTTCAGCACTTGGGTTTTGCAGCCATGCACTGCACCACTTGCACACTGCAATCTGATAGACTATTAGTAGGAGATTGTGAGATTTTTTTCTTCAGCTGTACCGATGCACGTCATTAGGTGGCATAGGTCGGTTCTGCGTCACTCGTCTGCGTCATCGGTGCGGGGATGACTTCGCTGGACCTATATAGACACCCCCCCCATGCGTGCTGACATCAGTTCTTTCTTTTTCCGCACCATCCAAGCGCAGATCCGTAGAGAGCTTACCCCTTAGTCGTTCTCCCAGGCAGTTGCGGATGGGAGAGATGCAGCCAAATTCACGATACGTTGTGGACTGGAAACCACCAACTCACTGGGCAGAATGATTGCCGCGTCAGTAGCACTCACACTATGCTTGGTTGAGGACTTCTGGCTTCTCGGGGGATCTCCAGTCAACCTTGATGGACATGCCCTTTGATGGCACCCACCTCTTTGGAGACAAATCAGACTCGGCGTTTGAGCGCTTTAATGATTCCCGGGCTATTGCCAGATCCCTGGGCCTCACGGCGGCCACCCGTCCACCTCGGTCTGCTTTTCGTCCCTTTCGTGGCTACGGAGGGGGCTCCCAGCCACGTCCTGTCCAGCCCAGCCACCAGTACACGCAAGCTGTCCAGCCTCTGCGTGGCCGCGGATGTGGGACCCATAGTCCTCGCGGGACAGGGAGCCAGCAATTGGCCAGTCCCCCCCCCCCCCCACCACCACTGCCTCCAAGTCCGACGTTTCAGGCCCATCATCAGCGAGTTGAAGGCAGGATTCGCCATCACCTCCTCCACTGGCAGTCCATCATGTAGGACAGGTGGGTTCTGCAAATAGTCCAAATGGGCTACTCCCTCCCCTTCAATACTACTCCTCCCTCCATGCCACCTTCTTATGATCACATGTCGGAGGATCATTTGGCACTTCTCCGCAAGGAAGTATTGTCTTTCTTGGCTAAGGGAGCCATAGAGAGGGTCCCTGTGCCAGAAGAAGGTTGTAGTTGTTATTCCCGCTACTTTCTGGTACCCAAAAAGGACAAAGGCCTGTGTCCTATCCTAGACTGCCGGGCCCTCAACTTCTTCCTCCGGAAGGAGAAGTTCAAAATGCTCACTTTAGCCCACATACTGTCTACCTTCGACCCAAGAGAATGGATGGTGGCATTGGACTTGCAGGACGCATATTTCCATATCCCCATCCTGCCAGCCCACCGGCATTACCTACATTTCACGGTGGGCTACAAGCACTTTCAATTCACTGTGCTCCCTTTTGGCCTTACTAGTGCCCCATGGGTGTTCACAAAGGTGATGGCGGTGTTCGCAGCTCATCTGCGCAGATCAGGGGTTCCAGTCTTCCCTTATCTCAACAACTGGCTGTTGAAGGTGGGCTTGCCCCAGGCTGTCGTCTCCCACCTCCAGACTACGGTGGACCTCCTGCACTTGCTGGGGTTCACGATCAACATGCCGAAGTCGCACCTGACTCCCTTTCAGATGCTCCCTTTCATCGGAGCTGTTCCGGACACTGTGCAGTTTCAGGCCTATCCCCTCGAGCAGCACGTGTGGGATATTCGGGCTATGATATCGATGTATCCGAAAGAAACAGTTACTTATAGATTCCTTACCTTAGAATCTCCCCCAGGCGTCAGACTGGATCCGGAAAGATTTTCGTCAGCAGTACCCCTGCGCGTCGGAAGGTGGCGTCAGTCGACTCGGCGTTCGGCGTCGTGGTCGCCGGGATGACGTCGCCGTAACTACATAGACGCCGCCCTAGCGCGCTGACGTCAGTTCTTTCTTTTTCCGCGCCAGCAAGTGCAGATCCGGAGAGAGCGGTACCCCCGTCAATTTTTGACTGAACTTTTTCTCGACTTTTGTCGACTTTGCTGTAGTTAGAGTCCTTCGACTCCTGGTGCACGAGGGATGCCCAGCTTTAAGGCTTGCGGTTCCTGTAACCGACTCATGTCGGTGACTGATCCGCACCGCGTGTGCCTCTACTGCCTGTAGCGCGACCACGACCCCAAGTCGTGCTCCGACTGCCGGACCATGGCCCCGAAGTCTTTGCGGGAGCGGTCCCGAAAGCTACTCGAGGCCCGGCAGTCGGATCCGTGCCGCTCGAGGTCCCGGTCGTGGAGGAGGTCGAGGGACTGGTCGCGGAGCCACCACCACTCTTCTTCGAAGCTTTCGCACTCAGGGTCAGGTAAGTCGAAGCACAAAAAGGGTTGAAGAAGCATCGTCGCTCTTGGACTTCTCCCCGTCCGTCGGCCGACGTGACGAGGGATGCGGGTGGTGCCCCTCCCGCGGCTCTGCATGGGGAGCCCGCTGGGTCGACTCCGGGTTTCCCTCCCTTCCCGGGACCCGGTGCGACCCCAGCCCAGCTTCGGAGTTTCTACGAAGCGATGCATGCGATCTTTGGGCAGCCCGACTCCGCCGGCGCGCCTTCGGGCCCCACAGACTCGGCTGGGGGCCCTGGGCCTACGGCGTCGGCGACTTCTGGCCTTGGCGCCTCAGGGTCCCCTTGGATCCAGGCCTGGATCCGGAACGGCGCCGGTCGACCTCGTTATGCCTCCCCTGGCGCCGATTGCACCGGCACCACGCCCGCCACCGGCGTCGGCTGTGTCCTCAGCTGACGTCGACCCCGGCCTCCACCTGGAGGTAGACACAGAGTCGGACTGGCGTCGACCAACGCCGGATCCGGTGCCGACGGGTACTTGTGTGCCCCTGTTCTACCCTGGCTCTTTGAGACCAGATTGGCAGCCAGAAGAGGGTGAGGAGGACTGGGAGGTGTCTGGAGACCCTTTAACAGACCAGATGGAGTATGAGCAGGACTGGAGAGAGGAACTGGGGGATGCCAGTGGTTTGGATACTTCACCAGACCTTGGCATGTTGTCTCCTCCTACCGTGGCTACGGAGGAGGGAGCGTCATACGCAGTGGTGTTGCGTAGGGCAGCCGAGGCTCTCCACCTCGAGCTACCTACGGTGGCAGTCAGGACTAACCTGACAGAGGTGCTTCAACCGGCAGCGAGCTCTTCGAAGCCCCTGCTGCCGTTTAATGAAGCCCTGACGGACATCCTTTTGGGCACTTGGTCCAGGCCCAACACAGGGGCTCCTGTGGACAGGATGATTGCCCGACGCCACCGCCCGGCCCCGGGCGACCCCACTTTCCTTTCCCAACACCCCACCCCTGAGCGCTTGGTAGTCCAAGCCTCTACGTCCAAGGGTGCATTCCCTACCGCACCCCCAGAAAGGGAATCCAAAAAGCTGGATCATCTTGGGAAGAAAATGTTTTCATCCTCCAGCTTGGGACTGCGGTCAGTAAACACTGCATGTCTATTGGGCCGTTATACCCACTCCGTGTGGGACACGGTTGCGCAAGTTCTGCCTCAGTTCCCGGAGGAGGCCCGGGCCGTGCTCTCTCGAGCGGTTGCTGAAGGGAGAGGCGCAGCAAAGTTTACCATCCGCTGTGGGCTGGATACCGCCGACGCACTTGGCAGAACGATTGCCATGTCAGTAGTCCTTCGGTGCTACGCCTGGTTGCGTTCGACTGGTTTCTCAGGGGATGTCCAATTCACACTTATGGACATGCCCTTCGATGGCCGTCGCCTTTTCGGCGACATGGCAGACAACGCACTAGAGCGCTTTAAGGACTCTCGGGCTACGGCCAGGTCCTTGGGCATCTCCACCAACCGCCCTGCGCAGTCTGCCTTTCGCCCCTTTCGTGGCTACGGAAGGGGTGCCCCACTACGTCCCCCCCAGAGCCACAGGCCGGCGCAGGCTGTTCAGCCCCAGCGCGGCCGGGGACGTGGGAACCACTGCCGTGGTTCTGGGGGCCAGCGAGCGGGTCAGTCCACCACAGCCCCCTCTGCAGCAGCCTCCAAACCCTCCTAGTCTGACCTTTCAGGGCCACCAAACGCCAGTGGGCGGCAGGATCCGCCATCACCTCCCCCACTGGCGCAACATCATGTCGGACAGGTGGGTTTTGCAAATAGTCCGAAGGGGCTACTCCCTCCCCTTCGAGACTACCCCTCCCTCCATGCCACCTCAGTACAATCACATGTGGGAGGATCACCTGGCCCTTCTCCAACAGGAAGTTTCGGCACTCTTGGCCAAGGATGCCATCGAGCGCGTTCCTGCCCCAGAAGTAGGTCTTGGTTGCTATTCTCACTACTTTTTGGTACCCAAGAAGGACAAAGGCCTGCGTCCTATCTTGGATCTCAGGAACGTCAACCGCTTCCTCCGGAAGGAGAAGTTCAAAATGTTGACGCTCGCTCAGGTATTGTCTGCCCTCGACCCTGGAGACTGGATGGTAGCGTTGGACTAGCAGGACGCTTACTTTAACATCCCCGTCCTGCCGGCCCCCCGGCGTTACCTGCGGTTCACGGTAGGCCATGAGCACTTTCAGTTTACCGTGCTCCCCTTTGGCCTTACCAGCGCCCCTGGGGTGTTCACGAAAGTGAGGGCGGTGGTCACAGCTCATCTGCTCAGATCAGGGGTTCCAGTCTTCCCCTATCTAGACGACTGGCTGTTGGAGGCAGGCTCGCTCCAGGCTGTCGTCTCCCACCTCCAGACTACGGCCGACCTCCTGCATTCACTGGGGTTCTCCATCAACGTGCCGAAGTCACACCTGACCCCCTCTCCGAAGCTCCTCTTCTTTGGAGCGGTTCTGGACTTGACGCAGTTTCGGGTTTGTCCTCCCGAACAGCGAGTCCGGGATATTTGGGCTATGATTCCGATCTTTCAGCCCCTGTCCCGGGTTTCGGTCAGGATGACCCTGAGGCTGCTGGGCCTCATGGCCTCCTGCATCCTGCTGGTCGATCATGCCAGGTGGCATATGCGGGCTCTGCAGTGTGACCTGAAGTTCCAGTGGGCGCAGCATCAGGGGAATCTGTCCGATTGTGTCCAGATCTCGGAGGGCACTGCACGACAATCGCAGTGGTGGCTCACGAACCAGGATTGGGTCAACGGCAGATCCCTCTCCCTTTCCCAACCAGAACACACTGTTGCGGGGATTCTGCACATATACAGAACTATGCGCAGGAAAACAGGACCTCAGTGTATGGTGGTGTACCAACCATCCACCTTAGTGCCCAAAATCCCAATCCGACTAGCTATAGTGTCTCATTCGTTCTCCGTACTACAGCGGAGCTACCAATGATTAGACATCCCAGAACACGGACTCTTTCAGGAATCGCGGGAGCAAGAACACTCTTTCATTACTCACTCATACTTGTCCACAACGTGCGTATTAAGAGACACAGTATAGTTTAAAATGTTTATTTCAACTAACGTGCTCTAAGACACAGTACACGTGCCAGTACTAGCAGCATAATGCATAAAGACAAAATAGTAAGCATTGTTACAATTCCATAGAATACAAACGGGGACAGCATTTGATAAAGACAGTGGATAAAGGACTTTAATGCCTTGCCACCCTCCCCGTGCTAGTAACTAGTTTATTATAAAAATAGAAGACCTCTGGGCTTTGTCAGGGGGACCCCCATACCTCCTGAACTAGATGCAAGTTTTACATCATCGGACAAGCACAGCTCTTCTCCCTGGAAAGGTTTTTCTCCAAGTGCCTCTAACAGGTATCTTGCAATATTAAAAGCACTCGAATTTCAGCAGTGCAGCTGTGCTTCGTGTTATGTCTAAGTGCGTGGGGCTGACCAGAACAGAATAACAAGGGACGTCGTTTTTTGACCTTGTACATCGTGTGCAGACGAAAACCACAGAGAACAGCAGAAAACGTGAAAGGCAGAAATGTAGACAGTTCTCATGAACATAGGCACAAGCAGAGTCTGAAAAAACAAAGTCACGAAATAACGTGTGCAAAAGAGGCATCATGGCAGCTAGGCCTAAGCTAATTTAGCAATGTCGACAATGAGGCCACAATCCACACTACAACACAGTGGTGACAGACGCATCCCTTCTAGGATGGGGCGGCCACATGGGAGAGGCGGAGATCAGAGGCCTCTGGTCTCCGGCGGAGTCCGAGCTCCACATCAACCTTCTGGAGCTTCGGGCGATCCGTCTTGCACTCAAAGCATTCCTTCCCTCTGTCCGGGAAAGAGAGGTGCAGGTGTTCACGGACAACACCACCGCCATGTGGTACTGCAACAAACAGGGCGGGGTGGGGTCGTGGACCCTGTGTCAAGAGGCCCTCCGCCTCTGGACATGGCTGGAACATCAGGGCATATCTTTATCTCTGGTGGTTCAACACCTGGCAGGTTCACTGAACGCCAGGGCGTACTAACTCAGCCACAGGTGCATGATGGATCACGGATGGCGTCTTCACTCGGAGGTGGTGCAAGGTCTCTTTCAGCAGTGGGGAGAGCCTTGGTTAGATCTATTCGCCACCAAAGAGAATGCGCAATGTCAGCAACTCTGCACTTTAGAATTTCCAAGGCGGCACTCGCTAGGTGACGCTTTTCGTCGCGAGTGGAGTTGCAGTCTTCTATACGCCTTTCCGCCTATACCACTTCTGCCCAGAGTGCTGAAGAAGATCAAGCGCGACCGGGACCAAGTCATTCTTGTGGCTCCGGATTGGGCACGAAGAGTCTGGTATCCCGAGCTGCTCAACATGGCCATCGATCCTCCGATCTGACTGCCTCTTCGGGAGGATCTTCTGTCGCAGCAGCAGGGGACGGTCCTCCACCCAAACCTGTCCAGCCTCCACCTCCTTGCGTGGAGATTGAGCGGCGGCAGTTGACGTCGTTTGACCTTACTCCCGAAGTCTGTGATGTAAACTTGGCAGCCAGGCGTCCCTCCACTAAGACGGTATACGCCTGTCGATGGAATAAATTTGTGGCATGGTGCACAGCAAAGGCTGTGGATCCCCTTTCTGGCCCTCTTTCTGAGGTTCTCCTGTTCCTCCTTTTTTGGCCCAGCAGGGCTCTGCTCTGGGCACTCTTAAGGGCTACCTCTCGGCCATTTCAGCCTTTCTCAGGCTACCTGATCAGCCTTCTCTTTTCAAGTCCCCTGTTGTAAATAGATTTCTTAAGGGCATTACTCATCTTTTTCCTCCTGTTCCCTTCGTAATGCCCTAGTGGGACTTGAACTTGGTTCTGACATACCTTATGTGCGCTCCCTTTGAGCCTCTGCATAACTCTCACTTTGAAAACTGCCTTTCTGGTGGCCATCACCTCTGCACACAGAGTGAGTGAGCTGCAAGCTCTGTCTTCTAAGCCTCCCTTTCTGGCTATCCATCCGGACAAGGTCGTCCTAAGAACTAGACCTTCCTTTCTTCCCAAGGTGGTTACTTCTTTCCACATTGGCAAAACTATCACTTTGCCCACTTTCTTTCTGCCTCCGCATCCTTCGAAAGAGGAAGAGAGGCTCCACCTTCTGGATCCAAAACGTGCGCTTTCTTTCTGCTTGGATCGCACCAAACAATTCCAGGGGGATGACCAGCTCTTTGTTGGTTACGTGGGCGCTAAGAAAGGTCGGGCCGTGCACAAACTGACCATCTCCAGGTGGGTCGTACTGTGCATTAAAGCCTGCTATTCTTTGGCTAAGAAGGAGCCTCCAGTGGGGCTGCGCGCCCATTTCACTAGGGCGACGGCAGCTACTACTGCTTTGGGACGAGGAGTCCCCCTAAATGACATCTATCAGGCAGCTACGTGGGCATCGCTGCACACGTTTACGAAACACTACTGCCTGGACAGCCAAGTCCGGAGAGACGGCTTCTTTGGCCGTTCTGTTCTCCAGGACTTTCTGGTGTGAACTTAGTTCGCAGACCCACCTCCAGGGTTGGTATTGCTGGGGTATCTATTCTAAGGTAAGGAATCTATAACTAACTGTTTCTTTCAGATGAACAAGTTACTTACCTTCGGTAACGATATATCTGTAAGAAACATAGATTGGGTATAGATTCCTTACCGTCCCACCCATCCTCTCCGTTCTGCGAACTGACTTCTAGGGTTAAGGACATCCTTTCAGGGCCCTAGTTTTGTGCACCAATGGTCAGTGTCTTGCATGGCTCTCCGCTTCTGGTGTGGAAAGTTGTGTACAGAACTGACGTCAGCGCGCGAGGGTGGCGTCTATGTAGCTACCGCGACGTCATACCGGCGACCACGACGACGAACGCGGAGTCGACCGACGCCACCTTCCGATGCGCAGGGATACTGCTGATGAAAAACTTTCCGGATCCAGTCTGACGCCTGGCAGAGATTCTAAGGTAAGGAATCTATAACTAACCTATGTTTCTTACAGATATATTGTTACCGAAGGTAAGTAACTTGTTCTTCAGCCTCTATCCCGTATTTCGGTGAGAATGACCCTGAGGCTGCTGGGCCACATGGCCTCCTGCAGGTGGATCATGGCATATGCGGGCTCTGCAGTGGGACCTGAAGTTCCAGTGGGACCTGAAGTTCCGGTGGGTGCAGCATCAGGGGAATCTTTCCGACTATGTCCAGATCTCAGAGGGGACTGCGCAGCAACGGTGGTTAATGAACCAAGATTGGGTCAGATGCAGATCCCTCTCCCTTCACCAACCAGATCTGACACTGGTGACAGATGCAGCACTCCTGGGCGGCCATCTGGGAGAGGCGGAGATCAGAGGCATCTGGTCTCCAGCGGAGTCTGGTCTCCATATCAACCTTCTGGAGCTCTGGGCGATCAGACTGTGTAGGAAGGTAGCTCTGTATGTACGATACCAAAGTAAGGTATGCTGTGCACAGAGTCCAGGGGATCCTCCGAGGTATAGCAGGGGCTTAATTAGATAATCCCTAACAGCTCTCTTTGTGGTAGTGTTGTCGAGCAGTTAGGCTTATCAGGAGTGTGTTAAGCATTTATTTTATTCAATCAATCAAGGACTGATTACACACACTCGGACCAATTAGCTAAGTATAAAAAAGGTATGCTTATATTTTATTTCTAGAACCAAGCAGGACTTGGTACAGGTAAGTAGAATATGCTTTCAAATGCAAAACGTTACAAGGAAATGCAGTTGTGGATGAAATTGCAATCGTTACAGGTTTGTATTTGCACTTAAAACAGTTTAGAATCCATAGAAACTACTTTTGATTACTTTTAGATTACTTTTCAGTTACTTTGACTATTGGAGGTGATATGCTGAGATATCACACTCTGGAGTCTACCACTGACATGTTAGTACTACAATTTTGGGTTTAAAGCAAAGTTACTTTGTTTTCAATACAAAAGTTCAACTTAACACTTGGAACATTTTTTGGGAACAAAAATCACAACATTGGTTCCTATTGGAAAAAGAAGGTTATCGGTTTGCAGGTAAGTAAACGACCTGCAAGAATAGTTTTTGGGGTTAGAACCAAGGTTCAGTTAGGCACTCAAGTTGCACCACCAGCGGCACTCGGGCGGCCGGGTGAGGAGTGCAGGGGCCCAACGTTAGCCAATGGGGTTAAGAGGGCCTTTGGTCAGGGACTTCTTACGAGCAGGCCACTCGGGTGTGGGAGCAAAGCTCCTGGGTTTAAGATCAGCACTGTAGGGGCCAACAATCAGCACAGGACCTGCACCACCAGCGGCACAGAGGCGGCCAGATGCAGAGTGCCAAGAAGACGTTTGGGACCCCATGGTTTTCAATGGAGTGCTCTGGTTCGAAGAAAAGGCTGCATGCTTGGGTAGGGAGGCTTCCTGAAGGCGACCACCGGCAGGAGAGGTCAGTTGTGTTCTTGGGGGGATGCCTGGACACCGTCGGTTGGGCCACCCAAGGCTGTGGGGCGTCTGGTGCAGGGGTGTCATTTGGCGTCTGGTCTTCTTACCAGCACCGGTCGCGGTCAGGGGGACCCTTCAGGTTGAGGCTGCAGGCATCAGCATGAAGCTTGAGGTAGGTCGGGGATCACCAGATACGAGGTCAGGATCGCTGGGGAGACCTCCTCGTGGTGTTGGGCACTCAAATTTGGGCTGAGGCATCTGGTGCAGAGAGGTGCAGAATCGTGGTGCTGCCTGGATCCAGATTCTGTGGTTTTAAGTCTTTGCTGTATAAATCCTGTGCTCACGGGAGACAGAGTCTTTAAGGTTAGGGCAGGTCCTGCGGGCTCTGGGGGACTGCTGACTGCCGGACACCCCGGGGTTTACGCTGTACGCAGGTTGGAGTTGGGACAGGCCTGTAGGGATGGGTCTAAAGCAATTGGTGTCCTCTTCTTCTTGGGTCAGCATGGCTCTTCGGTCCTTCTTCTTTCTTCCTCGAATCTGAGGAGGCACGGTTCGGGGTTGCCCCTAAATACTAAATATAGGGCCATTTACAGGGGTGTGCAGGTTGGGACCAATGTATCCCTTCCTTGGGGTGGGTACACCCCTTATTATGCCACCCTCCAGTGGGAGAGGGGCAAGAGCCTCTCTCTAATTGGCTGTGTCCCCTCATCTTCAAGATGGAGGGGACAGAAATTTGTGCCTCACCTCGCCTCCCCCACCTGAGGGATGGGGTTGGAAATGGTGGCCACACCTCTCCTCCTAACTTGGTTTTCCTGCTGATTCTCCCTCCCAAAGTGGGGGTCAGAACTGGTGGGGGCCAGTTGCTGGGAGCAGCAAAAGGCAGGGACAGCTTCCAAAGGTGGCATGCCTTTGAAGCTTCCCCTTCGTGGACCCAGCTCATCCTGGGGAAGGAGGCATGATGCCTCTGCCCAGGATGGGCTTTGTTTCTGGAGCCAGAGAGTGGAGGCCCTCTACCCAGGGGTCCAGAAACCTGTCTGGTTGTGGCAAAAGGCAGGTAGCCATTCAGGAACCACACCAGGGCTGGTCGTTTTTCAGGGGGCATCTCTAAGATGCCTTCTGAGTGCATTTTACATTAAATTCTGCACTGGCATCAGTGTCGGTTTATTGTGCTGAGAGGTTTTCTACCAAACTTCCCAGGTTTCAGTAAAGCCATTATGGAGCTGTGGAGTTCATAATGAACAACTTCAAGACCATATACTCTTTATGGCTTTACTGCACTTACAATGTCTAAGAATGTACTTAGACACTGTAAGGGCACAGTGCTCGTGCAACTGTGTCCTCACCTGGGAGCTAGTGCACCCTGCTAGAGGAGTGACTTACCTAGGCCCCAGGCAGTGGGTTGCAGGCATGGCACACACAGATGTGTGCCATGTCAACTCTTCAACTTTCTCTGCACCAAAACACACAGCCTGCAATGGCAGTGTGTGGGGGTGATGGTAGAGAGCCTCTAAGGGTATCACAATGGGGGCTGTAGCCCTTAGAGGCCTTCTCTGGTCACAGTGCCCTTGGTACCCATGGTACATTTTACACGGGGCTTACCTGGGGCCAGAGATGTGAGAATTGTGGGTACAAAGGTACAGGTTTGGGAAAGAACACAGGCCCAGGGAACCTGATTGGCAGGGACCCAGGGCACATCAAGTCCAGTTACATCAAATGTCAGGCAAAAAGTGGGGGGTAACCATGCAGAAAGGGACAATTTCCTACAGACTGGCACTGAAAGCATTCCTTCCCTCTCTCAAAGGGAAAGTGGTGCAGGTGTTCACCAACACCACCACCGCCATGTGGTACTGCAACAAACTGGGTTGGGTGGGGTCGTGGACTCTTTGTCAAGAGGCTCTCTGGAACATCGGCATAACCCTGGTGGTTCATTACCTGGCGGGCTTTCTGAAAGCCAGAGTGGCCGCACTCAGCCTTCGGTGCCTGGTCGATCATGAATGACGTCTCCATCCGGAGGTGGCGCAAGGTCTCTTTCAGCGCTGGGGAGAGCCTTGGTTAGATCTGTTCTCCGAAAGAGAACGCGCAATGTCGGCAGTATTGCGCATTGGAGTTTCCAAGGCGGCGATCGCTCGGCGACGCTTTTCGTCGTGAGTGGAGCTTCGGCCTCCTGTACGCCTTTCCATCTGTACCACTTCTGCCCAGGGGGCTCTATAAGATCAAGCACGACCGGGCTAAAGTTATTCTTGTAGCTCCGGATTGGGCACGAAAAGTCTGGTACTCCGACCTACTGTTCATGTCTATCGATCCTCCGATCAGACTGCCCCTACGGGAGGATCTTCTGTCGCAGCAGCAGGGGACGATTCTTCACCTGAACCTGTCCAGCCTCCACCTCCTTACGTGGAAATTGAGCCGCGGCAGTTGACAGCTTTCGACCTTCCACCCGAAGTCTGCGATGTTATCTTGCCAGCCAGGTGTCCCTCCACTAAAACGGTATATGCCTGTCTGTAGAAGGAACACATTTGTGGTGAAGTCCACAGCAAAGGCTTTTGATCACCTTTCTGCTCCCCTTTCAGAGGTTCTCTTGTATATACTTTCTTTGACCCACCAGGGATTTTCCTTGGGCACTGTTAAAGAATATCTTGCAGCTATCTCTGCCTTTATACGCCTTCCAGAGCAGCCTTCCTTATTTAAGTCTCCCATTGTTCCTAGGTTCTTTAAGGGCCTTACTCATTTGTTTCCTCTGTCTCCCTTCACAATGCCCCAATGGGATTTAAATTTGGTTTTAACCTTTGTGTGCTCCCTTTGAGCACCTTCATAATTGTCCTCTCAGGCTGCTGACTCTAAAAATTGCTTTCCTTATTGCCTTCACCTCTGCTCGTAGGGTTAGAGAGCTTCAGACTCTGTCTTCCTAGCCCCCTTTTCTCTCTGTCCGTCCAGAAAAAGTTGTGCTTCGAACGAAAGCTTCGTTCCTCCCTCAAGTGGTCATGCCCTTTCATGTGGGACAATCCATCACTTTGCCCATCTTTTTCCCACCCCCTTATCTCTCCAAGGCGGAGGAGAGACTCCACCATCTGGACCCAAAACGTGTGACTTTTTACCTTGATCGCACCAAAGACTTCCGGGTGGATGATCAACTATTCGTAGGCTTTGTGGGTGTCAAGAAAGGTCTGGCTGTTAAAAAACGGACCATCTTTCGATGGGTTGTCCTCTGCATCAAAATATGCTATGCTTTGGCGAAGAAGGAACCTCCTGTGGGGGTTGCGTGCTCACTCCACTAGGGCAACAGCGGCAACCACTGCATCAGCACGAGGAGTCCCACTCCTTGACATCTGTCAGGCGGCATCATGGGCATCCCTGCACACGTTTACCAGCTATTACTGCCTGGACAGTCAAGTCTGGAGGGACGGATACTTTGCCCATTCGGTCCTCCAGGACTTCCTTGTGTGATCTTGGTTCGCAGACCCTCCTCCGGGGTTGGTATTTCTGGGGTATCTATACAAAAGGTAAGGAATCTACAACTGATAGTCTCTATCAGATGAACAAGCTACTTAACTTCGGTAACGATGTATCTGATAGAGACATATATTAGTTGTGGATTGCTTACCGCCCCACCCATCCTCCCCGCTCTGCGAACTGATTTCTAGGGATAGGGACTCCCCTACATGGCCCTAGTTTTGTTGCACCAGTGGTCAGTGTCTTTCATGGCACTGCGCTTTTGGTGTGGAAAGTTGTGTTAACTGACGTCAGCGCACATGGGCGGCATCTATATAGGTCCCGCAATGACACGGAGCCGACCGTCGCCACCTAACGACGCGCAGGGCTACTGCTGAAGAAAAAATCTCCAAATCCAGACTGACTCCTGGGGGAAGTTCAAAAGGTAAGGAATCTACAACTAATATGTCTCTACCAGATAGTTTGTTACCGAAAGTAAGTAACTTGTTCTTTAGCCATGCACAGCAGATTCTGAGTGTGGTGGGAGCACCCGGTCCACAATGTACAGACTTGTAGTGTAGCTCCTATTTCCCTAATAGGCTCTGCGCATTGGAATAATATATCCTATAGGTTTGACATAGGACTAAGGTCAGTATGTCCCTATCGAGTATATTAAACTTAATTACTTGTGCCAGCTAGCTCAGAGGCCACTAGAAACTCCTTGACAACAAGAAGGGAGTAGTTTCTGGCAGCCGCAAAACATGACCACTGTGTTTCCCTTTAGAATCAGAACGTGTCCCAGAGTCGTGGAAACAATAGATAACTATTTCACTCAGCTCAATCGTGCATGCTTAGTTTTCCTCAAAGTTACACAGAAAGAGTAGACGGGCGTTTCAATAAAAGGTTTATTGTACAGTCTTGTTTCTGGTGTAAGTAAAATGTGCTGTTACGATCACAAGACAGTATGCGAGATAAATAATGTACAGTGTAAGCAGTAGAAATAAATAATACTGCGATAGCATTATCTTTTAGTACATATGCTTTTACATAAATAACACAGACTAAAAATGCGAGTACTCATACGATGCGTTTCTAATCTAGTTCTACCCCAATGTACCTAACCTAGGTGTAGGGAGAGGTATGAAGTAGGTGAAGTATTCCTTACTATGGTATACTAAGAGTATGTTAAGTCTAGTATGCCTAGTATGCCAAGAGTCCCTCTAGGTTCTTGTCAGCTCCATACCTGAAGAATGAGAGAGGTAGGAATCTCTTTGCCAGACTCGAAATCCAACACCCCGCAAGGGAAGTCAGATCACTGGAAGCTGGACTCTGCGTGCAGGGATGACAGCGTCTTCTCAGTGCGTCAGGCCGGGAAACGGGCTCCTCTGAAGTCGAGGTCTCCTCTGATTTACAGGGGCTAGGGAAGGTATATTTATACCTGAAAAGTACCTCACAATGTTAGCATTGACGTGAGTCGGTCAGCGGAAGACGTCATGAATGAACCCCCTAAGGAATAATGGTTCATGCATAATATATGAGTCCTTGAAGAAATCAATAATCCTGGGCTAGGGAAACTCCCGCAGCCTAAGGGCCTGTTCTTCATGAACTCGTTGTGACGTTAGGGTGGACGGATGTCAGAGACCATGCCTGTATTTGGAGTGCACGGTTTAATGCCTAAATAAGGGCTGGGATTTTATGCCTATATAAGCGCAGGGCGAATTGTGCCTATATAAGGACATGATACCGGAAAGCCCGTGTATGGACACCCTAAGAGGAATACAACAGACTGCTTACTGTTACTAGTGTAACCGTGATTTTTTATTTTTGTTTTGTTTTAATTTGTTTTCACAGTTTACAAAAAAGTGCACTCATTTTTTGCAAAACTAATTGTGGGCCAACCAACAAACTTGTGGATCCAAATTTAGAGCTGCGAATTGTGCGAGAAAAATGTTTCTTCTTTGTCTCCCCTTCTAGGACAACGCCTCATCTTCCTTGCACTCAGAGGATGCTCATTCAGCCCTTCTGTACCATCTCTGGCACATATTTTTTTAAAGCAAAGGCTTTGAGCCCCGGCATTGCATAATGGCCACCACAGTAACTGTTTTAGTTGCTACCAGCAAATCAGATTACCCGGATACTTGAATTTTCTGAAAGTCCACCCATTCTGCAGTGGGCAGAGGGAAAAATGTTCCCTTTTCCAATGGAGTTAGTCTATTTTAACAAAGTTATTGTCCTTGACTGATTTGTGATCCAGATCCGTGAATAATCTTTGAAGTCATGGGCATGATATTCAAAAGTCTCCGGATCACTAACCCTTAAAATACCATCCGACATTTTTGTATAGCAAAGGTATCTCAGAAGATAGATAACTGGTTTCCACCAAACCACTGAAAGGCAGTGTTCTGAGCAAAGTTCTAGTTCCATGACAAGTTTGCCCCCCCCCTGACATTTGTGCATGAAATTTGGCCTGCTGGTATTTTGAAAGATACACCAAGATTTAATTGATAATCATCAGATGGAAAACAGAGTTATTAACTAACCAAAACAGTCCTTTTCAAATAAAACTGAGATATCACCATAGCCTAGCAGGAGTTGCTACCGCTAACTTTGTTATATATACACATTTATATATTCACTTAAAAAAGACAGTTCGAGTACAATTATGGTAAAAAAAAAAAAACACTAAAATCCACCAGTTATGGATTTGTGGTTAGCTTTGCAAACCGAAGACCCAACTGATGAGACTAAGATTTGATCACATTAAAAGTCTACTGGTATGGCAGAAGGGAGCACGTCGAGGATAAGCAGTGCAGGCTCTGTGCCACAGGAGCTGAATCCCTTGCTTACATAGTCTGCATTTGCAAACCTCTACTGCCTCATAGAAAATATTGGGTATGACCCATCTTGAGATCATTAACCACTTGTATGCAGAAAACTGCTCCGTGCCATCTTCCACACAAGTTCTCGTGTGCCAAGGGCGGTCCGTGCCATCTTCGCACCCGAGGCAAGAAATCCCTCTGGTGTGAGCACCAGAGAGATTTCCTTTTATTTACTGTAGCCTCTGGAGCTGGGGAAGCATTTCCCCAGCAGCCCGAAGCTTCTTTTTTTCCCCAGTGTAATGACAATCTGCGCGCATGGCACGCTGACGTCATTACATTGAAAGTGAAATGAGCCGATTGGTTCACTTCATTTTCACTGCATCGGTGCTCGGGGGCATATCAAACACCTGAGCACGTATTCAGATGGGGGAGGTGTAATTGGAAAGGGGAGAGTCTCCACTTTCTAATGGCACCATTCCCCAGTGGATCTCTTCTTGGGGAGTGCCTCAGGAGGGTGATCCCCAAGCAGAGACCCACCTACTAGACCTCCAGAGACGATCTGCATGTTTTTGGGCTGAAATTGGGTAATGTTCTTGCTAGTTGTGAGTGGATTTGACTTTTGATGGAAAAAGCTTAGATATTCTAGTTTTGTTTGCAATTTATTTGAAGAAAATCGATCCATTAGGAGTTGTGTTTTGGGCCTAGTTTCTACATGTGACTTTGGCACAATTTCGGCCCTAGTAAATTTGCTGATTTGGATGTTTTGGGGATCGAATTGCAGGGTGTTCCAGCTGGTTGTTAGTGGGTTTGAGGGTTAGTGCTCTATCAGGGTAAAGTGTAATTTTGGGTGAAAGTGGAATTTGAGGTTTGGGTGGCGGGAAAGATGGAATTTTCTTCAAATAGCTTGCAAACAAAAGGCACAAATCAAACCAGAGTCAATGAGTCTCTCCGCGAGACTCCCATTGACCTTGGTTTGATGCTTGCCTGTCGCATTCACTAGGCCCAGCCACATAAGTGAGGTAGCATTTTTATCAGGACAAGTGGGAGAATGCTGGGTGGTAGAAATGTTGTGGATTCCTGCTGATTCTGGAAGTTTGTCACAGAAATGCAAAGAAAATGTGCAATATTAGGCAAAGTTTGAGGTTTGCGGGATATTGTGAGTAACAAAACTTTGTGGGATCCATGCGAGACATACAACCCTGGACTCCCCTGGGTGGCTAGTTTTCAGAAATGTCTAGGTTTGTTAGGTTTCCCCGGGTGGCCGTAGGTCCCAGGCCAAAAAAATGCTGCTACTCCATTGCCCAATCAGATCATTTTTCTGACAGGAAATGTTGAGGTCTCCACCTTGTGTTTTGGGGGCTTTCCTGTGTCAAGCACTAGGCCTACCCATTTTTATAAGAAAACTTCGGGGAATGCTGGATGGAAGGAAGTTTGGCTCACTTCAGATTCCAGAACTTTCCATCACAGAAATGTGAGGAAACTTTTGTTTATTTTTCTTCAAAGTTTGGGGTTTGCAAGGCATTCTGGGTTAAACAACCTTGTGATAGCCAAGCAAGTCACCCCATCCTGGATTCCCCTAGGTGTTTAGTTTCCAAAAATTCCTGGGGCCCAAAAAAGGGGTCCATTTTTTTGTGGAAAAATTTGATGTATCCATGTTGAGTTTTGGGCTGTTTCCTGACCTGGCACTGGGCCTACCCACACAAGCGAGGTATCCTTTTTATCAGAAGACTTAAGGGAATGCTGGGTGGAAGGAAGTTTGTAGCTCCCCGGGATTCCAGAACTTTCCATCACAGAAATGTGAGGAAATCTGTTTTTGTTTTTTAAGTCAAAGTTTGAGGTTGGCAAGGGATTCTGGGTAAAACAACCTGGTGAGAGCCATACAAATCACCCCATCCTAGATTCCCCTAGGTGTCTAATTTTCAAAAATATGTAGATTTGCTAGGTTTCCCTAGGTGTTGACTAATCTATGGCCCAAAATCCACAGCTACCCACTTGACAAAAAACAGGTCAGTTTTGAGTGGAAAAATGTGATGTATCCATGTTGCAGTTTGGGCCGTTTCCTGTCCCGGGCACTAGGCCTACCCGCACAAGTGAGGTACCATTTTTATCAGAAGACACATGGGAGCATAGAATAGTAGTATATTATTGCCAATTGTATTATGCTTCATTTGTGCCTTCCAAATGTAAGCCAGTGTGTAAGAAGAAATTTTGAAAAATACCCTCTAAATCATATGCTCATACTGTCATGTAGTTTCCACTTTCCAGTAGGAACTGCACGTTTGTTGGGCAAATTAAACTTTGGGATGGTGCTAGACTGATTCCGATCACCCCCTCAGGATATGTTGTCCTAAAGGCCAGCTAGCTCACAGTGCCACCATAAGAACCCCCTAAACCTAGACAGGTAGTGAATGGTTTTGGCAACCACAGAACATGACAACCCTGATCCCTTCCAGGAATCATGGTAACAGATCTAGAACCCTTTTGCTCAGTCACTGTGCTCTTTCTCTCGGAGGAACATACAAGGTTACACAGAGTGGCGTTTTTCAATATTTATTGAACCATCGGGATTCTTGTATCAATGATCAATAGACAGAAGCAGATAAGAGTAACTAGCAATATAAGGACAGTGAACAGAATGAACAGTTCCACCATGTTGCCTAAAACAATGTATACTTGCGAGCATATAAAACAATATCTAGATAGCGTACTCCTACTATGTGTTGCCTAACCTAAGTGTCTAGGGTGTGTGTGTTATGCCAAGATTCCCCTATTGGATGATCCAACCCCCATTACCTAAAGGGAAAGAATGTAGGTCCCCGTCTTGGTCACAAATTGCCATCCCTCCTTGCAGAGGGATCAGTAAGGAGCTGGGCTGAGGTTTCAGCATGTAGTGACCTCTCAATTACAGCAAGTGCTCCTCTGCCTAAACTTGGAAATGCTTGTTTATTTATAACAAAAAGCGTCCTTGCTCTGAGCCGAGACCTTAGTCAGGCAGCCGTTGTTTATGATCTGTATATAGCTGCGTCGCTGCATAAAAGGACAACAATCACATTTGCACAATGTATGTTCAGAGCTTGTACGGGATGTTCAAGGTGTTGCGATAGTGTTCTTACAAAGTGGAATTTGTAAGCAATGTAGTTTCAGAGAAATTAATCTTACACTGTCATGCACGCAAATGTGTGTTAAAAGTCATCGTGTGAAAGAGAAGGCAATTTAGGAAAACGTGTGCATTTAAAATGGCAGCATTTCTCACTTGGCCGAACTGAGACACGACAGTATGGGTACCCACAAATTCAGAGATGTACAAATAACTACTGCTCCTAAACTCCATATCTTGTGCCCATTTCAGAAATACATAGGTAGCCTTGATGCTACATATTTCACCATATGAATTGATCTAAACTCAGTACTCAATAAACAAGCATTGGCATAGCCAATAGGTCTCGCCTTTGGGACCTTATAAGTGTTTAGCCAGAGCTATTGGCTTTGCCAATGTCTTAAAGCAATGTTGTAGAGCAGTGTGGCTGCTGTGCAGCATGTTAAAAAGTTACAGTAAAAAAGTGTTAAGCATTCTTGTCACCTTGTATATAACCAAGAAGACATCATATACAACTGAATGACCCTATTAAAAAGAATTAACACAAAAAATGTTTTCTAGTTTTTTTGTCCTGCCTGTTCTAATGGTTGTTTGTTATAGCTTTATTTTAGTTATGGGGGGATATAAACAACACGAGCAGCAGACAGACACTACAGGAGAATCAACAGATGCTAGATTACGAGGGCAGACTGAGATGGTGGTGTGCTGGTGCATAGATGATGTTGAATGATACTCAGGTGGTTCTGAGTGATGCTGAGGAAAAAGTGGCAAAGAACTCGGGAGGAAAGTGAGCCTAAAAGTGAAAATGCTTAGAGGGAAAAATGAATCTGAGGAGCAAAATAGAGTTAAAAGGGTGGGAAAAGTGAGCGTGAAAGCAAACAAAGTTAGAGGGAAAGCCCAGCCTGAAAAGTAATAAAAAAAAATAAAAAAAGGTAAAAGGGATGGAAAAGTCAGCCTGAAAGCAAACAAATTTAGAGGGAAAAAGAGCCTGAAAAGTAAAACGGAGCTAAGGGAGGAAGAAAATAGGGGAGAGCTGGCCCGGGACCTTTCCCTCCTTGGAATGATCTCTTGTAGGAAACAATACAATGCATATTGCATGCCCATTCCTTCCTTGGCCACTTTGCTGTAACCATGAATATGCCAAACTGCAATTAAGTACCTGCATCTCTTTAAGACTAACACATCAAATTGATAGTTGTCAGACACTCTTTGCACACTGGAAAACCTGTATCCATTCCCATAACCTTCGTTTTAAACCACTGCTAAAGCGTATCAGTCAGACTGGATCAAATGAAGCAAAGTGCACAACTCCTAACCCAATGGTAGAACACTGGACTAAGCGTATATGATTAGACCTTGCAACCTCATCAGCACACTGAAGTTTGCAGGTATCATCTCACTCGCTTTTAATGCCTTCCCCAAATGTACAATTGGCATTTACTGCTTTTTAAGGAGGGGGGGCTTATTTAGTAGCTGCGCCTCACACTGAGCAGGTCTGACCACGAAGCTCTTCCATGTACGTAGTAGCAGAGTCAACAAAGACACGCACACAATAGGCTGCAGTACAGCCCAGTGTAACTACCAGCGGGTGAGATTAATTCAAGGACTTCTAACGTCACGTTTTGTTTGTTTTATCCTTGAAAAGGAGCCTTGAATAGAAAAGGATGCAGGATTATCCTGGACAAAAATAAAATGGTTGGGAGTCAGGGCTTTAAGAGGGATTTAAAAAGTGTGTGTGGGGCTCTAAAAGAGGCGCGGCCTATGTAATTAGGGGCGTCGCTTAAACACACTATTTTTCTGATCCCTATAATGTGCCACCCTACCGGTAATTTGGTGCACGATTAAGTAAAACACGAAATATGAACAAGAACTAAATCACTACCTTAATGGTTTTTAGATTATTTGTTCAAAAAATTATCAGTGTTATTTCCCAGTACAGTTAAGGACATGAGCATAGGGCCCGATAGGTACCGTTGTGAAACTGCGTTTTTATTACTAACGGGTCCGAGACCCGGGTGGACCAGGCCCACTAAAAGCCCTGCTGGGAATAGAATTATCATAGGCAACTCCTGCTTTAGTGTACGGACATTCAAGACCCCATAACTCTTTCGTTTCTCCCCAATATATGCACCACCAAAAGTCAGCAACCAAAAATGAGCTAGCATCTTTGCAAAAATCACAATGTATGCTTTTTAAAAAGAAGGGGAAAACACAACTAGTTTGGGGGCACGGGTGAGTAACAAAACAACAAGCTATCTCGTTCTGCAAATCATCTTTCAGTCCAACACCCAATGCAGAGCCAGTGAAATACACGAACGAAAGCACTGAGAAAAACATGCTAATTCTGCAGTGACGTCACTTAGTGTGAGCACGCTTAATCAGAACAGAGCAGCCTGTACAAAGCTCGTGCTGTATAGCACCTAGAGGCTGCCAATTAAAGGGACGCTGGACCCAGAATACTAAAGGGCTCGATTCTAAAAAATAAACGAGCGGGGAGGAGGTGGGGGCGATGCGAGTGGTGCGCGCGCCACAGCGAGCGATCTGCGCGCGCCACAGCGAGACATCTGTTTTGCATTATCGGGCACGATAATGCAAAACGGATGTCGGCCCTGCGCGCGTAACCGCAGGAAAAAGGCCATGACGCACGAGCGTCTGGTCAGCTTTCCAAACCCCCTTACTAAAAGTCTCACAAGCAGCTCATGCGCTGCTCTAGGCTCGACCTAAAAACCATTGTACGGTGCAGCTCAGTTGTTGGCTCTGGGTACCTTGGGTTCTTGGAGAACCTACAAATCCTATATATCCCCACAACCAAAAGGGTCTTGTGAACGTAATGGTACATTGGTTTTGTAAATCGGACTTCGTAACAAAAGTTACAGATGAAAACATTCACAAATGGCTGTATTTTCCTACTTGTTTTCAATTTTATTTTATTTAAACAGTCAGTTTTTGGGGAAATTTTGAGGGGGATCTACACATATAACCCCTTGAATTTGGACTTTTGTCTACTTTTCAGAAATATATAGCTTACCTGGATCACCCATGGTTTCACCTGGTTTGCACCACAAACTGGAAATCAGTTGAAAGCATAAAAAATAGCGAAAATGGATTACCTCTTTTTAAAAATGCCAAAACTGTGGTAAAAAGTTAGGTTTTTCGATAAAGTTCTGCATGTTCCTGAAAGCTGGGAAGATGGTGCTTTAGCACATCAAACCATTTGTTGATGCCATTTTTGTGAAAAAAACAGACACTTTTATCCAGAGCACTTTTTCCCAATTTTTCCCCAAGAACTCAAAATGTATCTATATTTTGGCTATTTTCTCGGTCCTCTTCAGGAGAATCCACAAACCCGGGTACCTTTAGAATCCCCAGGATGTTGGGAAAAAATGATGCAAATTTGGAGTCGATAGTTTATTTGGCAGCAAAAGGGTTAACTATTCAGACTTGTAATGAAGCCTAGCAATGCTGGTTAAAAGGGGAATCTACCCAGCTGTTAGCACGTTTTCTGAAATGTCTAAAAACAGTGTTTTCAACGTTGCATTCAGTGGGGAGCACACCAACATAGCAAGTTCCGCCCCTGTCTGCAGACGGCTAAGGGGAATTTAGCAAGGGAGCCGCATTACTATCCTGTATAGAGATGCAGTAAATTGGTTGACCACCTAAACACGGCTAAAGTTTTTAATCTGTATAAGCAGCCCCATCATCTTCTTGGTCAAAAGGCTTTAGTCAGGCAGGGACAGCTCTTTCTATCACATGGGGCTCTTTAAACTGCTTAATAAGGAGCTCCTTAATTTGGTTCAACTTAATTAGGGCATCCAGGAAGGATGCCTATTGATGGGTCTGCATAGCACTGGCAGCCTAGGTCCCGATGTCATAACAAAGCCACCCCTGGCCAAAGAAGGGTCGGCTGATGCCATTTGTGCTCAGTGCACTTAGACACCTAGAAGCACAACAAAACCTTGTTCAGCTTTTCCCTCAACCCAGTTAGAAAGCATTACCAGGCTTATACAGCACTTTGGAATGCTACACCAGGAACATTAAAGCTATCCCCTGAGGTGTTTTTTAAATGGTATTAATTTTAACTAAGGGCACTAGGAAGATACCCCACTGGCAGACTTGTTAGCCACTGGGTGCCCACCCCTGGATGTTTTTACAAAACAATTTTTACTCAAAAGAGGGCTAGCTAATGGCACTCAGAGGCCTTGAGCCCCTAACCTGGCCAGATAGTATTACTGGATCTGCACAGTACTTTATAACCCTGCACAAAACACTTTAAAGTTATGCCCCGCAAACCCATTTTAATGCGAAAAAGTCCTGACCAAGGGCAACCGGAAGATTGTCTGCTGGTGGTCTGACCAGCACCGGTGGCCCAGCCCCTGAGGCTTTAATAAAACACTGAAGTAGGACCAGCAGACAATCACTCAGAGGATTCACGCACCAAGCCCTTAGAAGCATTACAAGGCAGTTACCCTAGAGGGGCCTCAACATAACTGGCTGCATGTTTACACTTTACTGTATATCCTTGTTAAGGAATGTCTTATCACGCCTATGGGTATTCATAGTTCTAATTGTTTGCTGATGATGATAGTTTGCTGTTTTTATGGCATGTGAAGTTTTTTCTTTTCTCCTCTATATTTATATTTTTCGTGACAATGGCCATGTTATTTTAATGATTTAAATAAATTATACAATAAATCTTATTCTGATTCCAGCTCTGCATGCTGATTATCTTCCTTTCCATACCTTATTCGTTGATTCTCTCCTGGCCATGATAATACTACTGTGGCAGTATAATATTGCTTGCTGAAACTGTCAAATGATTGGCCAGAATGGGTCAAATACTGTACTGATTGTTAGAGTTTTGCATTGTTTGAAAGTCAAGCAAGGGCTGGTCAACTTTGTGTTGACTACATGAAAAAAGCCATTATGTCTGTATATGATGCAAAAACTGCTATGTCATTCCGTTACAGCATCTTAACTATTAACATCAACGTGCAGTAGTCAAGATGCAGTTCTGTAGGAGTGCTGCTACTGTAGCTCAGAATGCTTTCTGAGCTCTTTGCACTTTGCACTGGCTGAATGCTTGAGCAATTTTATTTTACTTATTAATATAATTTTTTAGAGCTGGCCTAGCCACAAGGGTAACCGAAGTAAGCATAGTGATAATTTTCAACTGTGCTATCCCGTACAGAACTGTGGATATGAATGACATATGAGGAGTATAGAGATAGTAGAGAGGACCATGTGTAGTTAACTACAAGATTTGTTTTTATGTTATAAGATTCTGTACTTAAAGAAACATGCATAGTTAGTATACAGAGATTTGTTATTCCTTGGCTTGCTTTCTAAGGTGTATTTATGTGGCAAATACAACAAAACATTGTACAGTTGTGTAAAGACGAATAGTGTTATTACTGTCCTTATATAGGGACCTCAATACTTGAGATGCATGTGTGGGTTGCACCAGTGAAAGTATGCAGCTGCGACAAAAGCTTAATGTTTAACTTGCTAAAAATAATCTAAAATGGCGTACATCTTTTTAAACATCCTCAGTTGCAAAAAAAAAACATTAAAACTAAAGATCTGGTTTAGATCTTGGCAAACGGGTTACTCCGTCACAACGGTGACGGATATCCAGTCCGCCGAAGTATAAATCCCATAGGACATACCCCACCCGCCAAGATCTAAATCAGGACCTTAGTTTCTTCAAGGTCATAAACAACTGAGCACTGAAAGGGATTATTACTCAATGTTGCAAAACATATGTTTTGTGGTATAATTGAGTGTTTTGTTTAATTTATTTTAGAAAGAGCTCAGGCTCCAGCATTTTGGCATTTCTAAGAAACCCGTATGGTGTTACTATATAATGCAATGCCATTGAGCTGAAAACCCTTTTAAGGTGTTTTCTACATTTTATTTTCAGTGATCCTGAGGGAGATCTCACACTTGGGTATCTTACCTCTGTATGTAGTAATGTCACATCACCCTGAGAAGGTGATTATACAAGTAGAATGGGGTTTTACCATTACAGTTCTCAAGGTCATGCAGTTCAAATGTAATTAATCAGAATGAGCTACCTCTATGTACCTGTATGTCCGATAATAACCAAACAACATTTACTTGCATTTAAGTGTAGGTCAGTTTAGCTCATATTACATTATTTTCTTTTTCGATTTCCACCTCCGGATTCTTTTCACTTGGTCACCTTTGAGTTGCATTTTTTACTTTACCTATGACAACAAAGCCTGAAGAAGAAGGTATAGTGGGCACATTTAGATGCAGCTTTGGAAAATAAATACATATTTAGTGGCATTTATGGACTTTTCCTGTATTTTCCATCACTCGTTATTGTAGTAATCGGACAAATGTATGTCTGAGAAAAAGCACTATGGGTATGCAAAATTAAATGTTACCTCATACTAGAGGTCAATCTCGAGGTCAGATTATTTCACTGAATAATTAACTTTTTTATTCACTGTAACTCTTACTTGAAGCATCCTTTTTGTTCCTGGATGTTACCACTGATGCTCTGACACCACTTACCTTTATAACTTAAGTGCTACATGTTTTCTGATATGTTCTTGCAGTATTGTAATTCTGAATTTTTGTTTTTGACTCCATAGTTTCTCTTGAAAAGTTATGAATATTTTTGCAATTTTCCTATTTTTAAACTTTTTAAATACTTTATGAATTGTGATATTTTTATGTGATGTGTAATGTTTGATTAAGCCTAATTGGTTGGTTGATTGATATTTTCTGATGAATACACATGTGTTTGCAGATAAAGAACCAGCCTACAGCATTCCAATCAAAAACATAACTGCGGTTGAGAAGGTCAATGAAAGATGTTTCGAGAGGGATAATGTAAGTATGATCTGTTCAGCTTTAGATACTTTGAACATTTTTAACTTTGAGTCTTATTTAGAGCTGGTTGGTAATGAATAATTCACTGATTTCTGGAGGAAATGCTAAATCTGAAAAATCAACAGATGGAATTTCCTCTGGATTTAGTAAGTCCTGCAGAAATAAGAGGATGTTCAGTTGCCACTTGCTACATAACATATGCAATAAAGTGAATAAATAGTATGTTTGAATACAGTTACATCAAGTGGTAGTGGCAATTTCTGTGCAAATTGTGGTGAAGTACAATCTTCGTCTTAGTGCAGGCTTTTTTGACGGATATTCTTGTCTTTTAAATAATAAACCTTACATGTCAATACAATGTTCATATAAACCCCTTACGTCAAACAGATCTGAAAGAGACACGTTAGTGACAGATTCCTTACCTTAGAATATCCCCAGGCGTCAGGCTGGATCCGGAAAGTTTTTGCGTAGCAGTACCCTTGCGCGTCGGTAGGCGGCGTCGTGCGGCTCCGCGTCCGTCGTCGGCGTCGTGATCGCCGGGATGACGTCGCGGGCAGTACTTAGACGCCGCCCCTGCGCGCTGACGTCAGTTCTTCTTTTTCCGCGCCAGCAAGCGCAGATCCGGGAAGAGCAGTGCCCTAGTCATTTTTGACTAACTTTTTTGGTGAATTTTTCACTGTTTCTTCGAATCGACTCCAAGGTGTCGTAGGGATGCCCGGCTTTAAACGTTGCGACGCCTGTGCTCGGATGATGTCCATCACAGACCCGCATCTGGAGTGTCTCTTCTGCCTCGGCCGAGGCCACGACACGAAGTCGTGTTCCGACTGCCGGGCCCTCAACCCGAAGCTTTGCGAGAGCGGTCTCGAAAGCTCCTCGAGGCCCGGCAGTCGGCTCCGCGCCATTCCAAGCCCCGGTCGCGTGAGAGGTCGAGGGTCGGTCGCGGAGTCCTCACCGGTCGTCGGGATCCAAGTCTTCGTCGTCCGGTAAGTCTAAGCACAAGAAGTCCAAAAGCATCATCGCTCTAGGACTTCGCCTCGCCGGTCTCGCGACTCGGCTGAGGCCCCTCCCGGCACCGTCCCCGCCCCCGGACATGCCTGTGGAGTCGCCCCCGCAATACCCGTCCTTTCCGGGTTCGGGGGCGGATCCGGCCCAAATACAGGAATTCCTGTCGGCCATGGCCCGCCTCTTCGGGTCTCAAGGTCCCTCCGGTGCGCCTTCGGGCCCCGCGGGCCCTGATGGGGTTGCCCCGGCGTCGCCGCCGACTCCGGTCCCGGCGTCGCTCGTGCCTCCAGCCTCGATCCCGGCCCCGGCCTCGATCCCGGCTCCGGTGGTACCGCAACCCCCATCGACGCCGGTCGACCTGACCACGCCTCCGCCGGCGCCGATGTCTCCGGTGCCGTTCCTGACGCCGCCCGGGGCTCCGGGCGGCGTCGTCCCCATGTACTCTCCGGCTCCGGACATGGAGCCGGACCGGCGCCGCTCGACGCCGGTTCCGGCGCCGATGGGACCTTGGGTCCCAAATGTCCCTCCTCCTCCTTATTTTGAACCGGAGGAGGACCAGGAGGACTGGGAGGGGTCTGAGGACCCTCTGGCACAGCAGTGTCAGTATGATGAGGACTGGGCAGAGGAACTAGGGGATGCCAGTGGTCTAGATACTTCCCTGACACTGGCATGCTGTCTCCTCCCGTGGCTACGGAGGAGGGAGCCAATTTTGCAACGGTGTTGCGTAGGGCAGCTGGAGCCTTACATCTCCGACTCCCTACGGTGACGGTCAAGACTAATCTCTTGACAGAAGTGCTTCAGCCGGTGGCCTCCTCCATGGAGACTGTGCTGCCGTTTAACGATGCACTTACTGACGTTCTTTTGGGCGCCTGGTCCAAGCCCAACACAGGGGCTCCTGTGGATAGGAACGTGTCCCGACCCCAGCTCCGGGCGACCCCTTGTTTCTCTCTGTCCACCCCACTCCTGAGAGCTTGGTTGTCCAAGCCTCCGCTTCCCAAACCGCCTTCCCTACCGCCCCTCCGGATAGGGAATCCAAACGCCTGGATCAATTTGGGAAGAAGGGTTTTTCTTCCTCCAGTGCTGGCTTGCGGTCCATCAACACCGCTTGCCTTTTGGGCCGATATACCCACTCCTTGTGGGATTCGGTGGCGACTGTTTTGCCCCAGTGTTCTGAGGAGGTCCAGACACTGCTTTCCCGCGCCATTGCGGAAGGAAGGGATGCGGCCAAATACACCATACGATGTGGCCTTGATACCGCCGACTCGCTGGGCAGATCTATTGCAACGACGGTGGCGCTGCGTCGCCACGCCTGGCTGAGAACCACTGGTTTTTCAGGGGATGTCCAGAATACTCTCATGGACATGCCCTTTGATGGAGTCGGTCTTTTTGGTTCCAAGGCAGACCATGCGTTGGAGCGCTTTAAGGACTCACGGGCTACTGCCAAGTCCCTGGGCCTTTCTGCTACCTTCTGCTTTTCGCCCCTATCGTGGCCACGGAAGGGGCGCCCAGTCACGTCAGCAGCCCAGCCACCGGCCCGCGCAGCAGGCGTCTTCGCGTGGCCGAGGACGTGGATACCGCCGTGGCGGTTCGGGCAACCAGCGTGCGGGTCAGGCCACCACCTCCAACCCGTCCGCGGCCTCCAAGCCCTCCTAGTCCCTCCTTTCAGGTGCACAGCACGCCAGTCGGGGGCAGGGTCCGCCACCACCTTCACCACTGGCGTCCCATCACCTCGGACAGGTGGGTCTTGGACATTGTCCGAAGGGGCTACTCCCTCCCCTTCGAGACCACCCCCAGCCATGCCACCTCAATTCCACCGCATGTCAGGGGATCACTTGGTGCTTCTACAGAAGGGAAGTCACGGCCCTCTTGGCCAAGAGGGCCATCGAGCCTGTTCCGACCCCAGAAGTAGGGCGTGGTTGCTACTCCCACTACTTTCTGGTGCCCAAAAAGGACAAGGAGGACATGCGTCCTATCTTGGACCTCCGGAACGTCAATCGCTTCCTCCGGAAGGAGAAGTTCAAGATGCTCACCTTAGCTCAGGTCTTGACTGCCCTAGACCCTGGAGACTGGTTGGTAGCGTTGGACTTGCAGGACGCCTATTTCCACATCCCCGTCCTGCCGGCCCACCGGCGTTACCTTCGGTTCACGGTAGGCCTCGAGCATTTTCAGTTCACCGTGCTCCCCTTTGGCCTTACCAGTGCCCCTCGAGTGTTCACGAAAGTGATGGCGGTGGTCGCAGCTCATCTGCGCCGGGCAGGGGTTTCAGTCTTCCCCTACCTCGACGACTGGCTGCTGAAGGCGGGCTCGTCCCAGGCAGTCGTCTCCCACCTCCAGACTACGGCCGAACTCCTGCACACGCTGGGGTTCTCCATCAATGTGCCGAAGTCGCATCTGATTCCTTCTCCACAGCTCCTTTTCATCGGAGCAGTTCTGGACACGACGCAGTTTCGGGCCTATCCTCCCGAACGGCGAGTCCGGGATATTCAGGCTATGATTCCGATCTTTCAGCCTTTATCCTGGGTTTCGGTACGGATGACCCTGAGGCTGCTGGGCCTCATGGCCTCCTGCATCCTGCTGGTCAATCATGCCAGATGGCATATGCGGGCTCTGCAGTGGGACCTGAAGTTCCAGTGGGCGCAGCACCAGGGCAACCTGTCCGATCACGTCCAGATCTCGGAGGGGACTGCAAAACAGTTGCAGTGGTGGCTCTCGAACCGGCAATGGGTCATGGGCAGATCCCTCTCCCTTCCCCAGCCAGAGCACACAGTTGTGACGGACGCGTCCCTTCTGGGATGGGGCGGTCACATGGGAGAGGCGGAGATCAGAGGCCTCTGGTCTCCGGCGGAGTCCCGGCTCCATATCAACCTTCTGGAGCTCCGGGCGATCCGACTTGCACTCAAGGCATTCCTTCCCTCTGTCCAAGGGAAGGTAGTGCAGGTGTTCACAGACAACACCACCGCCATGTGGTACTGCAACAAACAGGGCGGGGTGGGGTCGTGGACCCTCTGTCAGGAGGCTCTGCGCCTCTGGACATGGCTGGAACATCAGGGCATGTTCCTGATGGTTCAACACCTGGCAGGTTCCCTGAACGCCAGGGCGGGACGAACTCAGCCGCAGGTGCATGATGGATCACGAATGGCGTCTTCACTCGGAAGTGGCGCAAGGACTCTTTCTACAGTGGGGAGAGCCTTGGTTAGATCTATTCGCCACCGAAGAGAACGCGCAATGTCATCAGTTCTGCGCGTTGGAATTTCCAAGGCGGCACTCGCTCGGCGACGCTTTTCGTCACGAGTGGAGTTGCGGTCTATTGTACGCCTTTCCGCCTATACCACTTCTACCCAGAGTGTTGAAGAAGATTCGGCACGACCGGGCCCAAGTCATTCTTGTGGCTCCGGACTGGGCTCGAAGAGTTTGGTATCCCGAGCTACTCAGTATGAGCGTAGATCCCCCGATCCGTCTGCCTCTTCGGGAGGATCTTCTGTCGCAGCAGCAGGGGACGGTCCTCCACCCGAACCTGTCCAGTCTACACCTGCTTGCGTGGAGATTGAGCGGCGGCAGTTGATTCCTTTCGACTTGCCTCCCGAAGTTTGTGATGTGATTCTGGCAGCCAGGCGTCCCTCCACTAAGGTGGTATACGCCTGCAGGTGGAACAAATTTGTGGCATGGTGCACAGCAAAGGCTGTGAATCCCCTTTCTGCCCCTCTTTCTGAGGTCCTTCTGTTCCTTCTTTCTCTGGCCCAACAGGGTTCTGCCCTGGGTACCATCAAGGGTTATCTTTGTGCTATCTCGGCCTTCCTCAGGCTCCCTGATCAGCCCTCCCTTTTCAAGTCCCCTGTTGTTAACAGGTTCTTAAAAGGCATTACACACCTCTTCCCTCCTGTTCCGTTTGTAATGCCTCAGTGGGACTTGAACTTGGTTCTTACCTTTTTAATGTGCGCTCCCTTTGAGCCTCTACATAACTGTCCTCTTCGTCTTCTGACTCTGAAGACAGCCTTTCTGGTAGCCATCACCTCCGCTCGGCGGGTGAGTGAGCTCCAGGCTCTATCTTGCAAACCTCCCTTTCTGTCTGTTCATCCAGACAAGGTTGTTCTTCGGACGCGTCCGTCCTTCTTGCCAAAGGTGGTTACTGCCTTCCACATTGGGCAGACCATCACTTTGCCTACCTTCTTTCCGCCTCCGCATCCTTCCAGAGAGGAAGAGCGGCTCCACCGTCTGGACCCAAAACGTGCGCTCTCCTTCTATATCGACCGCACAAAACACTTCCGGGTGGATGACCAGCTCTTTGTTGGCTACGTGGGCGCCAAAAAGGTCGGGCGGTGCACAAGAGAACCATCTCCCGCTGGGTTACCTTGTGCATCAAGACCTGCTATTCTTTGGCTAAGAAGGAGCCTCCTGTTGGGCTGCGTGCCCATTCCACCAGGGCAACGGCTGCTACCACGGCCTTGGGCCGCGGTGTTCCGCTGCCGGTTATCTGTCAGGCAGCTACGTGGGCCTCGCACACGTTTACAAAGCATTACTGCCTTGACAGTCAGGTCCGGAGGGACGGCTTCTTTGGCCGTTCTGTCCTCCAGGACTTCCTTGTCTGATCTTTGTTCGCAGACCCACCACCGGGGTTGGTATTGCTGGGGTATCTATTCTAAGGTAAGGAATCTGTCACTAACGTGTCTCTTTCAGATGCACAAGTTACTAACTTGTGTAACGATATATCTGTAAGAGACAGTAGTTAGTGACAGATTCCTACCGCCCACCCATCCTCCCCGTTCTGCGAACTGATTTCTAGGGTTAAGGACATCCCTTTCAGGGCCCTAGTATTTTTCAGACACCTATGTCAGCTTCTTGCATGGCTCTGTGTTCCTGGCGCGTAAAGTCGTGTACAGAACTGACGTCAGCGCGCAGGGGCGGCGTCTAAGTACTAACCGCGACGTCATCCCGGCGATCACGACGCCGACGACGGACGCGGAGCCGCACGCCGCCTACCGACGCGCAAGGGTACTGCTACGCAAAAACTTTCCGGATCCAGCCTGACGCCTGGGGATATTCTAAGGTAAGGAATCTGTCACTAACTACTGTCTCTTACAGATATATCGTTACACAAGTTAGTAACTTGTGCATATGGACAACAGCAGGCTGTGGCTTAAAAAGAACAGGGGTATTAGTGGCACCGATTACGAGCTCAACAGTGATATTAAACATATGCTTTTGCTTACTGCAACAAGCCATGGGAATATTCGCTTTTCTCACTTTATAGTGCTAATCACCACTTGTTTCTACCTTGATTAGTATGTGCAAATGTTGGAGAGAGAGTTCCGAAATTTGCCCATGTTGACATAGAACAACATAACCTTTTTAAACCTATAATCCTTTTTGAAAAACGTGTTTCCTTTGATGAATGGAGAAAAAATATACATGGTATGGTCCTAGAATAGTGTGGCCTAAATAACTTCTGGCACAAATATAAGGTCCTAAATATCATTAACAGAAATATTGCTCCGTTGGGTGTAGATTTTCTTATATTTTTGTAAACGTAAGTTAAGTCAACCCAATATTTTTGATATTGATAATCTGACATGCAATCGCATAAATGATGCATGTATTTTCTCAGTGTTCACCAAGATATACAGATCTTTATTTAGCACCAGAGTCTCAGTACTTTTTGATACGTCTGTTAAGGGCAAAATAAGGGAAGAAAGAATCATTCTACTAGTCATACAGCACCAGGGCATTGCTACCAAGGAACAAGCTATCTCTACTTTGGCTGAAGAGGATGCAAAGGAAGATTGTGAAGTCCTGTCTTAAATCGTCATCCTCTGACTATCATCAAGGAGCTGGTGGTTGAAATACCTCAATACTTTCTTCCACTTTGAGTACGAACCTGCTCAAGATCGAAACCTTGCATTTTCCCACTGCTATCTCCAACAATAGTACTTTCCTCTTCAAGAATTGGTGGTCTATTGGTTGGGCCTCTGTCTTGGCAGTAGAAATGATAGCACCACAAACAACGGCACATGTCGAAGCCAGGTTCTCGCTAACAACAAATGATTTGCCAGCAAAATGTAGGAAATGAAGGAAGGATTCAAGGTTAGAGAAGCCTAGAGACAAATCTACTTGGATCAGCATTTAACTAAGCTTCAATGAGATCATATGCTAAAAGTAACCCCAATTGCTCTTTCCTGGTCAGGCTATGTGCTGATCTTCTTTCTGAATAATCTGAATAATATGTGCAGGCCTCTGTCTTTGTTGTTGGGTTGTACCAGTCTGTCTTTTTGCTGGGTCCTTTAGATTGTTATCTCACTTGTATCAATGAGACAGTGTTTTACATTTGTGCTTTGGGCAAAGTACTCTTCAGGTTACCTTTGGTATTTTATATTGTTTGACATGGTATTTTTGTGAACAAATAATAATTACTGTTTTGAGTGTCGCATAATTGGCCTTATTTGTTACCTTCTATGTTAACAATTGAACTCCTTATTTTTCCTCCTTTGCCTTTTTGTCTTAGCCAGTGTTGTAATTGTTTCATTATAAACTTTTTCTCTACATTTTTCTATCTCAGTCCAACTAGTCCTGGATCTCGGGAGATTGGAATTTAGTTATCTGAACTTTCAACAATATTTTAGTTTTGTGACACTTTTATAATCTGCTTCCTTGCATGACTACAAAACCCTTTTGTTGCTCCTACCTTCAAACAATTGATCCAGTCCAGTTAATTGAGCTTGAATACCCATGTTAGAACAGGCGTTTCTTGTCTGAAGGCACCCTCCCCATAGCAGAACTAGATTTTAAGGGATGCATGCAAATCAACCACTGTCCTGAGCAAGAGCACTTTGACCTTGCTAGAGGACACGGAGATTAGGAGGCATCTTGATTACGATAATTTCACTGGTGGTGCGTAGCAAGTTGTGTCCAATTCACAAGAATAATTGGAAATGAAGGCTATGTTGCTTAAACCTTGCAGAGAATTAGTATACAGCCAGAGCCCAATAATTAGGAAAACCCATCTGTGCATGCCAAACCTTGTATGCAAATTCCTAGCCTTTTAAACGAGTTACTTGTTAAGTAAGCAAAGTTTCAAACTTTATCCAGGCATAAGTCAAACTGGGGGAAAAACTTTGTGAATCAGTTCATATTTATTTCAATTATCAAGGCACTGTGGGATTTGTAAAGTCTTTAGATTTATTTTTCTATATCAGTGACAGGATACATGGGCGGAGTGCGAGTTAAAATGGATCGAGTGGAGGCTACAGATATTTTTTGTTTGTGATTAGACGCATAGTATTAGCCAATGTGCTTCCTCCATATTGCAAATGTACATTTGGTCATTATGTAAGTTCAGATAGAAAATCTAAGAACATGGTCACTCTTTTCAGTCTGATTTGTTATTGATTGAAATGCTGCAGGTAATTTGGTAAATGCAATGGTGTGTTAAGTGGATATTAAGTTTTTCACTTACTTAAATATATTCTTCAGGTAATATAGAACTTGAGCCAGGCCACAAGAATGTTTGACTGCTGCACAAGCTATAGTGCGAACCTCTGAATAGCATAGACACCATCCAATAAGAGTAGAATTTCTCAAGATCGATGTTCAGCTAGCATGATAGCGTAGCTTGGTGCAGTGTTTTTTTCTTTGACGTGCGTAGGTTGACTCAGTAGTCCATGAGGTGAGCCCCAAAGTAGAGAAGAAATTGGGGTCAGGTGGGTATTTAATAGATAATGGACCTTGTGAGCTCAGAGGGACAGATTGCCTAATCATTGATCAATGTTTCTCCTGTTTGCTCTCATGGAGAGAGGAAGGGTTTTTCACTTGATATGTTAGGAAGGGCCTATCCAGGAATTATCATGATTATGCATCCATGTACATTCAGGTTTATCAGTAGGCGCTAGGCAATCCACTACAGGGTGAGTAAAAGAGGTCAGGTGGGTATTTAATAGATAATGGACCTTGTGAGCTCATAGGGACAGATTGCCTAATCATTGATCAATGTTTCTCCTGTTTGCTCTCATGGAGAGAGGAAGGGTTTGTCACTTGATATGTAAGGAAGGGCCTATCCAGGAATTATCATGATTATGCATCCATGTACATTCAGATTTATCAGTAGGCGCCAGGCAATCCACTACAGGGTGAGTAAAAGAGGTCAGGTGGGTATTTAATAGATAATGGACCTTGTGAGCTCATAGGGACAGATTGCCTAATCATTGATCAATGTTTCTCCTGTTTGCTCTCATGGAGAGAGGAAGGGTTTGTCACTTGATATGTAAGGAAGGGCCTATCCAGGAATTATCATGATTATGCATCCATGTACATTCAGATTTATCAGTAGGCGCTAGGCAATCCACTACAGGGTGAGTAAAAGAGGGTACAAGTCTTCAGGACACTGCAGAGATCTACATGTCAACCATAGCTTCGTGTTTGCTTTTGGTCGCAACTATGTTCTGCTGTTCAGTTCTTGTTGCCATTAAGAGGGGATGACTTTACCTGAAATTGTGATATAGAAATGTTATGAATCAATTCAATTTGAAGCATTAGGATGAACACAGTTTTTGAAACTTGGTTATTCACTGCTTTGACATCCGAACTGTGAAAAAAAGAGTGGAGAAGCTCCATCCCTAAAACTTTACTCAAAGTGCGTATTTGATGTCCCTCACAACCCTTGGGTCAAACATCTTCTTTATTCACAGTTACCCAGATATATTCTATATATTTTACATAGTAGAACTTACACAATTGCATGATTTTTGTTGGCAGATGTTTCAAGTTTTACATACCGACAAACCCCTTTACGTTCAAGCCAACAACTGTGTTGAGGCCAATGAGTGGATCGAAGCACTGAGCAGGCTTAGTCGATGTAATCCACGCAGGCTGAGTGTTTATCACCCGTCCGCTTATCTGAATGGAAGCTGGCATTGCTGCAAGGCCACTTCGGAAAGCACAGAAGGCTGCACTCCATGTACTGCGTAAGTAGATAATGTCTTGATTGATTAGGTTCTTTAGTCTTGCAAATAATGTACTAGAAGTTCCATTCTATTAACGTTTTTTATGCAGCCTTTAATAATGTCTAAATTGATCTTTCAGGTAAAGAGCGGCTGAGAGTCTGTAACCCCATGTAAACTATTGTTAAATGTTACTGATAAAATGGGACTCTGTAGATGATCTGTTCATGATGCTATTCTGAGCTTTTTGCAGGTATTCATTGAAGTTGAAAGGTTAGTGCTACTCCGGCAGACATGCCCGAAGCAGTACGTCTGCCTGTGTCTTGCTTTTTGTATGAAATCTTTTGCTGTCAGGCTAGTCGTTTTAACGGTGTGTGCCACAGCATCATCTGTTTAAAAAAAAAAAAGGGTATTGTCCCAAAGTTTTTTCTCGGCATCCAGCTTATGTATGCTTCACAGTGCCAGAGTTGCTGATTACGAGGCTGCCTGCATGCACTTTGTTCTATCTCATGCCTTTCCACCACACTACACTTCTCGTCTCTTATCTCACACTTGCAGGTTCTTTTTCATACTTACTTTCTCCTTTTTTTACTGCTTTCCTGTCGTTTATCTCCTATTTCCTTCTCTCTGTTTATGCCTTTCTCTCTCTTGCACTAGGTCAAAGTATACTGATGAAAAATAATCCTGGTTCACAAAAATGAGTGCTGGTGCCAGCCACCAGCTACATCTGGCACAAATTAAGCTCTGTGCAGAGTGTCACAAACAGTGTTTCTTTTGTTAGTGCGCCATCAATCAGAGCCAGTTAGCAACCCGTAACTTGTTGCTTTGTGCAGTGTTCTGTAACATTGATTTGCTCCACACACATACTTTGAAGTGTAGATCCTTGGGGGTGGGGGCATATAGCTGTAGTTGTAATGCACCTGGTCACAACGACAGCAGAGTATCCTCTGTGCTAAGCATTCTAATTTCACCTTAATCTGTTGTACTAACAGCTGTAGAGCATCTTTTGACCCCATGGCCACCTGAGATGACCCTTTTCGCAGTCTACTGTATAGAAATGTGAGTAGTCTGCCGGAGCTGTTCAGGCCTATAAAATGAAGCGAATCAGTGTACACATAGAAATCTGTATGCAGTAGAGAGAGTGAGGTAGTTTATGGGCTAAATAGAAGAGGTACTTTTGATCAGGACTATGAAGAAGGATGTGTTGCAATATAGCAGCTTAGTCTTCCATTTCACTACTTTAATGACTTAAAAGGAGACTGCTCTGTATTAGTTTCATGTTAAAAAAATCTTCTGATAAGATTTTGATTGAGGGACATAGATATATCCAGACAGCTGTTTAATTTGCTTCCCATATAGTAGTTCAAAAAGCGTTGATTGTTTACTCAACAGGGGTTATTAGTAAGGGTGAATTAGAAGGAACAAGTAACCATATGCTTGTAAGCTAGTTATGTAACTTCTATATCATTGCAACACGGCGCACTTGATACTGGATAAGAAAGAATAATATGAAGAGGCACTAGACGTAGGAAAGAAAGTGAAGAGGTTGTGCCAATAATTAAGAAATATTCACTGAAAAAAACAAAGGTTACAGGGTCGTTATAGTTCGGAAACAAAATTTAAAGAACCTTGGAAATTCACTGAAAAAAACAAATTTTACAAGGACATTATCGTTATGCTCACATTTTACATGCACAAAACCATAGAAATTCAGCAGTTATAGTTAGTTATCTCAAGTAACTAGAACTCTTGCCCTGAGGTAACTATAACATGTTGCCGATAGTTAGGCTATAGTGGAGACATCAAGTACTCTGCTACGATTTAGGGAAAGTATCAGTAGGTATTCTTTGTAGCAGAAAGAGATGCCCCGTTTTCTAGTTTGGCCTTGCTACACTGATGCTTCATTGTATAATGCATGTCACATCAGGCATGTAGAGGCAGCACCATGCCCCTGTTCATCACCAGGATTCTCAATCTCCAAGTTACTTTTGGTGCAATGGGATATGTTGCGTAGGTGACAAACTGAAGTGTTGAAACGTTTTTTGCTTGGGTGTGATTTGTTATCTTTGTCCTACTGCATGTGTAGTGATTGCCAGGTTTCTTTCAGCTCTAATTACCCACTAAGAGATTGTGAACAGAACGTGGTATTGCCTCAATAGATGTAATGAAACCAAAAAAAAAAATCTGTTATACAGATCTGACTGGAATATGCACTGGTCTCATGATCTCACCCCAGAAAGGTGACTTGATGTACCTACTACCGAAATTTCATGTTATCTGTGGGTCACATCTCATCTTAATAAAATATCTATATCTGATAGAGACTTGTAGCTGCAGATTCTTTACCTTTGAATATTCCCAGGCATAAGACTGGATCTGGAAACCCTGTGGTTCCTTTCACACACCAATGTCTGTGACAAACCCCCATCCGGTTTGTCTCTGGTGCCTGGAGCAGGACCACCACTCCAAGGCCTGTGAGGACTGCCGCGCCATGAATCCCAAGGCGGTGAGGGATCAAACCCTGAAGCTCCTGGTAGCCCGATTCCGGTTGCCTCCACGACGTTCAATGTCTTGGTAGTGGCACCAGTCGGGCCCCTTGGATCTGATCGTGGATCTGGGATGACTCCGATCGCAAGGCCGCGACCTTCCCCAGAGCTCGTTCCAGTAACATCATTCCCTGTGTCACTGACCCCATCGCCGTACCCAAATCCAATACGGAGCCGGACCGGCATAGACTCCGGTGCCGGATGGAATTCGATCTTTCGAGTCAGAGTCTGAGCCAGGGCCTATTTTTTTCGACAGGCTCAGGGAGGAGTATGATTGTGGAGGATCTGCGGATCCTTTTGGTTGCCTCAACCCTTTAGATGAACCAGAAGACAACTGATATGAGGAACTGGCAGATGCCACTGGTATTGATACCTCCCCAGACAATGGCTCAGTCTCTCCTCCTTGTGGCTATGGAGCAAGGGGCTTCCTTTGCCGTGGTGGTGAGGAGGGCGGCTGAGGTCCTGGACCTTATGCTGCCATCCTTGGCAGTCATGACTAATGTCTTGCCAGAGGTGCTTCAGCCGGGCGTCGCTACCACAGACCATCTCCTCCCTTTCAATGAAGCTGTCAGAGATACCCTACTTTGGGCATGGGCCAAGCCCTGCCAAGGGGCACATGTGCAAAGGACAGTTGCCCTTTCCCCACACCTGCAGATCGCTTTCCCCCCCCAACCTCCCCCCCCCCGCCCCCTGGACCGTCTGGTTGTCCACGCCTCCACCTCCTAAGTGAAACCTGGTGCGTTCCCTACCACACCACTGGATAGGGAACCCAAGAAGGTGGATACCTTTGGCAAGAGAATGTTCTCTTCCACCAGCCTTGCATTGAGGTCGGTGAACACTGTGTACCTCTTGGGCTGGTACACCCACACAGTTTGGGATTTGGTTACACAAGTTCTGCAATGGTCTCAGTGGAGGCCTGAGCCATACTGGCCGGGATGCAGCAAAGTTAGCCATTTGCTGTGGACAGGATATGGAAAACTTGCTAGGCAGAGCAATTGTGTCATCAGTGGCACTCGGGCGCCGTGCCTGGCCGAGATCTACAGGCTCTTTGGGGGATGTCCAGGCATTACTTATGGATAAGCCCTTCAATGATACCCTCCTCCTCAACGATAAGACAGATTCTATGCTAGAGCGCATCAAGGGCAGTCGGGTCATTGCCTCGTCGCTGGGTGTCTCCATGGCCTCACGTCAACCTCATTATGCCTTTCGCCCCCTCGTGGCTATGGTAGAGGCAACCAGCCACTTCCATTTACGCCCAGCCACCAAGGCCTACAGGCTCCCCATTCCATTTCAGCTCCCGCAAGCCACAGACACACAGCCAGAGATCCACACGGTGGTCCCCCCACCTCACCCCTCATTCTAGCAACTGCAGCCTCAAAGCAACTTTAGTTTGACCTCTTACCATCACAGGCAACCAGTTGGGGGCAGGATCCAACACCACCTACCCTGCTGGCAGTCCATAACATTAGATAAGTGGCTACTGAAAATTGTTCAACATGGCTATTCCATCCCATTCTTTAAAACCACGCCGTCCATACCACCATCCATAGACCGTCTGATGGAACACTGCCTCTCCTGGCTCGGTCAGGACGTGCAGGCTCTTTTTGCCAAGGAATTCATTGGGAGGGTACTAGCATCAGAAGTAGGTCATGGTTGCTATTCCCATTACTTTCTCGTGCCCAGGAAGGATGGAGGCCTTCACCCTGTTTTAGACCTGAGCCCTCTCAACTTCTTCCTGAAGAAGGAGAAATTCAGAATGCTCACGTTGGCCCAGGTTCTGTGTGCCCTGGAGACTGGATAGTAGTCCTGGACTTGCAGTATGCCTACTTCCATATACCCGTCCTGCCTACCCACAGGCGTTACCTGTGGTTCACGGTTGTGCCACGAGCACCTGCAGTTCCATGTGCTCCTTTTTGGCCTCACCAGCGCCTCTCAGGTTTTCACCAAGGTGGTTGCAGCACATCTGCAGAGGTCAGGGGTTCCAGTCTTCCTCTACCTAGATACCTGGCTGTTGAAGGCGGGCTCACCCTATTCAGTCGTTTCCCCCCTACAGACTATGGCGAACCTTCTGCACTTGCTGGGGTTCACTATCAACATGCCGAAGCCACACCTGACTCCCTCTCAGACGCTCCCTTTCATCAGAGCTGTTCTGGACACAGTGCAGTTTCGGGCCTATTCTCCTGAGTGGTGAGTCCAGGATATTTAGGCTATGATACGGATGCTTCAGCTCTATCCTGGAATTCAGTGAGACTGACGCTGAGGTTGTTGGGCCTCATGGCATTGTGCATTCTGCTGGTGACACATGCCCCCTGGCATATGCAGGCTGTGCAGTGGGACCTGAAAATTCAGCTGGGCACAGTATCAAGGGAATCTCTCTAACCTGCTGCAGATATCAGAGGAAACTGCAAAATATCTGCGGTGACGGATGAAGAACCGCGATTGGGTCAGTGACAGACCCCCTCTCCCTTCCCCACCCAAAACTGACTGTAGCCTCACTCCTGGGTCGGGGGCGGCCATCTGGAAGAAGTGGATATAAGAGGACTCTGATCTTCGGAGCCGTCTCGGCTCCATATGAACCTGTTGAAGTTGAGAGCAATCCAACTGGTATCAAAAGCCTTTCTTTATTCCATGATGGGAAAGCTGGATCAACTATTCATGAATAACACCCCCACCATGTGGTATTGCAACAAACAGGGCGGGGTGGGGTCGTGGACCCTGTGTCAAGAGGCCCTGTGTCTCTGGACATGGCTGGAATGTCAGGACATATTTCTTGTAGTTCAACACCTGGCGGGCTCTCTGATCGCCAGAGCAGATGAACTCAGACGCCGATGCCTAGCGGATCATGAATGGCATCTCCATGTGGAGGTGGTGCAATGTCTCTTCAAAGATTGAAGAGAACCTTGGTTAGATCTATTCACCACTACAGAGAACTCGCAAAGTCAGCATTTTTGCATGCTGGAGTTTACAGGATGACTCTCGCTAGGAGACGCTTTTCTCAGGCCTCCTGTACACCTTTGCACCAATGCCACTCCTGCCCAGAGTTCTCATGAAGATCAAGAGTGACCTGGCCCAAGTCATTCTTGTGACACCAGATTGGGCTCGGAGAGTATGGGATCCCGAAGTCCTGAGTATCACCATTGGTCCTCCGATCAGGCTGTACCTTTGGAAGGATCTACTTTAGCAGCAACAGTGCAGGGTCCTGCACCAGAAACTGTACACTCTCCACCTTCATGTATGGAGATTGAGCGGTGACAGTTGACAGTTTTTGACCTTCCTGCAGACGTCTGTGATGTAATTTTGGCAGTCAGGCATCCCTCAACCAAGACGGTAAACGCCTGCTTTTGGGACAAGTTTGTGGCTTGGTGCACTACCAAACATGTTTGTCACCTTTCTGCTACTCTTTAATTGATATTATTTGTTCCTTCATTAGCTTGGCAAGGTTTTGCCTTGGTCACAGTTACAGGTATCTTTTGACTATCTCGGCATTCTTGCAGTTGCTGGATCAGCCCTCCCTGTTTGTCTTCCGTTGTGACTCATTTCCTAAAAGGACTACAACATATGTTCCATTCAAAACCCTTCATAATTCCCCATTGGGACTTGAATCTGGCATTGACATTCTTGATGTGCTTGCCCTTTGAGCCTATTCACAACTGCCCTTTGTCTTCTGACTATAAAAAATGCCTTTCTAGTGGCCATTACATCGGCCAGGAGGGATAGCAAACTGCAGGCACTTTCCGTATCCGTGTATCCTCCATACACCATATTCTTTCCAGACAAACCGGTTCTGAGAACACGTGCCTCTATCCTGCTGAAAGTGGGTGACACCCTTCCACGTTGGTCAGACCATCACACTGCCGACCTTCTTTGCTCTGGCTCACCTTTCCAAAGAGGAGGTAAGACTCCGTCCCCTGGACCCAAAAGAGTGTTATCATTCTACATTGATCATACTATGGAACACCGGGTGAACGATTAACTCTTCAGTGGGTTCGCCGGAGCAAAGAAAGGAAAGGCTGTGCAGAAAAGGTCCCTCTCAAGATGGATCGTTGTCTGCATTAAAATCTGCTACAAACTGGACATGAAGCAACCCCCTGAGGGCTTGCGTGCTGATTCCACCAAAGTCAAAGCTGCGACCACTGCATTGGCTAACAAAGTCCCTGTCCTGGCCATTTGTCAGGCTGCGATGTGGGCATATCTACACACATTCACCAAGCACTACTGCCTGGACAGTCCGGTCTGTTTTTATGGGCACTTACCCTTTTCGGTCCTCCAGGACTTCCTGATTAAATTTGTTTGCCGACCTACCTCCAGAGAGGTATTGCTTGGGTATCAATTCTAAGGTAAGGAATCTGTGGCTAGAAATGTGTCAGATGAACAAGTTACTTGCCTTTGGTAATGCCTTATCTGGTGGAGACTGTCTAGCCGCAGATTCCTTATCCGATCCTCCCCACTTTGCAAACCGATTTCTCCATATAGCATGACCCTTATGAGATCCTTAGTGTTTGCACTCTAATACCTCAGCTTCCTTCATGGCTCTGTGCTTCAGACCCCGAAATGTTGCAAAAAGTTACTTAATCAGCACGCTGTGGTGGCTTCTATATAGCCACTGCACATGTCACTACCGGTGCAGCCGTTGCGGAATCAATCGATGCCACCTACCGGCACACAGTGGTACTGCTCAGAAAGTTTCCAGATCCAGTGTGACGCCTGGGAAATATTCTACGGTAAGGAATCTGCGGCTGGATAGGGTCCCTACCAGATATGGCTTTACCTAAGTTAACTAACTTACTTGTTTAGTCAGTGGGAGATTAATGCACCTGTTGCAATTATGGATCTGTAAACTGCAATCTATGGTTGTCATCCTGGTGATCTGCCTCACAAGGGAAGAACTACTGCAAAGATTTCAGTGTAACCTACAGGCAGCAGCTTCCTATTCTAGAAAAATAGGTCTCTAAATCAATACAGATTCTGCTGCTTTCCCTGAGTGAGAACTCATCAGTTGTTGGTGTTTCTGAAGTTTCTGAAATGTACCTGGGTATTGGTGGCGATATCGGTCACTCACCCATTAGACTTCTAGCATATTAGGGTTGTTTTTTAAGAAGTTGATAATCTTCAAGGGTAAAACACAGCATTATTTTAAAGCTTGTATCACTCACTTAAATATATTTGGGATGAAAATAAAATTGTTTCGACTTAAATGCTGGTGCTTAAATTAAAAGGGTTTATGAGAGAGATTGGGATAAAAAAAATAAGTGTGGTATTAAAATCAGTGAATGGTTAAGGACATTAGCCACATGACAGTACCATGTTCTGTTATGTGTTAAGATGGCACATTCCACAAAGTAGAGAATAAAAATGAAGATGATATTGTGACCGATCAGGTAAGAAATTGGTCACGGCACCGTCTTCTCTGTGCCCGTCTACAGTGAGCGTTCAGCCACTGAAAACTAGTGTTTTTAAATATACATTTTTTTTTGTGTGAAAATAAAAGTACTATGCAGATATAACATAAACGCTGTGCTTGGTGCATGGAATCTTTATGTACATCAACACAATGGAACTGCCTCACAACTTGCTGATTAAGTAATCCTAACGAAAGCAAAGTTAGTATATTATCTGAGTCAGTGCTTTGCAGACTTGACTGGACACAGCATTGATGACACTCAAAACTAGTGGTTCTTAAACTGTGGTCTGGAAACCCTGGGGGTCCATGAAACCTACTTAGGGGGTCTGTGAATGCTTAAAAATTCAAAGAACATTAACAGATTAATAAAGTATATATAAATAAAGAAGCAAATTTGGAAATTTTAAAACCTCTAAATGTGAAAGAATTTGAAATTGAAGGCTAGAAATTAAGTTATCCTCAGATTGATTCATGGGAACAGTGCAAGTGCATCAAACAGCATATAGTATGAATGATGAGTGACCTCATTTGAATTTAGAAAAGCTCCATTTAGATTTAGATTTTGTTTATTTGTGAATGAAATAAGATATTTTATTATTTGTGTAGATGTTTGATGAATAAATGTGTTTGAGGCATATGAGCTGTAGATTGTACACTTGTGCATAGATCGCCATCTGGTGTTGGGCTCGGATGTTTGCAGTTTGTTTTTGTCTTGGAAGAGTCTTTGTAGTCACGAGATAGGTGACTCCTCCTTAGGACGATAGTGCGCATGGGCATCGACTCCATCTCCAGATTGTTTTTTTCCGCCATCGAGTTCGGATGTTAAACGTTGCGCTCCGGGTTGGTGTCGTATTCGATCCCCCTTCGACACGCAATCCTTCACCGCTCGACGGTATTGTTTCGCTCGAGTTCCCCTTCGACGCGCATCCAAGGAATATCCACCAAGACCTTCGATTCCGTTCGTCGTCGCGGGCCGTTGGGCCTACCTGCGCCATCAGGCCCTGCAGTAAATGGAAAGAACTCCATTTAAAAAATGTCCTTTGTGTGGTGCTAAATTTCCACACACAGATCTCCACAAGGTCTGTAACCTTTGCTTGTCTCCAGAGCACGAGGACAGGGATTGCCAGGCCTGCGATTCCTTTCGATCAAAGAAGACCATACGTGATCTCCGGGCTCGACTTCACACGATGGCTCGATCAACTTCCTCGGCGCCGGACGACATCTTCGATGCCAAAATCCAACAGGAATCCGAAGAGGGAAACATCAGCATCTCCGAGGCAGACGACTCCGATGCCGAGGATCAGCCCATTACTCCAGGACAACGAACTGTGAGTACTGAACTCAACGCTCCTCTCCCAGTAAAAACACAAAAGACTTCGGTGACACCTTCGCCTTCGGGCTCAGGCAAACACCGAGATAAGTCTTTGGATGCCCCGCCCTTGGGCCCGGCTCCAAAGCCGAAAGAAAAGCCTTCATGCGGCTCGGGACCGAGTCAGCCACGTACCGGTGCCGAAAAACACTCCTCGGCACCGAAAGAAAAACCAAAGTCAAGCACAGGGCCACGCCCTGTTATATCGGCACCGAAGTCGGCCTCCACACCACTTCGGCACCGAAGCAGCACAAAGACAAGTCCTCGGATCCGAAGAAACACCATACTCCTTCGGAGCCGAAAACTGCTACACAACTAAAGACTCCGACAAAGTTTAAGGACAGTTCTACCACTCCCAAAGCTAAGTCGAAGCACCACTCGGACCCAAAACCCTCGGTGCCAAAAAAACCGGACGACTCCGAAGAACTATTTTGGCCAGATCCATTGGATCCAAAGCAGAAAACTCTGTGCATTGACCCTCATACAGGTCAGGTGACCACAGTTCCACCAAAAAAGAGGACATTGGCCGTTCCAGACCCACCTGAGATACCTTTAAAGAGGAAAAACATTGCTACTTCTCCTCTTAGACCTCTCTCTCCCCTTCAAAACCTTCCACCTATACATCTTTCTCCTACTTCTTCCCTATCTCCTTCTTCACCTGCCCTTCAACAGGATGAACAGGACTTTGGGGGTGGGGATGACCACAGTGATGGGCATTTCCAAGAGGATGATGATGACATGCATAACATCCCACCACAAGACCTTTGGGATGATTATCATAATATCCCAGATATTCCTGAGCCAGACTCATACCCATCCAAACCATCCCCACCAGCTGACATCATTGGCTTTGCACAATTAATAGACAGGGCAGCCAAGTACCACCAGGTAGAGTTACACTCAGAACCTGCGGAAGAAGACTTTTTAATGGAAACTTTTACTCACTTTCAAAAGTCGTCCACTACCGTGCCAATGTTAAATGGCATGATTAAACATGCCCCAGAAATCTTCAAAGACCCAGTCAGGGCTAGGATAATCAACCCACGCATTGACAAAAAATATAAGCCAGCCCCAAACGACCCAGCTTATATTAAAGGACAACTCCCTCTAGACTCCCTTGTAGTGTCAAATGCCCGTAAACGGGCTAATTCTCAATCCACAAGGGAGGCCCCTCCTCCAGACAAGGAGTCAAAACTGCTGGACGCATCTGGCAAAAGGATCGCGTCTCGAGCAGCCAGTTACTGGCGCATTGCCAACGCCCAGGCTTTACTCGCCAGATATAACAGGGCACATTATGATGAACTGGAGACACTTATGCAGCACCTTCCAGACAAGTATAGGGCCAAAGACCTTATACAGGAGGGAAAAACCATCACTAATACCTCCATCAAATGTGCTTTGGATGCAGCAGATACAGCATCCAGAGCAGTCAATACAAGCATTCTGCTGCGCAGGCATGCATGGCTGCGCATCTCTGGCTTTAAACGGGAGGTGCAGTCCCAAATTCTTAACCAGCCATTTGACCAGCAACATCTATTTGTCCCTTCTGTAGACCCATCATTAGAGAAAATGAAAAAGGACACAGAAACAGCCAAGTCCATGGGGGGCCTTACAATTTCCGGCAAATAGAGGGTCTTTTCGTCGCTCCACTTATAGGGGCGCCTCCAAAACCAGTGGCACAGACAACACCTCTTCATACAAAAGTCCCACTCAATCTTCCCCTAGCAGAGGATATTTCAGAGGGGGCGTCAGGGGTAATAATAACAAAGGAAGAGGTCGCGGTAACAATACCCGCACCGCCCCCGCCTCAAAGCAGTGACTTCCCTACGCTCCCCCCAGACCATTCCACACCGGTCGGGGGAAGACTATCACAGTTCCTACCTGTGTGGCTTTCCATCACCACAGACAGGTGGGTGAGACAAATTATCCAGTATGGTTACTGCCTGGAGCTCACTTCTACTCCACCAAACGTGCCTCCCAGGCATCGACCGATGTCCACGGAACATCTAACACTTCTCAAAGAGGAGATTGCCTCCCTTTTACAAAAGCAAGCAATAGAACCAGTCCCCCTACATCAGAAAGGCTCAGGGGTCTACTCCCTTTACTTTCTCATTCCAAAAAAGGATGGTACTCTCAGGCCAATATTAGACCTCAGAATACTAAACCTGTACATACAGTCCGACCACTTCCATATGGTCACCCTGCAACAGGTCCTCCCACTGCTCCAACAGGGCGATTTCCTTTCCACTCTAGATCTTAAGGACGCCTACTTTCACATCCCCATTCACCCTGCTCACAGGAAATATCTACGGTTTGTGCTGGATGGTCAGCACTACCAGTTCAAAGTCCTCCCATTCGGGGTAACTACAGCACCCAGGGTATTCACAAAGTGCCTCGCAGTTGTAGCAGCACACTTGCGAAGACAACACATTCATGTGTTCCTGTATCTAGACGACTGGCTCATAACAGCCAGCTCACACAACCACTGTGTTCAACACACACACAAAACAGTTCAGCTCCTGCACGACTTGGGATTCACAATAAATCTCACCAAGTCACACCTGCAACCGTCCCACATACAACAGTATCTGGGCGCTACACTAGATACTTCAAAAGCCATTGCGTATCCTAATCCACTCAGGATACACAGCATACAGGCTCTCATAAAAAGATTTCAACCTCAACACTCACTCCCAGCTCAAGTGTTCATGCAACTAATAGGAATGATGGCCTCTTGCATTTTCATAGTGCCTTACCAAGACTCCAAATGCGCCCATTACAGGAATGTCTGGCACATCAGTGGAACCAGGCCCAGGGCCAGCTTACAGATCTGGTGTTGGTGGACAGCCGCACACATCGCTCTCTGCAGTGGTGGAACACACAAAACCTATCCAAGGGGCGGCAGTTCATAGACCCGGTTCCACAGATTATGCTAACAACGGACGCATCGGTCACCGGCTGGGGAGCGCATCTCTTAAAATATACCATTCAGGGCATATGGACCCCTCGGCAAAAATTACTCCACATCAATCATTTGGAGTTACTGGCAATTTTTCTTGCGTTAAAATCATTCCAGGTACATATAGTACACAAAGCAGTCCTAGTCAGGACAGACAATGTGACTGCAATGTACTACATACAAAAACGGGGGGACACACACTCCCTCCAGCTTTCTCGCCTAGCGCAAACCATATGGAGATGGGCCATTCCGCAAAAAATATACCTGTTAGCAGAACACCTACCAGGGCTACACAATCAAATTGCGGATCTACTCAGTCGTCAGACACAACAGATTCACGAATGGGAACTTCATCCACAAGTTCTTCATCCATTCTTCCACAAGTGGGGCCACCCAGACATAGATCTGTTCGCCACACACTTAAACGCAAAATGCCCAAACTTCGCCTCCAGGTACCCACACCCATTGTCCAAAGGCAATGCGATATGGATGAACTGGTCAGGCAAATTTGCGTACGCTTTTCCGCTTCTCCCACTCCTTCCATTAGTGGTTCGAAAACTCAGACAACAGTTGCTCACAATGATCCTGGTTGCTCCAACATGGGCTCGACAACCATGGTTCACAACCCTGCTGGAACTTTCACTAGTCCCACATCAAAAGTTGTACCTTTCTCCAGAACTTCTCACGCAGAACCATGGAGAAATCAGACACCCAAATCCAGCTCAATTGAACCTAGCAATCTCGCTCCTGAAGTCTTAGAGTTTGGATACCTTAACCTACCTCCACAATGTATGAATATTAAGGAGGCTAGACGTCCTACCACTAGAGCCTGCTATGCAGCCAAATGGAAAAGATTTGTGATCTACTGCAATAACAATGCACTCGATCCTTTAGATGCGTCAATTCAGAACATCATTTGTTACCTTTTGCATCTACAAAACTGTAATCTAGCATACACATCCATACGGTTACACCTCGCAGCCATAGCTGCTTACCTACAAAACAGACAACATTTGTCGTTGTTTAAGGTACCTGCTATCAAGGCTTTTATGGAAGGCCTTAAAAGAATAATTCCTCCCAGAACTCCACCAGCTCCTGCGTGGAATCTAAACATTGTCCTTACTAGGCTCATGGGCCCCCCATTTGAACCTTTGCATAGGACCGAGCTACAGTTTCTCACATGGAAAGTAGCTTTCCTTGTAGCAATCACATCTCTCAGAGTTAGTGAGCTCCAGGCCTTAACCGTACAAGAACCCTTCTTGCAAATACATCACAACAAGGTAATTCTTAGGACAAACCCTAAATTCTTACCAAAAGTCATCTCTCCCTTCCACCTTAACCAGTCTGTTGAGCTACCAGTCTTTTTCCCTCAACCAGACTCGGTGGCAGAGAGGGCTCTTCATACACTAGATGTTAAAAGAGCTATCCTTTACTACACTGAAAGGACAAAAACTTTCAGGAAAACCAAGCAACTTTTCGTAGCCTTTTCACCACCATATAAGGGCAACCCCATATCAAAATCAGGACTTGCCAGGTGGATTGTTAAATGCATCCAGATATGCTACCTAAAGGCAAAGCGTACATTATCTGTTCCTCCTAGAGCGCATTCCACACGCAAACTAGGGGCTTCTATGGCATTCTTAGGAAACATCCCCATAGATGACATCTGTAAAGCAGCAACATGGTCTACACCACACACCTTCACAAAGCACTATTGTGTAGATGTGCAGGCAAAACAACAAGCTACTGTGGGCCAGGCTGTATTAAAAACACTTTTTCAAACTACTGCAACAGATACAGGTGGCCACCGCTAAGGAGATAACTGCTGTGTAGTCTATGCACAAGTATACAATCTACAGCTCATATGCCTCGAACGGAAAATGCTACTTACCAGTATGCATCTGTTCTTGGCATGTAGAGCTGTAGATCTGAATACGCCCACCCTCCTCCCCGGTTGCCTGTAACTGTTCCAGTATTATCTTACTTAGATAACTATACATGGGCATCTTTTTTCTATTACTATTATTATTTATATTTCTTTCTAACTCCATCACAACCCTTCATGGCGAAAACAATCTGGAGATGGAGTCGATGCCCATGCGCACTATCGTCCTAAGGAGGAGTTACCTATCTCGTGACTACAAAGACTCTTCCAAGACAAAAACAAACTGCAAACATCCGAGCCCAACACCAGATGGCGATCTATGCACAAGTATACAGATCTACAGCTCTACATGCCAAGAACAGATGCATACTGGTAAGTAGCATTTTCCTTCTGTATTTGTGTATTGTTTTGTGGTTCACATCATCAAACATGCGGTGGCTGGGGTCCCCCCAGCTTCCAGTAATGGCTCAGTGGGGGTCCCCGGATTCCAATAATGATTCACTGGTGGTGCTCTGCTTCCAGTAATGGTTAAGTGGGGGTCCACAGAAGTCAAAAAGGTAAGAACCACTGCTCTAAACTATTCTATCCTGGGATGGGAAAATTATGGCTGGTAGGGATTAATCATCACAAAGATCTGAATATTTATTCCCGATAGATTAAAAATGAATATCCCATTTTTGACTACAAAAGGACAATCTCAGTAAAGATGCAAGAAGAGCCATACCATGGGTACATTCATTAAGTGTTGGTTTAGCTGCTTTTGTCCATTTTCTTATGACCATGCTCTTGTCATTTCATTATTGATCACAGCGTCCTTACCAGGGTTCCAATAGCCCAGGCTTTTCCAACAAGTAGCTCGTGAGCTACAAGTAGCTCTCCAGCTACATGCAAGTAGCTCTACTGCCCGACTACCCCCAGGATTGGCGTAAAGTCAGAGATCCCAGCAAAAGCATTCATTGAAGGCCTGCAACAACACACTTACACCGGTCTTCCTGCAGGATCCTGCCAGTACAGCTTTCCCACGGCAGCCCCATGGGCCCGAAAACGCCACCCATGAGCAGGCACATCACTATCACATTATCAAAATATTCTTTTGAAAGATTGGCATACTGGATTATGGAGTAAATGATGCAGTAGTGTTGGAGTGATAGGCAATGTGATATTTCAAAGATAGCTGGCAGTGGGGGGAAGGCAAGACCCGCGAGCTCAGGCTTCATAGGCCAGCAGGACCGTTGAACCTGCATTGGTAGAACCAAGCACTCATTAGCAGATGCAAAGAGTTGGCACAGCTTATGATCATGTCCTGTTGGCTTCTTTGTTAAAAATTTGTAGTCGGTCCAGAGATTTTGTGATACTACAAGTTGCCTTTGACATACCCATTTTAAATTTTTTTGTGGTCTACTTTTACCATCTTAATTTTCATGAAATAAGAATTTGAAATTTTTCAGAAAAGTTTGACAGTATTGCTTGATGTTGTAGTTTGAGTACAATAGTTTAGTTTGTTTATTTGTGGTTTTCTTCCATTGCCAAATGTTCTAGAAAGACTGTTGTTCATACTGTCCCGACAATGTTAAACATACATTGAATATATATTTTTGCAGTGGTGTTCCAGCAAATATTCAGTTAAATATTGACGGGGACCGTGAAACTGAAAGAATCTATTCCCTCTTTTACTTAAGCATGCCTAAACTTCAGAAGATGGAAGGTAAGAAAACGCCAGTTCATTTCCTTTCTCAGAATGTTTCTCCTACAGAACAGCCCACTAAATATTTTTAGTTGTGTGCCTATCTCTAACACTTCACCCATCACATTGCCAAGCACTGACTCGTATAACAAGATAATCGCAATTCAGTGGACATCAGGCACAACATGAAAATACTTCTAACTTAGGGTCACAACAAAGACAACACTATTAAAACTACACGCCCTACATGGTGTAACATACTGCCCATGTAGGCAAGTGCTTCAGCGCCCCACATAAGGGTAGAAAGCTCTATACAAGTGTTCCAGTACAATACATTGTTTAGCGCCATTTCAGTGCTAGTTAAAACATCGAGGAGCGTGTCAGAGTAAATACTATAGTGTTTACGTATGGCAGAAAAATGTTCTTGTTTGCTGACCCCACAAGTTCCTATATATTATTTTACCACTGTTTGTAGAAGAAGTTTCTCCTGACCAGTCGCAGGAATGAGTCATTTTACATAGAATTCAGAAAGGGTCTGTGTCTCTTTTAACCTGTGACCTCTCCATTTAGAGGACTTTGGTCTTCTCCTGGTTCACCCTGAAACTAAACTGTAGCATCACAGTACTTTTGTGTGATTATGCGCAACAAGTATTGTCCACCCAGCATGAGTTAATTTAATAGTTACAAGATTTTGAGCCTTTGCTGCCCTTAGGTATGTCAAAATAGATGGTAAAATGCACCATATTCTTTTCAGAATCTGTGTTGCTAATAACTGATGGCATGCACTGACCAAATCATTGGTTTGTCCTGCAAAGTAGGCCATCAGCACCTAGAACCATCTTATATTTGTTTTCACCTTACGCAAGTCTTTGCAGTGTCTCCAGGACTTGATGCCTCTTGAGGGAGATTGTAGGGTATTGTATAGTTGATTGGATAACATTGCAAGGTACACTATTTGGGTGTTGCTTTAGTTGTTAGGTTTTGCCTTTCCTTCGCTTGCATCTGCTTCACCAGTAAATAAAATATTTTTCTGTCCACTCCAGCACGCATTTTTGAGCTCCAGTCCTCTGGCTGGAGCATCTGGAAAGATTTCCTATGATGTCTTGTTGAGAGGACGTCTTTTATATCTGATATCACAGGATCCATGCGTTTTTGTGCTTTTATCGATTGATTTTGGATTTCAACCAAGGATCAGTGCTGTTTCTTGCTCTGGTCCCCCCCTCAGAATCTAAAGCAGGTTCTTTGTTTATAACTTTTGTTCACCTTTGGGTCTGGCATTTTTGCAGCCTGTATCTCCCTGGGGCTGTATATCATGTGAAACTAATCCAATTAAAAATTATGAGCCTATGTGTTCATCATAAGTATATCCAAGTGTTGTGTCAAAGGGGAACATGGGTGACTCCATGTTAATATTTGAAGTGAACAGTGACGCAGAGGGTGGGAGAGTGTTCCTGGACATGAGTGGCTACAGAAGAAATTGAAGAAGAGTGGTATTGCAGAGTAGTAGGAGAGATGTAGAGTATGTGGTTAAGAAATCCCTGTGTGCTACAGAAGCTCCTGGGCACAGAGCCGAAAAGACTCCAGTTAAGAGACATGCAGAGAGGTGGGATGAATGGAGACAGGAAGATCCACCAAAACATCCACCAGAATATAAAGAAAGTCTTCACCATGACAATAATGGAGGCAGGACTTTATAAAGAAAAGGAACAGAAAATGTGGTTGAGTAAATACTTGTGGTGGGTCTTCTCTACAGATATAGAAATGAACACAAAACAGGACATGGAAAAAATTCGTAATATCTATGTAAGGAAAAATAATTTGACAATATGAATGGAAATTAACAGATTGTGGCTGAAAAGAACACATGAATGTGCCTTATTTACTCTTGGTCTCTATGTTGAGTGGTACCTTCAGTAGTAAATTGTTAAATTTCAGTTTTGTTTTTTTCCACTTAAGACGTATGTTTATTCTAACACAGAGGCAATTTGATTCTGGTTCATTACTCTGGCAAGCATGTCAGAAGCAGATTACATTTTGCGGCAAATTCAGGGAATCAAAACTTTCAGTGGGCCATGCAGGGGCTACTGGGCCTAACCGTGGAGGTTGAGGCCTTTTACTTCTGATATCCCGGGGTCTGACCGACTATGGATCCTGAGCAGCTGGGCCAAGTAACCCTTCTGCACTTCACTCTGTGGTAGCTGTGGACGAGCAGTCAAAGGCTCCCTCGGGGGGGGAGTGGGAGGGGAAGGTACTGCAGATACAGGTTAGTGAACACGACTCATAACTCAACATTCACTCAGTAATGCCAGTAAATCTATTTCCAGTAAAATACCTGCTTTTATGTGAAAAAAAGTATTTTATTTCTAACTCTACATCTGGGGTCTCCAACCTTTTGTGTAATAAGATTTAATTATGTTAAACGAAATTCATCGTAAGCTACTATTCTTGTTAGTGTGTAATAGTGAACTCATCAGGCAAGATTACATTATGGCCACTGTATCCAAGATTACCAGCAGTGATCATCTCAGTGCATCAGAAGAGTTACCAGCAGTGATGTAAAAAAGGCTTTGGCAATTTGGAATGCCTATACGTAGGTAATGCATGCAAGCCACAGCTGCAGTGCCCCTGGCACAAAAGTAATCATATTAGTAATAAGACTCCACACATGATTTCTCATTCAAAAATCACCTTTAAATGTATTTTGGAAAATTCATCTCTTTTTCCCCCAAACATCAGCATCTGAGTTCTGAAAATACATACATTTTCGTCTTTGAATACACATTTCTTTTCATACATATGTTAATTTAACCAAGCAAAAAGTTCTAATTTCGAAGACTGTAATGCACAAAGGAGAGATACTGACAGGTTGCTGGAGATCTACCAGTAGCTCATGAGTTACTCGTTGGAGAAGCCTGCGCTACACATTCAGAGAACTAATGACACTCGTAAGCAACAACACAATCCCATTGAGGGCGGGGTGCCAGTGTTTATCTGGCAAATCCTTGTCCCAACCTCTTCCTTGCAACGGGGTCGGGTTATTCCTCATTCACTGGTGGCAGCATCCAGGGAATCCTCACTAGCAGGCCTTACTCAAGCATCCCCTTTGACTCTTAGGAAATAGTCTAAAGTGTCTATGGTTCCGCAGCACCTTCAGCAGCGATTTCCCCCAGGGCCCGGCAGGCCAGGTTCAAGTCTTACCCACTCCAGCAGCACAAAAGTGTTCACTGTTTCAGTGGGTGCCCCGAACGCGGGCACTAGCAAGCTCTGGTCCTGTTCGGAGGAGTCTGGTTTCTCAGGGTACACGTGGCACCACCTGGCAGACGCAGGCTCTCCTGATCAGCACCGCTGGCCTCAACGGCAATTGGTGGTGCTCCCAGCTTCCGTTGGCGCAGTAAATTCAGTTTCCCACATGGGGGCAGGGGGTTGATTTTTATGTTCCTGACTGAATCCCAGCAATGGAGCAAAGTCTTCTTGGCATCCTCTGGAGTCCATGGGGTCGGTCGGGGCAGGTCTTGACCCACAATTTTGACTCGCAGGGTGCAACTTAAATTTTCCTGAGCAACGTCCCAAACTTGCCCAAACTAAGTACTGGCAATCCCTCCTGGCATACGGGGTTGTAGCGGTACTTGCTGGGAAGGCGTTGACTTCTCCTGTGCAATCACCAATCCCACTGTGATCCCTCCTGGCAAACGGGGTTACCGCTAAGGCTCACACAAGTATTAGTGCGTTGTGGGCATAGTAATTTCTGCAGTGGGCCCCACTGGCATACTGGGTCACCGCAGCAAGGTGGTATGGGCTTGGCGCTCCACGCATGGCACTCCATGCATGGTTCCGTCCATGGCCGACCTCTCCTGGCATACTTGGGTCGCCAAATCACTCCTGCAGAGGGCAGTGGCCGGATTGGTGCACAGCCTTCTCCTTACCTCACACTGGGAGCTCATTGCGCTTCCTCCAACACTTCATTTCCTCACAGGGCACACTGCTCTTGGCAACCCGGCAGGTGCTGGTGCTCCAAGCTCCAGGGCAGGTGGTCTTAGTTTCCGGGCAGGTGGTCTTAGTTTCCATGGGTGACGTCCCCTCACCCAGCTGGGAGACTAGCTGGCCTTGGCCCTCAGTCCTGGTCACAGGTAGACGTCTTGTGAGAATAAGCTTCCTCTTCTCACCGAGCCCGTCAGGCTGCTTGGCAGATGACAAATTTTGGAGTCTCAACTTCCTCCTCTTATAGCCCATTTGCAGATACCAAACGTGATTTAGGGTTTGGGTCTTTGAAGTTTTACGTTGGGGTTCTGCTTCTTTCGACGAGTACAATTTTTCCCTTTCCTACCTCTTGAAAGGCTGTCTGTGACAGCAGGAGAGACTCTGAAGTTTATAAGCCCACAGCCGAGACCATAGGAGTGACTAGAGTTCACACATGGATGTCAGCCACATTGACATGTGCATCAAAAGGTTAATCCCAAGCTTCCAGCCCTACTCTTTGATTCCCTTCTCAGCCCCTATGGTGTGCTATTGACAAACACACACACTGCCAGCACATACAATCACCATGTGCCTGCTGAACAACACTTCACCCTTCCTGTATTGTACTCCTCGAAAGCACACATACATCCAGCACATGCTTTCATTGCGCAAGCACTGCACATCACTAAGTCTTTCATGCAGTTTATTCCTCACATGCATACATACATTCAATACATGCAGTAACCATGCTTGTACTGCACAGCACTGCTCTAGCCATGTACTATACTCTTCTCAGGTTCACATACATCCAGCGCAGTCATCATTCCTGTGCGGCGCAGCACTCTATACGAGTGAGTTAAGCACACAGATAAGGCTTCAGCCTGTTCACATGGAACACCCTCTTGTGTTCTCATGTGGCAACTGTGTCCATCAAGTAGTTTACCTCAGACACTTTCTGCACTACTTTGTATGTCCTACACCATTTGACCTCCAAAGCCCTTGGACAAATAGGCCTTAGCACCAACACCTCCTGGCCTTCTTGACACAAAGTCAGCATAATTTTCTGGTCCTACCATTCCTTCATCAGCGCTTGGTTAGCCTTAAGGTTTTCCTTTGCCTGACCCTTGTATTCTGCCATCAGTTTCCTGAGGTCAATAACATAGTCCACCACATCCTTCTATGGCGACTCTGAGGCTCCTTCCCACCCCGCACTGGTTGTCCATACAGATGTTTAAAGGAACTGAACCCTACTCCCTTCTGTGAAATCTCTCAGTAGGCAAATAAGAGGTATGTCAGAATAAGGATCCCACTTCCTCCTGAGGTTCTCTGGCAGAGTTTCCATGTTAAACCGCTCCACCAAACCATTAGTTTGTGAGTGGTATGCTGCGGAGAAGTGGTATGTCACACCAGCTTGCTCCCACATCTCTCTCATGCAAGAAGAGATGAAGTTGGTTCCCTGGTCAGAAATTACCATCCCTGGAAATCTGACCCTAGAAAAAATCCTTAGAAGAGCTCTTGCTACCACGTTTACAGTCATGCTTTTCAGAGATACAGCTTCACGGTACCCGACTGTGAGAGGGGGTCAAATGGACCAACTATGTCTAGTCCCACCCTCTCAAATGGAGAACCTACACCTGGTAGAGGCACTAACGGTGCCTTAGTCTTCCCTCCTGTCTTACCACTCATCTGGCAAGACGGGCAGGTTCTACAGAACCTGTCTCTCTGCGCATCCCTGGCCAGCAGAACAGAGGGTCAAACCTATCCTAGGATTTTCTAATCCCAGGTGTCCTGCTAAGGGCACTTCAGGGGCCAGTGGCAACAGGAAGTTCCTGTGCACTAATAAACCACTAGCCTTTTGCTAGTTCCTGGCTCAGGATTTACTAGTTCACTATAAAGTAGACCATCCTCGCAGCCAACATAGTGTTTCGTGACTTCTCCTTTGCTGACCTGTTCCTGGGCTTCCTTCCGAAGTCTCACAAGCATTGAGCACTCCTCCTGTGCCTTGCAGTAATCTTCCCGGATAGGCCCCACAGCAGCTAATGAAACCTCCAGCTCAGAAAGTAACCCAGACTCCAGCAACTAGTCCGCTTCAGGAGCATCGTCTTTCCTTCCGTCTGTAGCAGACGTTATGACCTCTACTGCCGTTGCCTTCCTGGAGTATTCCCTTTCCTGCAAACTACCTTGTCCTGGTCCCTGCAAATCGGAGATGTGCAGCCTGTGCCCTGGTTAACTCAGCTCACATTGTCCAAGCTATAAAGGCTTTTGGCCCTGGCACCAAGCCTGGGGAAATCAAATCATTGCCCAAGACATATCCAGCTCATTGCTTTTCCCTTACCCCGACATAAATCATGGCTACCATGCCATTGAGCTCTATCTCAACCCTGGCAGGCGGATACTCTCTGCCCTCTGCTGGCTACCAATCCTGTATCCTTGGTTCCAGGGTGTATTTCTTCAGGCTTAAGGTATTTCCTCTAAACCATAATGCGGAAGGCTCCAGTATCTCTCGCACTTTCCTCCCACTGACATTAACTTCCTACACAAATCCCATTGTGCTGTGATGAATGTGCTTCAGAGCATCTGAGTCCCTTCCCCAAATGGCCATAGCTACTAGGTTGAGCGCAACCAGTCCATTCTTGGGTACCTTCACCCAGTGTAACATGCTTGCTATCATGGGTGTTGCTGGTTCAAGTTCCTTCTCTAGACAATTTGTTTTTAAAGTATCCTACCTGGTGGAACGTAAAACAATTCACCATCTTGGATGGGTTTCCTTGCCTTCCCCTTTTCATGATGCTTGTTCCCGAATACACCATTACCATTACCATTTCCATGTTTCCTGGGCCATCCTCAAGTCCCATGAGAATTACCCTGGCCCTTACCTTCCGGTTTGGAACCAGCCTGTGGAGAGTTCATCTACACATTTTGCCTAAAACTGTGCTGCTCTAGCCCTTTGTGAACTCTGTTAGCCAAGCACTTATCAGCTAACACTGCAAGTTTAGTTGGATACCTCTCTGACAGATCAGACAAATATGGCTTAAGTGGGGTAGAGCAGTCCTTCCTGAGTCGCTCTGTCACCATCAACTGGTTATGGGACTGACAATCCTTAGCCTCTTACTCACTTGTTCAAATCACACAATGCACCATAAATTCAAGTCTCAAACAGAACCCCATCCACTCTCTTACAGTCACAGAATTGCTGCAGGTATTGAGCTAGCTTCAGCTTAAACCAGCTGAGAGCTTCCTTCATTTGCTCATAGACCATCTGGTCTGCCAAAGGCATTCTCCCAATGATGGCTTCCAATGGCATGCGCCCCATTAAGGCAGCTGCCTTAATGAGGCCCTTCCAATGGCATGCACCCCATTAAGGCAGCTGCCTTAGACACCTCATGTAAGGCCTGAGCCTTACAAGCAACTTCAAAGCTCACAAATCTTTCCAAAATATTCTGACCTTCCACATAACTCATGCACAAGATCTTTTAGAACCTTGGCCACAACTTGGCCCGAACTAGATGTAGAGTCACGTATCCCAGATGGAGTTGTCATTGCTCCCACCCTAAATTTCCCTCTCAAAGGCTATCTTTTTCCTTTCTAGCTCTTTTTCCTTTTCCTTCTGTTTCTCCTCCCACGCTGTTTGTTACTACTCTCTCTCTCACAATTTCTCTTTCCTTGCCTATTCCTCTTCCCTTGCCCAATCCTCCTGTCTCTCTCGCCTCTTGTTTCCAGTGAGCCAGTCTAAGCTTCTTCCTCTCAAACTCTATGGCTTTCTCATCTTCTTCAGCCTTAGCTTTCTGAAGTGCCACCTGCAAGCTCAGGGTATTTGCTAGAGTCAACCCACCAAAGGGATTTACTTCTAGGATTGGGGACAATGTTACCCTAGAAATTAGAAGTTGTGTACACACGTAAAATATTCTAGAAACTAAAGGCGGTGAGTGTCTTGGTGAAACTCTGGAAAATGCATTCAGGGACTCACTCTGCATGTGCTTGGGACAGGTCTGTGCTAAGGCGATCCTAGAGCCTGAATCCACAGCGTTCTCTTCCTGGGTTCATACATTGGTTCCCTCCCAGAGTCAACTATGTCCTCATCCTTTTCACCCAGTATCTCAAACCGGTCCCTAATAAAATTAACAATGACCTTTCCTGCTCCTGGGAATCTTCCATCCCTACTCAAGTCCTTCATCTGATGTATGGTCATTGTGCTGAGGTCAATTGCCAATCTTGTGTTCTCCATTGCTTATGCATGTCGCTCTTGTGCATAGAAGGAAAAAAACTGGACTCAGTGCAGTACTGGTGCAGATTGAAAATGGGCAATGCCACCTCTGTATCCAAGCTCCTAAATTCAAGGTGCCCCACTATTTGCCACCAATTGTCAGAATCCCTTTCAGAAGGCCATGGGGCATGCAGGGACTTCTGGGCCCAACCGTGGTGGTGGATGCCTTGTAGTCCTGATGTCCTGGGGCTTGACCTTCTATACATCCTGAGTAACTGGGCCAAGTACTTCTTCTGCGCTTGACTCTCAGTGGAAGCTGTGGACAAGCAGTCAAAGGCTCCTTCGAGGGTGAAGTGTAAATGCAAGTTAGTGAATACGACTCATAACGCAAAGTGCAATCAGTAATGCTTTTATATAAAAAAATTATTTGATTTCTAACTCTACACAGTTAAAGAAATAACACTTGTAAGCAACAACACAATTCCCTTGAAGTCGGGGCTCTAGTGTTTATCTGGCAAATCCCTGTCCCACTGTCTTCCTTTCATTGTGGTCGAGGTTATTCTCCATTCACTAGTGGCCGCATCCAGGGAATGCTCACTTGTAGGCCTTACTCAAGAGTCCCCTTTGACTCTTACGAAATATTCAAACGTATCTGTGGTGCAGCAACACCTTTAGCAATGGCCCGAACTTGGCAATACTCAGTACTGACATCCCCTCCGGGCATACGGGGTTGCCACGGTACCTGCTGGCAAGTTGTAGACTTCTGTGCAATCACCAATCCCATGGCGACTCCTTTGGCATATGGGGTTGCCATTAAGGCTCACACAAGTCTTGGCGCTATGTTGCCACAGTCAGTTTTACGGTGATCACCTCTGGCATACGGGGTCGCCGCTACAAGGCGGTATGGGCTTGGTGCTCCGCGAAAGGCACTCAATGCACAGCTTAGTCCATGGCAGCCCTCTCCTGGCATACGGGGTTGCTGAATCTCTCCTATACGTGGGCAACGACTCAGTCGGTGCACAGCCATCTCCACACACCTTGCACCAGAAGCCCTCTTGGGAGGGGATCCACACTGGACCACGCTCCCTTCAACGCGCTCCTCTTCCTCACAGAGCACACTGGTCTTGGCAGGCAGGTGCTGGTGCTCCAGCACAGGTGGTTTTGTTTTCCCTGGGTGATTTTCCCTCATCCAGCAGTGAGACTAGCAGGCCTTGGCCCCCAAACCTGGTCACATGCATAAGTCTTGCAGAGCTTCCCTCCTCACATAGCCTGTTTGGCTGCTTGGTAGATGACAGATTTTGAGGTCTTAATCTCTCTTTCTTATAGTCCATGTCCTGACACCAAATGTAGTTTAAGGTCTCGGCCTATGAAGTTTTATGTTGGGGTTCTACTTCTTTTGAAGTATACACTTTTCTCTCTCTTCTTCCTTTTGAAAGGCGGTCTGTCACAACAGGATAGATTCTGAAGCTGATAGTCCCACAACACAGGCCATGGAAGTGACAAAAGTTCACACCTAGATGTTAGCTATGGTGATATGTGCATCAAAAGGTTATCCACGGGCTCCCAGCCCTACTCTTTATGATTCCCTTAACAGCTCCATCTCATTCCTGAGATATCCAGGCCCCTTCCTTGTGATCTATCATTGAATCAAAGAGCACCCTTTTGAAGTGTATAGGGACAGTCTCTCTCTCTTCCTTCCTCCAGTGTGTCCAACCCAGCTCACAGGAATGCAGCAGTAAACAAATCTGTCTGGGGCGATTCCTGTAATCCTCATGTCTTCACTAGGCAGGCCTGGGCTTCCCAAAATGGAACCCAGGGTCCTACATTTAATGTACTATTTCAGTGGCACTAGCGCTCAGTATACATACAAAGCACACATACTGTCCAGTACTGTCACCTCCATGTATTGTGCCACCCCAGGTGCATATACATCCAGCACACAAAACCACTCTGTGCGCACTGCTCAGTACTGTATCCTCTCTTTACAGTGCTATGGTGTGCTATTTGTAAACACACACACTCAGGACACAGTACTGTATCGTCTCTCTGTACTGTGCTATGGTGTGCTATTTGCAAACACACACTGTCAGCACACAATAACCATGCGCGTGCTGCACAACACTTTACCATTCCTGAGTGGTACTTATCGCAACCACACATGCTTTAATTGCGCACACACTGCACAGCGCTACATCTCTAATGTAATGTATTCCTCGCAGGCATACATACAGTCAGTACATGCACTAACCATGCTTGCACTGCTCGGCACAGCACTGCTCTATCCTTGTACTGTACCATTCCCAGGCATACATACATTGAGCGCAATCTCACCACTGATGCGCTGCGCAGCACTCTACATCCAACTGATGTAGGCCAAGGGTAACTTAAGCACACAGCAGAGGAACTTTTAAAAAGGTGCCTGAGCCTGTAGGCCTCACTCCAGTGACACTGTAAAAAGTACCTGTTCACCCCTACTGATCACTGCATGGTATGTTGCCACCACCGCGCTTGTCATGCTTAACTCTTGGCGGTAGCCTTCCACCACTATGACAGTAACATTTTGGGCACCCCTCCCGGTCTAACAAGGCCGCAATATGTGAATCAGGCCTATGTCATGGCGCACACGCATGATTCCAGTTTGCCTATGACAACAAAAATCAGCATTAGGTATCCAGACAACAGTACAGTTGGGCACTCGGGGCAGGGGTACACGTCTTTTACCATGCAGAGGACTTTTCCTTCACAAAACAGGGTCCGTGTTTTCACTAGAGATGCTAATTTCAAGCTGAGGTCGCGACTTGTTTTTTACCCTGAATTCTCTCTTTCCTTCATTTTCTGGTGCTCAGAAGAACCTGGATCTTGGTTTTCTTTAATTAATGCATCATAATTGTTAACCATACTATAAAGTTTGTAGTCTTCACCTATTCAGGCAGGAGGTCAGAAGCCTGACTTAGTTTTGAGGAATATTATGTGGAGCCTGAAGTCTCAGACGAGATCAATATTTCTGCCACACAGGAATGGACTCTTTCAGACCCATCTCCTTGATACAGGCAGGTGAGCGTTGATTGGCACTGGGCCGGAGGTCTGGTTCTTTCCTCCTTTTTTAATCTTTACTTTGTGATTGATTTTTAATTAATTTTTCACTCTTCTGATTCTTGATTGCTCTGTGTGTGTCTAGATGTAGACCGTTTTGTCACACAGAATTACTTAAGCTCTAGTAGAATTCTTGAAATTGTGGCACGAACATACATGTTGCTCCCTCGAGTCACCCTTATTACTCCAAATATACCTAGTTAAGTTATGGTGATATTCAAGCCTGACTAAATGTGGGCATAGATTTTGTCGGAATTGGCATACCTGCTAGAGCCTCAAGTAACTCACTTTTCGAGTTTTTTCACCAAGATTCTAAAATGCCTAGTTTTAAAGCTCGTTCATTCATAATTATTCACACTTCCTTCCTCAAAGAAAGGTTTTTAATAAGATTAGCCAAGATGGAGAGCAGTGACTATAAAGTCTTTATGAAAGTCAGTTCTGTCAGGCTCGCCGCTGTGATTTATAGGCTTAATCAAATAAGAGATTTGTTTTATTTTTGCACTTCTCCTGGTTGCTGATGTGCATTATCTCTGGAAAGCACTGGAGTTCCCTGAAACCGAGAAGATGCCAAGGGCTCCATGGTTTCAGGATGCGGAGAAAACCTTTGACTTGTTGATTTTACAAAATTTGTTGGTGTTAATGGAGGAAATGCACTTTCATTGCCACTTTATCGGGTTACTGGACTCTGTACCAGACTCACATGCTGAATATAAAATGGGTGGGAGGATCCGGTGGGGGAGGGGGCAGATCGAGAGAGGGACACGAAAAACTTATCCTGTTTCACCACTACTGTCTGTACTTTTTACTAAGCCTTTTTATGGGGTATTACCAAAGAAGCCACTAAACCCTATGCTTAGGATGGAGGAGGATGTTGTCTTATTGTTTTTGCCCCAGTTCAGGAGAAACTGACTAAAGCCTGGAGTGTGATTAAAAGGTTTTGGCAATTTCTGATTACACAATTTATAAATCTAAGGCTGACACATTTTCATTAGTTATCCAAAATCTGGGCTAACTGGCGAATGGCAACTAGGAATAAGTCCGGCGCCTGGTATCTTGGAATAATGGTTCATTTAAATCACGCCACTCTTTTGGTTAAAATTGAAAAGGATGTCCACACTTGAGTTTTGCATGTTGGCTGTATTAACCTTACTAAAATGATTACACTACCTTGTTGTTTATTTTTGTTTCAATGTCTCCCCTGGTCCTCGAAATGTCTTTTTTTTTAATTTATTTTTTTACCTAAAGTCAACCAACTAATTACCTGATTTGTATGGGCTGCTTATGCTCCACAAATTGCTAGCTGTGCATTATGCTCCACATTGGAGAATGGAGGCTAATATGTTTTTTTCACTGCACTGAATAAATGCATATTATAAAGGTAAGAAACTCGCCTAATTATACTCCTATTGAAAAATCTTTCGTATTCCACTGTGCCCATTGTAAAATGCCTTATGTACAAATCTATTGACCTGTATTTTTATGAACTGACATTTCCGACTGAAGCAGCTTCAGTAAATTTACATTCAATTTTTTTTACTTACTTGAGAATTTTTATTTAAGGCTAAACAAACTGCCTTATGCCCTCTTTGAATACTCCTTGTACCTTCGGGTTAATAGTCTTGGATGTGAGAATTTTGCACTGATGCTGCCTGTCATTTGAGCCACTCAAGGGCAGGGCATTAGAGGAGCATCTTTGAGTGGATCCAAACGGATGGACAGTTTGGTGTCTAACAAAGAGTGAGTATCGTTGAGGCAAGTCCAAGTGAAAGCCATGTTGTTACCTTCCGTTTCCTCTCGGGCAGCTGGAGAAGTTTCCCTCCCCCACTTACATGAGGTAAGCATGATATTCACCATTATATCAGCCAGGAGTCTCTGCCTTTGACTTGTTCTCTTTTATGGTGCTTTTTGTATCCTTTCCTGTCAAGGTGATGTAGCCCTCCCCCTCCCACCATCCTGCTTTTACCCCATGCTAGTTAGGAAGGATGTGCGATATGGGCAGTGACCCATCTGGAAGGATGCATTTCTGGGTTACTCTGCCTTTCGGGCTTGTGACTCCCTTTTACTGCCTTTGTGGTTTCTCCTCATAATCATCTGCCTGTACAGGTGACGTGGTGCTACGGGATTGAAGGGGCTACCTTGTCTTTTGGCAGAGCCTTGAAATATCTCATCTCTAAAAGGTGCACATTTTTAGCCTGGTTTGATGTATGTTTAATCATTCCTGTGTGGGCTGTTCTCTATAGCTCTCTTGGTGCTATGAATTTACCTTTGGTGGTTTCTCTGGGTGAATGCATCTGCCGCCAACATTTCTTCCCTATATAGTTTGCTTATGTGGCAATGGTTTCAGTTACAGTAGCGGCCGGCACGGATCGGGGTGGCGGGGCAGGGGGATGTTGAGGGGATTATTAAAAAAAAGAAAATAGCTTACCTTACTGCCACGTCTATCCCGCGTCTCTCCTCAGGAATGAAACAGGAAGCAGGCAGCCAGGCTCCCCTGACCAATCACAACGCTGCAATGCAGCCTTGTGATTGGTAAGCAACCAGGCTCCCCTGATCAGTCACAACTCTGTAATGCAGCCTTGTGATTGGTCTGAGCGCCGTGGTTCTGCGCTCAGCCAGGGACTGGGGGCCTGGGCATGTTCTCCACGCAGGCTGTAATGCAGCCTTCATGAAGAAAATGCGACAGGGCCGGCCAAACAGTCATTGGGCACTTAGGAGTGTGGTACCACTCTTCCCCTGCCCTGCTCTGTGAGCAGAGCAGCCCCGCCCGTCACGCAAAGCTGCTGCAGCAGGACAAAATAAAATGATAAAAACATTGTTATTATCATTTTATTTTTCCTTTCTTTCACTGCTTCAAAGCAGTCGGGCGATGCTCCTCCGCCTTAGCAGAGGAGCCGCATGGAAAATACTTGCCACTAATTTGGTATTTATGCATGAAGGTCTTCCACAAGGAACAGGAATGAGGTGATAACAGGTATTTTAATTGTTAGTAGTCTGTATAGAATTAAGTCTTACTCTGACATATCACTCATTACAACACCTCCCTTTGACTGATTGGTTTGTCCTAATACCGGCTAAGTGAGCTTTAGGTTTTTTGCTGGTGTGTAGTTAAGCCTGTTCAAAACAAAATAGTTCTCTTTTTAGCACCTTCTACAGAAACATCAGCAGTCCCTCCCAAACTGTACAGTTGTTTGAGCAAGACCGCCTTCCTCTGCATTTATCTACTGCTTCCAAGTCTGTTTTTCCCAAATGACCTAGATGTTTTTTATACAAAATCAATGTTTTGTGTGCAACTCTGCTTCTGTTAGTTTCATTCTCCCTTCATCGAACCATTTCCAAATATATGCAGCTAAATTTTATATATATATACAGATATATATATATATATATATATATATATATATATATATATAATTAGCTGCATAGTGATTCTTGTAATTTCCGCAAAAGACTTGCCCATTATAATGAAAAGAATCCTTAACTAGAACCCAACCCTTCTCAAAATACTGACATGCCAGTGTGTCAGAAAGAAATCCTGTCTTCCTTCTCAACTCTCTTAAATGTGAAAGCCTGAGTACTAAGTGGTGGCAACTTTCCTATGGATGCCGGACCATCCCCTTGCAAGAGAATTCGTCACCTTGAATCTTATTTTCTGTTTAAATATCTGACAAGGGAATTTCCCTTATTGCAAGTCTAGACACCAGAAAGGGTTTGTGCCTAGGACCCACACATCTTGCTTGCACTGTCCAATGTGGAAGGTAGCCATGCCCACTGTACAAAAGGCAACATTTGTATAGAGAATTTAAATTTCCCTTATTGTTGCTGCAATTTGTGCCTGGGGTGCTTTTCCTGAGGTGTTTGGGCACCAGAAGGCTTCATGTTCTGGATCAAATCTGGAGCTATCCACAGGCTGCATGGAGGGTAGCCATGGCAACTATACAAAAGGGGTTGTTTAATAGCAGCCTGTCAGCTTTCCTTATTGCTACTGCATTTGGCACTTTAAGGCACACCAGGACCAGTGGTTTTCCCGAGGTGTATGGAAACTGTAATGTCCTACATCTAGTCCTGATACTGCCCACAGTCTGGCGGGGAGGGTAGCCACATGCACAAGCTCTGTCTACCAAACAAGGTTTTCTGACGCTGGAGTTGAGGAGTCAGCAAAAAGTACGCTGAGAAAGTGGATAGGGCTGTTAAACGGCAGCGACTGGGTGCTCTTGCTTGGTGGAATAGTATTTGCTGATTCAGCATATAAATATTCTACTTTGATTGGCAGCTCAGTCTTTAATAGACAATGATGAAAATATAGTGTAACAAGTTCGCAGACAAAGATTGGTAAAATTTCACCACCAGTAGTCATGACCTCCCATAAAGCAATACTGCATGATTATTTTAATCACCCTGTTAATTGAACGTCATCTGATTAGGGGGAGCCGATGGCGTAGTACGAGAAGGTATCGAACTTGCAACATGTTCATCTGTACCCGTTCTACTAAATCATATTTCTGAATAAACGGTGCAAAATTCATTTAGAGTTAGGCTATACTAAATCAATGCATATTGTTAAAAGTACTCCCGATTTATTAATACTGTTTCCAGTTTTGGTTAAGCAGACATTTATGTAAAAGTTACCAGTTCTATTTGTTTAGATTGCATCCCACCATCTAAGGGGCCGATTCCGATCTCGGCCGGTAGGGCTCCGAATCGGATTTGGCTTTACCGGATCCGATTCGGAGCCCTATTTCCCGACCGAATCGTACGTGCGTCCGGGCGAGCGAGTACGATGCGTGCGCTCGCGAAATCTCCGACCGACCCGTACGCAGGATCCGACCGACTCGCACGGGGACGACTCGCACCGCGCTATGGAGACGTTCCCCGGCCGGGTAAGTACGATGCGCATCGCGACCGCTCCGACAGACTCGCGCAGTCCGGCTCCAAGGAGCTGTCGGAGCCGCACTTTGGGGGTCCGTGTCGGGCCCCCCTGGAAGCGTAGCCGCGCGAGTCGCACACAGGGGGGACACATGGGTCCCCCTACACGTGCATGTACGGCGCGTCCCGCATCGACGCGCACACGCTGTAGGGGGCGCCCTTGTTCGCGTCGTGCCCATTGAGTCAATGGGAGCCCGTGTACGCGTCGTACAACTGGCTCCCATTGACTTCAATGGGAGTCCGACCGAATTGAGTCCGATAGCATACGTGCGCATCGTACTCGTTCGGTCGGACTGCTAGAGTCCGATTCGGTCGGAAATCTCTCCGGGTCCGGCTCGGTCGGAGAGATTTTCGGCCCGAATCGGAATCGGCCCCTAAGTCTCAGTAAACGGAGCGGGGAAATAAATCTTCAAACAAACGGTGATGGCACATAGCTTAATAGTAATCCATCTTCTGTTTTCACAAACACACTGTTAGCCCCACTGAGTAAGGGTGAGGTTCCAGAGATTCCCCTATTAGATTCCCTTTAGAGGCATGCTAGGTTTTGACTTCAATGTACTGGGTTGCCAATCCCCCAAATGGCTATCCAAGTAGGAGTGGTGGAACGAGTAGTGGCATAAACCTCTACTATGCAGTCCTCCTAATCAGAACTGCCAGAGATGAATCCCCTTCTTCATTAGTATTTTAGAAATATAAAAAGCGTTGACTGTGCAATATTTCAGGGGCAAAACATTATAACCTTATTTTATACGGGAGGGTCGTACATGTCTAAGCGCTGGGTGGCTATTTTTTAATAAAATCAAGGGAAGGTTTGAAAAAGATCATAGGAATCATATATAGAACAAACTTTCATAACCCGAAGCAAGCAATCAGCATGTAAAAAGAAAATAAACTTTGAATTCTGAATGAGGATGTACTTGGAGGTTTTGTCCTCTCACTAATAAGCAACAGAATTTGGTATTAGACTGTAGCATACGTCCTCAGGTGCTGGAATAAATACTTATTCAAGTTGGCCGTACTATGCGTCTTCAATCCTCTACGTAGCAATGAGCTTAGGACATAAAGCACTGTTCATTAATTGCAGCCAAACAATTACAAAATATTCTTCCCTTTCTCCCCAGTGTAGAGAAGGTTCTGCAGCTGATGGCCAGTGATCCTGAGGTGGGCTGATGGTGAAATTCTGTGTGCTCATTTTTGTACATTAAATGGAATTGTCCAGTATCCACTCTTCTCCTTTTGTTTTGTAATAGTCCATTGTGATCTTTCACCATCAATGTACCAAACATAGCACAGTTAAATCAGAAGTCCGAACACACAGTTTGCCAAGGCAAAGTACAAGAATAACTGGTCAATCCAATGAAGAGCTTTCCTAACAAGTTTCCTCAGAACATACTGGGAGTAAAATATATGAATAAGCTGTCCATTGGGTAGGAATAGCAAACTAATTGTCAGGCACAACACAGTGTAAAGTATTGTTGGCCCACAAACCTATTTAGTCGAGGAAATCACACCTCTAGTCCACAAGTTGCTGTAAACATAGAACATAACATAGAAGAATTATCTTTACGATTTCCAAGGTATGCGCTACCACAGCACACTCGCCTCTAGTCTACAAGTTGTTGTAATGCAAAACTGATATTGTAGGATTAACTTTATAATTTCCAAGGTATGAGCAAACACAGCTCAAGCAATCAGTAACGCATGTGTGGAAACACTCTCCAAAATAGCCAAGTAAAGTCACGGGGCACTCCCTTACATAAGTTAATGAAGTATTCGGCATCCAGCATTAGCGTGTGCAGAGTCAGCACAGAAGGAAGTCAGACTCATTCAGGTTCAAATGTTTGGCTGTTACTGTCAGAGTGTCCACAGGGTTGACAAACAACACTACATACAGGATTAATGGTACTCCATCAGCGTGAAAGAGTATTTACTCCTTCTCCGTGACAGAGTAAATTCCGTACTCTGATCTCAGGCACTTGGTCTCTTAATTTCAATTGTGCTCAGGAATCATTAAAAGTGCCTATACACATTGTAGTGTAGATCTTTTTATTTGTGTTCATTTCAATCTTATAGCTTTGAATAAACTGAGTAACTGTCACTAGCTCCTTTATATCTAAAACATTTTGGTGAATATTCAGCTCACTGAGTTAAAACAAAAACATTTTAAGGATGATAAACATTTTCATAAGATTTCTTCAGTCGATTATCTTCCGGTGTAATGAATGACTTCGGAGCAGCAGTCTTAACATCTTGTATTACATCGCAGTAACCCTAGTCATCCCACCTAAATTGTAACTTGTACCACAGGATATCCAATATGCATCTATGTTGCTGTTTTTGTAATAAAATTACAGATTACAATGTCCTTTCATTCTGATTCACCTTGTACCCAGAAAACTGACCCCGTTTTATTGCTACCACAGAAAGCTCCTTGAGGGCAAAGTCAGCTTTTAGGCATACAGCTGTCCTTAGCTTGCAAAGCAACATTTCTGTAGAAGATACCTGATACAAATGGCACTTTTAATTGGTTTTTTGCTTATCACATCTGCCAAGAGTTCAACATAAAGATTAAAAAGATAGGTGAAATGTATCACAGGTGACTTATACCATGAAATATAGGAAATGGCAGAGTAGTTTGTACTTTAATAAATACTGCTGCATAGTTGTCCTAATATAAAAGAATAATTGCTTTACAAATCTTGCTGTTAGGAGCAAGACCAGTAAATAATGAGTAGAGCCAAGGGGTTAGAGGTTGGGGGTAGTATGTGCTGACAATTATTATATGTGGTACTGTGTTTTGGTTTTCCTTCATACTAGCTGGGTTTGTTAAAATGATGAGATGGAAACTCTGTTAGTAACTGATGAATGGTACACTCTGAGCTGTGCTTATATATTTTATGTTTGCTTTTGAGAAAGTTCAACACAATAGTAAAAAGAGAACCAAAAAAACCTAGTTTCAAAGGCCACTTTAAAGCAATGGCATTCATCACTTCAGGTAGGTTCTAAGATGTCAAAGAAAACCATTGGAGCTTTAATGTGATTCTCACAGTGCCTACTTGTCATAATTCTGGCATCTTCTTTACAAATCAGGTCAGACCCGATCTGCAGTAAACCTTCCCAATGAGTCTCCTTGCAAATATTCTCATATCTAACTTTAGCCGGACTGCATGATTGAAGGGCTCTTTTTCTGCTAGAAATTGATAGATCTCAATTCCCCCACTCGAGTTAAAAGCATCGTCACCTCAATGGATTTATTTTTAAATATCTTTTTATTAGAAATTTCAAAGTTTCAATTACAGTGTAATAATATTTGTAACAATCACCGTTGCATGTATAATATTTGTTATAATTAACTGCGTCTGACACTGCCCTCCTCCCCTCCCAGGGGCCACCCCTTCCTCCAAGTTATCCTGCCTCCTCACCCCTGTCCTCCACTGGGTTGGGCGTATCTTCATGATTAGTTGATATTGTAGTTTGTGATTGAATTGCAACAGCCCCCGATAGGAGTTCCAGATCTTTTCCTATTTCCTCGGGCAGCCCGTGCCCTCATAGAACGTTTTTCGCCCCCCCCACCCCCTGGGCTTTTGCAATGTTCTTTTTTGCTACCACAAGGCCCAGCGTCACCTACAGTTTCTGAAATCTGCCTCCCTTGACTCACCCCCTATATTAAGCATGCCTCAATGGATTTGTTAAAGAGTTCATCTAAATGCTCACCCAAAATACTGATCAGATGCTTCTAGACTTGTTCAGGTAAACCTCATGTTCTCCTGACTTCAAAGACCTCTTGTTCAAGATTGCCCAGCAATTCACTTTTCTGCTAGGTTCTTCTTCACTGTCATGTCTAATTACACTTAATAATATGATTGCATAAATACAGAATTTAATAATTCCCTAATCTCATCGATATTGAAACCTATATCTTGACCATTGCATGACTTGCTGATGTCCAAAAAAAACAGTTTTGATCTCCATAGGGCCAGTCTTGTCATCTGTGTTTTCTACTCTGTAAACATTTGAGAAATTACCTTTTTGTTTCTGTAAAATGTAATTTTTTCAACCAAGTTTGTACCCTCTCCAATCAACAATGTCTTGTTCGATCATTTTAATCAAAACTATGAGTTGTTTTGCTATCCTTACTTGTGCTGATATCCCTTTCATAAAACCGTATCATTCTGAGTCTTTACCACAGCCCTCTTAGGATTCTGAATATCCATCTCTCTGTATCTTCTTCCATGCCTTATCCACCCCTCTTATATTCATCCCAAATCACGTCATTTATAGAGGACTAAACATTCAGATTTAAAATATTCAAATAAATCCATATTTTTTAGCTGAAGCAGCAGAGTGAACATACAGGAGAGTTGATGACTGACTATCTAGAATCCCTTATCTAGTTGTTGTTGAGGCCAAACCCTTGCTCTATGGTAAAGCAACAGGGACATGGTCAGAAATACTCCTGGAATAATGCTTACAAATCTAGAGCGGGAAATGATTTCATTTTACTCCTGTGTTTAACCAATTCTTCTGTTTATGGTACTAGAGTGAACACCCCTGTCTGATGTTTCTTCTCCAAGCTCATTCCCCTACCTGTTATCATCTCAGTCTCTTTTCATAGGTTCAACCAATCCTGTACAAAAGCAGTGTTTAAGCCATTGCACTGTGACTCCTACTGGTTTCAGAACGAATGATGTTGGCTGCGCCCAGTTCACTAGGAAAATGTGGTCTTGACTTTGAGAGGATAATTTGATCCTGCGGCACCACTTCATGCAGCGTCAACCCGAAGCATTTTAAAATAGATATCCACGTTTCCATGTATCATGTGTCTTGAATGTGCTACTCTTAGTTCAGTTATATAACTCATTGCCTCCACCCCTCTATCTCCGACACTAACTTTGTGGACTGAGGGATGTTCTACAGTGACCTAACTAATCTAAAGATTCAACTTGAATATTAGAGCAATAAGAAATTAGTTGGATGTTATAGATAAACTATAATTTTACTTCTGGGCGGATGTAGTGGATTGTTAGTACCAACTGTCTAAAATTACTCCCAGAGTATGTACATATATGCACCTCAAAAGGACTATACATTAGATTATGCACCTATACAATGCAAACATTTTTCTGACTGTAAAATGTACTGCACAGCGGATTCTGCTTAACACAAATTGTCCAACCCCTTGCGCACAACCTGGTATGCTCATATAAAGTGTGAGCACTGTTGCTTTTTCTTTTGACAGTGCATGCTTACAATGTGTTTCTCTCTGCCACTATATTTCAGTAGTTTAGTAGTAACACGTGCATTAAGAAAGCTTAACTGTTAGTCTGTGTGTATCTTGTTTTCCTTTCTGTAAGCAAGCTTTCTATCTCCTTAATTGTACTTGGCAGCTTAATGGGTTTTTCAAATTCTTGCTTTTCACTGAGGAGATATACACCTTTGCTGTCTATAAACGAAGAATCCAGAGAATATTTATCAGCTTCAGATGAAAGACTGGCAATTGTCTGGCCTCCATGTTTTCTAGCTCCCAGCTCCATCTCAATGACAGATCTCCACTCTTGTCTCCATCTCTAATCAATCTTAACTGACATTGTCTTTGTCTCCCTGCTCGTTGCGTCATACCAGTACATGAGTACTGGGAACCTTTTATTTTTTTAATCAAATGAAACATAATCCTCAACCTTATCCCAAAGGCCACATTCTAACATAAGCCCACTAATGTGTCCAAAAAAACAGGTGTATTTTGTAGAGCACACAATTGACCCCAAGGAAGTTGTTCAGCTCTGTTGACATATAACGTATGTTTAGGTCTACCCAACTCAGTGGTACTCATTTCATCATCCTCGAAGTCATGAAAGGCTAAGTGGACCTGCTGGGAATAGAACCTGCGACTATGAAGTCCATCACAAATCCCTGGAGTGGATGCATTACTAAAGTGAGCCCCAAAGCCCCGGTTCTGCTATGTGTGAAATATAAAGTTATTTGACTCTGTTGTGAAACAAAAACATTTTATAGTAAAACTGAGAATGAAAATATGACATTATTAGTTTACAAATAGGCTCACAGTAAAATGCAATACATTCCAGCAAGTCCTATATTTTAAAGGTGAGCATTTAGGAAAGTGTCATGCCATTGTTCTGTTTACCATAATAGGCACTTCACATATAGCTGTTTCGCAGTAACCTAGAGGTCTCCAGGCACTCTTATGTAAAAAAGGGCCACATAAATACATTTTGGTATCACCCATTACATGTACTTCATTATTGTCCCTGGAGGTAGCTATTTGAAGGTTGTTCCTTGATTATTCCTACTTAGAAGGCTGGCACCACTATAGTCCGGTTCATCTTGGAGTCAAAATTATTTTTGCCTACAGGGTATTTTAGAGTTTTGCATTCAAGTTTGCCTGTAACTGCCCTTCTTTTCTTAACCCTCATTTTATTTTCTGAAGGAAATTCTAGTATTTCAACTATATGGAGTCTCTTGGCTATGACCTAAGTGTAGCAACAGAGTACAGGATGAATAAGCAGCACACATCTTTTGGCATATAATGAGTTTGAATTATTACTTGCATTATCTTGTGCTGCAGGAGGTTCATAAACCTGTTTGTTAAAGACCGACTGCCCATTCCGTCAGATGATATGAATTTACTTTTAGCTGAAAGGTATGTAATCTGTTGCAGGAGTTCTGCAGAACGGCTATGTGATCTTGACTGCATTTCTCTTTACATTTTTACCGCCCACGTATATAAGACTATCTAGGGCAATCTTTCAAAGCTGAACAGTCTTCTGGGTAGAAACATGAACTGCAAAAGGATCCATCACCTCCGTAAATATCATTGTTTCCTTTGTATTCCTTATATCCTCTTGAGTATACCATATTTACAGTACTTCCACGTAGGATTTAACCCTGGATGTTCCTTTCCACTCCACTGGTTTGACAGTCTAGATGAAAAGTGCACAAGCACTGTAACTGGCATCCAATATGATGATTATGCCAGTGTGGGTGATGCAGAATAAGCTGTGCCCACTGTAATGTTAATGAAGCATGATTGTGTTATTGGTGATAGAGTTCTTTCAAAAGTTTTGGCCGTGTCAGTCTAGATGATGTGGCTATTTAAAGGAGTAATAGTCAACCGGGTAAGTAATCTTTCTATCTGAAATCTCTTTCTATTCAGGTGAGTAACTACATGCTTTTGAAGATATACATTTTGTGAAGTGTGAAAATTAAATAGAATGGCTTGTCTTTGTATAACCTGTTGTTTCTTTTAACAATTACAGAAGCATGTGAGAGAATAGCAGTTTATCAAGGACCACAAAAAGCAGATGACTATTCACATTTCACAATTGAAGATTCAGTACAATCATTTAAGACAATTCAGCAAATAAAAAGCATTGTAGAAGAGCTTGCTGAGCCTCATGAAAATTTTAAAAAAAAGAGGACGACTAGTGCAAAATATGGCAGCGAGTGAGTTGGCTTTTTTACATTATTATCTGAGACTTGTCATTATGTTTTGCTTTTGTCTCCATTCACATCAACGAGTTCATCCCAACGGTTATCCCAAATTGCTTTCAGAATTCTCCCACTATGGACACCTTTATGTATTTCACGTTTAACATTGGAAGGCCCATTTTATTCCTTGACATATCTCCCGTACTTAAAAGAATACATTTGAGTTGATGCTTTTGGATAGAACCTACACTCAGGATGTGTTTTTAACAGTTCGCTTTGAGCACTGTAAGAAATTCAGTTTGTTTTTGTGGTACATGTGAATATTTCATTAAGAGGTACTTAATGTGTCATTATTTGGCTGTGTACACCAAATATGTACTTCCATGTCCTCTTGAGTGTGACCTACCTATCTGTAAATTGTAGTGTACATAATCGTGTATGTTTCTTTATTGGTGAGTTCAATAACAAACCTTTTTCTTAAACCGTTTTCACAAGGGGTCTGAATTATTTTCTCTTTTGACATTCCTGCACTTAATTGATGAGCTTTTGATGTTCCTGCTGTTAGTATGTGAAAGACTTGTGAACCTATTGAATTTACCTAGACTAGATAGCCATATAGTTTTCATTCCAATGTAAGGAGCAGCCGCTCTTCTTTCTTTTTTACATTTATTTACCTGCATTTCAGGTGGGACCAGAAAACAGTTAGTCATTGAAACAGAAATAGTGTTAATTATCTAATCTAGTGACTTTATCCATCAATGTTCAACTGTAAAAGGTGTGTATGGGTTTAATGTATGTGTGTGTCAAAGAGAGATAAAAAAAATAATAGCATAGTCCGAATAAAATAGTGGCGCTTCCATTGGATTGCCCTGTGTCCGCAGACATGGAATATGGATGCATGTACCACAGCTCATAACTTATCCGGAGAAGGAGCTAAAATTGTGATTTGCAGAACAATCTTCCTATCCTAATTGTACATATATACAAAAGAATGCATCTTTACATCACAGATTGTTGATTTTTAAAACGGAAATATTGCAAAACCAACTAGATATTAATTCCTAATCACAAGACGACCTCTTGTGACCCATGCTCTGTCTTCATTTTAAGCAATATATAAATCTTTCCTGTAATTTGTTTTTGTAGAGAACAAAAATTAATATAGGGATTTTACTGTATTCCTTTTGAATCCCTCGACCTATATGAACTAAATTTAGAACCAACTAATCAACCCAAAAAGGGCTTCTTCATAATTTGGAGCACATTAGTCAAACAGTTTAAATGTTTACAAATCAAAAAAGTGGTTATTGCTCCTTCACAATATTCTACTCCAAGCTTAACAGGAAGAGACATTAAGGTTACAAGCCCAAACTAAAACCCAACACCTAGATAATGTGCATGTTATGGTAAGGAACATAATAATAACCTCCCAATACACTCTTCATGGCATCGCAGGTGATGTCACAGTACCTTGTGCCAGGAAGCTTAACCTTCAACTTTGTCCTGCAGACTGTGCTTGACCTGGTTGTGGACAAGGTCTGGCTCATCAGACGTTTTCTCAGAGATAGCTGGACAGAGCCTTCAACCATGCCGAGTATGGCACTGAGGAATATTGCAAGGTTCAGTTAAATAACTGGAAGGAAATGCCTCTTTTTGCGTGTTTGCCCCCACATTTTTGGAATGATGCTGCTGGTTTATCGATTCTCAGAGTACACTGAGGCCTACTAATCAGACTTTAGTACCAGTCCTCTAACCCATTACAAAGTATATGTCGAATTGTCTCTCCCCAATTCGCAAGGACTGACTTACTTATAAGTCCGTCTCATACGGTACCTAGGGCATGTAAGGCAGTGTCCACCCCAGGGCTGCAGCACTGTTTGTGCCGTCCTGTGTATGACAAGTTACAAAATGGCTCCTAGCCTGCCGCTGCAGACTGGAAAAGCAGTGGTAACACTGCTAGTTCAACTTTGCCATGTAAACTAATGGCAAAGCCCCCACTTCCCTTTGCAATATACGCAAGTAAGGAAGGCATATAGAGCACTAAGGCAGGGAGCTGTATATTATTGAGTAGGACATGGATTTCTATGTTTGTTTCAACAGCAACACTTCCAAATTGTCGTTTTGCTGTGGAACGTCTAGTACCCCCATTGGCTAACACAGGGTTACTGGCTGGCCCCTCAGCCCAGCTAACTTCTCAATGGGACTTCTTAGCTGGGTACTGTAAGGTATCAAATTAACTGTCACATTAAACCCGACTTGATGCCCAGGTCAAGTTTAATGTCACTATTAAAGAAAATGCAACTTTTAAAAGTTGCCATTCTGTGGCCCAGTTGTCTTTAGCCTCACACGGGCACTGGCCAGCAGACAGCATTCTGCCCGCCTGGGGAGTGGTGTAACGACTCCCAGGCTTAGGAACAATAGCAGCTTGTGTACAGGGTGAGGTGTTACCTCCCCTTCGCAGGAAGCCACTCAGGGTGTTAGTCCAAAAGGCAAGCTTCAAAGGCAAAATTGGTTTTGGTGGGTAAATGTCATTCAGACTTCTGAGGGGTTGCCCATTGTTAAGGGTAGACAGGCAGGAGACAGGGAGAGAGAGGGATGACCAGTGCCAAACCGGTTTTTACATGGGCCTGTAGCCCACGGGTAGCCATTCCTCTAGGGTGGGCTACCAAGCTCCTGACATTCAAAGGAGGGTCCCAACATGCTGAGAGGGGTCAGAATAGTGCACTTTGGGATTGATAGGTGCCACACATTGCCGGAAAGTTGTCACCAAGTCGGAGATGACCTGATAGCCCATTGGCTTGTGACCGCATCATCTTTCCAGGGCACTTTCTGGGAATAGATATGGTGCATCTGAAAGAGACACGTTAGTGACAGATTCCTTACCTTAGAATATCCCCAGGCGTCAGGCTGGATCCGGAAAGTTTTTTGCGTAGCAGTACCCTTGCGCGTCGGTAGGCGGCCTCGTGCGGCTCCGCGTCCGTCGTCGGCGTCGTGATCGCCGGGATGACGTCGCGGGCAGTACTTAGGCGCCGCCCCTGCGCGCTGACGTCAGTTCTTCTTTTTCCGCGCCAGCAAGCGCAGATCCGGGAAGAGCAGTACCCTGGTCATTTTTTGACCAATCTTTTTGGGTGAATTTTTCACTGTTTTTCTTTCATCGACTTCAAGGTGTCGTAGGGATGCCCGGGTTTAAACGTTGCGGCGCCTGTGCTCGGATGATGTCCATCACAGACCCGCATCGGGAGTGTCTCTTCTGCCTCGGCCGAGGCCACGACACGGAGTCTTGTTCCGACTGCCGGGCCCTCAACCCGAAAGCTTTGCGAGAGCGGTCTCGAAAGCTCCTGGAGGCCCGGCATTCGGCTCCGCGCAAGCCCCGGTCGCGTGAGAGGTCCAGGGGTCGGTCGCGGAGTCCACACCGGTCGTCGGCATCGAAGTCTTCTTCGTCCGGTAAGTCCAAACACAAAAAGTCCAAAAAGCATCGTCGCTCTAGGACTTCGCCTCGCCGGTCTCGCGACTCGGCCCGCCTGTGGAGTCGCCCCCGCAATACCCGTCCTTCGCGGGTTCGGGGGCGGATCCGGCCCAAGTACAGGAATTCCTGTCGGCCATGGCCCGCCTCTTCGGGCCTCCAGGCCCCTCCGGTGCGCCTTCGGGCCCCGCGGGCCCTGATAGGGTTGCTCCGGCGTCGCCGACGGCTCCGGCCCCGGCGTCGCCCGTGCCTCCAGCCTCGATCCCGGCTCCGGCTTCGGCCCCGGCCTCGATCCCGGCTCCGCAACCCCCATCGACGCTGGTCGACCTAACGACACCTCCGCCGGCGCCGATGTCTCCGGTGCCGTTCTCGACGCCGCCTGGGGCTCCGGGCGGCGTCGTCCCCCAGTTCCTTCCGGCTCCGGACATGGACCCGGACCGACCGCCGCTCGACGCCGGTTCCGGCGCCGATGAGACCTTGGGTCCCAAATGTCCCTCCTCCCCTTATTTTGAACCAGAGGAGGACCAGGAGGACTGGGAGGGGTCTGATGACCCTCTGGCACTACAGTGTCAGTACGATGAGGACTGGACAGAGGGTCTAGGGGATGCCAGTGGTCTAGATACTTCCCCTGACACTGGCATGCTGTCTCCTCCCGTGGCTACGGAGGAGGGAGCCCATTTTGCAACGGTGTTGCGTAGGGCGGCTGGAGCCTTACATCTACAACTCCCTACTGTGGCGGTCAAGACTAATCTCTTGACAGAGGTGCTTCAGCTGGCAGCCTCCTCTACGGAGACTGTGCTGCCGTTTAACAACGCCCTCACTGACGTTCTTTTGGGCGCCTGGTCCAAGCCCAACACAGGGGCTCCTGTGGATAGGAACGTGTCCCGACGCCATCGCCCAGCTCCGGGCGACCCCCTGTTTCTCTCTGTCCACCCCACTCCTGAGAGCTTGGTTGTCCAAGCCTCCGCTTCCCAAACCGCCTTCCCTACCGCCCCTCCTGATAGGGAATCCAAACGCCTGGATCAATTTGGGAAGAAAGGTTTTTCTTCCTCCAGTGCTGGCTTGCGGTCCATCAACACCGCTTGTCTTTTGGGCCGATATACCCACTCCTTGTGGGATTCGGTGGCGAATGTTTTGCCCCAGTGTTCTGAGGAGGTCCAGACACTGCTTTCCCGCGCCATTGCGGAAGGAAGGCATGCGGCCAAATACACGATACGATGTGGCCTTGATACCGCCGACTCGCTGGGCAGGTCTATTGCAACGACGGTGGCGCTGCGACGCCACGCCTGGCTGAGAACCACTGGTTTTTCAGGGGATGTCCAGAATACTCTCATGGACATGCCCTTTGATGGAGTCGGTCTTTTTGGGTCCAAAGCAGACCATGCGTTGGAGCGCTTTAAGGACTCACGGGCTACTGCCAAGTCCCTGGGCCTTTCTGCTACACGCCCTCCGCTGACTTCTGCTTTTCGCCCCTATCGTGGCCACGGTAGGGGCGCCCCTTCACGTCAGCAGCCCAGCCACCGGCCCGCGCAGCAGGCGTCTTCGCGTGGCCGAGGACGTGGATTCCGCCGTGGCGGATCGGGCAACCAGCGTGCGGGTCAGGCCACCACCTCCAACCCGTCCGCGGCCTCCAAACGCTCCTAGTCCCTCCTTTCAGGTGCACAGCACGCCAGTAGGGGGCAGGGTCCGCCATCACCTTCCCCACTGGCGTACCATCACCTCGGACAGGTGGGTCTTGGACATTGTCCGAAGGGGCTACTCCCTCCCCTTCGAGTCCACCCCCCCAGCCATGCCACCTCCATTCCACCGCATGTCAGGAGATCACTTGGTACTTCTGCAGAAGGAAGTCACAGCCCTCTTGGCCAAGAGGGCCATCGAGCATGTTCCGACCCCAGAAGTAGGGCGTGGTTGCTACTCCCACTACTTCCTGGTGCCCAAAAAGGACAAGGAGGACATGCGTCCTATCTTGGACCTCCGGAACGTCAATCGCTTCCTCCGGAAGGAGAAGTTCAAGATGCTCACCCTAGCTCAGGTCTTGACTGCCCTCGACCCTGGAGACTGGTTGGTAGCGTTGGACTTGCAGGACGCATATTTCCACATCCCCGTCCTGCCGGCCCACCGGCGTTACCTTCGGTTCACGGTAGGCCCCGAGCATTTTCAGTTCACCGTGCTCCCTTTGGCCTTACCAGTGCCCCTCGGGTGTTCACGAAAGTGATGGCGGTGGTCGCAGCTCATCTGCGCCGGGCAGGGGTTTCAGTCTTCCCCTACCTCGACGACTGGCTGCTGAAGGCGGGCTCGTCCCAGGCAGTCGTCTCCCACCTCCAGACTACGGCCGAACTCCTGCACTCGCTGGGGTTCTCCATCAATGTGCCGAAGTCGCATCTGATTCCTTCTCCACAGCTCCTTTTCATCGGAGCAGTTCTGGACACGACGCAGTTTCGGGCCTATCCTCCCGAACGGCGAGTCCGGGATATTCAGGCTATGATTCCGATCTTTCAGCCTTTATCCTGGGTTTCGGTACGGATGACCCTGAGGCTGCTGGGCCTCATGGCCTCCTGCATCCTGCTGGTCAATCATGCCAGATGGCATATGCGGGCTCTGCAGTGGGACCTGAAGTTCCAGTGGGCGCAGCACCAGGGCAACCTGTCCGATCACGTCCAGATCTCGGAGGGGACTGCAAAACAGTTGCAGTGGTGGCTCTCGAACCGGCAATGGGTCATGGGCAGATCCCTCTCCCTTCCCCAGCCAGAGCACACAGTTGTGACGGACGCGTCCCTTCTGGGATGGGGCGGTCACATGGGAGAGGCGGAGATCAGAGGCCTCTGGTCTCCGGCGGAGTCCCGGCTCCATATCAACCTTCTGGAGCTCCGGGCGATCCGACTTGCACTCAAGGCATTCCTTCCCTCTGTCAAAGGGAAGGTAGTGCAGGTGTTCACAGACAACACCACCGCCATGTGGTACTGCAACAAACAAGGCGGGGTGGGGTCGTGGACCCTTTGTCAGGAGGCTCTGCGCCTCTGGACATGGCTGGAACATCAGGGCATGTTCCTGATGGTTCAACACCTGGCAGGTTCCCTGAACGCCAGGGCGGACGAACCTCAGCCGCAGGTGCATGATGGATCACGAATGGCGTCTTCACTCGGAAGTGGCGCAAGGACTCTTTCTACAGTGGGGAGAGCCTTGGTTAGATCTATTCGCCACCGAAGAGAACGCGCAATGTCATCAGTTCTGCGCGTTGGAATTTCCAAGGCGGCACTCGCTCGGCGACGCTTTTCGTCACGAGTGGAGTTGCGGTCTATTGTACGCCTTTCCGCCTATACCACTTCTACCCAGAGTGTTGAAGAAGATTCGGCACGACCGGGCCCAAGTCATTCTTGTGGCTCCGGACTGGGCTCGAAGAGTTTGGTATCCCGAGCTACTCAATATGAGCGTAGATCCCCCGATCCGTCTGCCTCTTCGGGAGGATCTTCTGTCGCAGCAGCAGGGGACGGTCCTCCACCCGAACCTGTCCAGTCTACACCTGCTTGCGTGGAGATTGAGCGGCGGCAGTTGATTCCTTTCGACTTGCCTCCCGAAGTTTGTGATGTGATTCTGGCAGCCAGGCGTCCCTCCACTAAGGTGGTATACGCCTGCAGGTGGAACAAATTTGTGGCATGGTGCACAGCAAAGGCTGTGAATCCCCTTTCTGCCCCTCTTTCTGAGGTCCTTCTGTTCCTTCTCTCTCTGGCCCAACAGGGTTCTGCCCTGGGTACCATCAAGGGTTATCTTTGTGCTATCTCGGCCTTCCTCAGGCTCCCTGATCAGCCCTCCCTTTTCAAGTCCCCTGTTGTTAACAGGTTCTTAAAAGGCATTACTCACCTCTTCCCTCCTGTTTAGTTTGTGATGCCTCAGTGGGACTTGAACTTGGTTCTTACCTTTTTAATGTGCGCTCCCTTTGAGCTCTCTACATAACTGTCCTCTTCGTCTTCTGACTCTGAAGACAGCCTTTCTGGTGGCCATCACCTCCGCTCGGCGGGTGAGTGAGCTCCAGGCTCTATCTTGCAAACCTCCCTTTCTGTCTGTTCATCCAGACAAGGTTGTTCTTCGGACGCGTCCGTCCTTCTTGCCAAAGGTGGTTACTGCTTTCCACATTGGGCAGACCATCACTTTGCCCACCTTCTTTCCGCCTCCGCATCCTTCCAGAGAGGAAGAGAGGCTCCACCGTCTGGACCCAAAACGTGCGCTCTCCTTCTATATTGACCGCACAAAACACTTCCGGGTGGATGACCAGCTCTTTGTTGGCTACGTGGGCGCCAAAAAGGTCGGGCGGTGCACAAGAGGACCATCTCCCGCTGGGTTACCTTGTGCATCAAGACCTGCTATTCTTTGGCTAAGAAGGAGCCTCCTGTTGGGCTGCGTGCCCATTCCACCAGGGCAACGGCTGCTACCACGGCCTTGGGCCGCGGTGTTCCGCTGCCGGTTATCTGTCAGGCAGCTACGTGGGCCTCGCTGCACACGTTTACAAAGCATTACTGCCTTGACAGTCGGGTCCGGAGGGACGGCTTCTTTGGCCGTTCTGTCCTCCAGGACTTCCTTGTCTGATCTTTGTTCGCAGACCCACCACCGGGGTTGGTATTGCTGGGGTATCTATTCTAAGGTAAGGAATCTGTCACTAACGTGTCTCTTTCAGATGCACAAGTTACTAACTTGTGTAACGATATATCTGTAAGAGACAGTAGTTAGTGACAGATTCCTTACCGCCCCACCCATCCTCCCCGTTCTGCGAACTGATTTCTAGGGTTAAGGACATCCCTTTCAGGGCCCTAGTATTTTTCAGACACCTATGTCAGCTTCTTGCATGGCTCTGCGTTCCTGGCGCGGAAAGTCGTGTACAGAACTGACGTCAGCGCGCAGGGGCGGCGCCTAAGTACTGCCCGCGACGTCATCCCGGCGATCACGACGACGGACGCGGAGCCGCACGACGCCGCCTACCGACGCGCAATGGTACTGCTACGCAAAAACTTTCCGGATCCAGCCTGACGCCTGGGGATATTCTAAGGTAAGGAATCTGTCACTAACTACTGTCTCTTACAGATATATCGTTACACAAGTTAGTAACTTGTGCCTCTAGCACCTTGCACCTCAGATCACGTTGAAACTGGAACAAGGACCGAAGAAGGGTTGCCCCCTGGACTGCACAAAGAAAGGTATCACCGTCTGCTGGACTGCACCTGGGGCTAGCAAAGAGAGGACTCTGCCTGTGGCTCCTGGCTCTGGGAAAAGTTGTGTCCCAGACCAGAGGAGTGACTCGAAGTAACAGTGGACTGACCCCCTGGAAACCGACACCAGGGTCAGCACACCTGAAGTAGCCCACATCAGCAAGTTGGTAGCCACCGCAGAAGATTCGCTACTGGTTGCAGCTGGGCATTCCGAAAGACCAATCCTCGACGGCCAAAAGTTGCACCCGAGTCAGCTGGACCCGGCAGTGCCGTCTGAGTCCAGATTGGTCACCCAAGAGGGACACCAGCCCCACCAAAGGACATAGCTGGGACCGCTGTACAAGGAGACCAGTAGCCCAGCCGGAGCTGTCCTTCTACGGTCTCAAAGAAGACTTCAAGACACCCCTACCTCTGTGGCCAAAACCACCTCACCTGACCCGTGGACCAAGGAATAAACGCACAGGCACCCCGACGACAGCACAGCACCCGAAGCATTCTTAAGCATCTTCATTTCCTGCATCTGCAGCATCAGGGCCACTCCATTGATGTCTATGGCGCTTGTGCTGTGAAGTTTGGAACTGGACTCAAACGCTTTGGTGGCCAGGTAACTGTCTAAATCGACCCCATTGCCCACCCCTCCCAGCTTAAGGTTGTACAAACGAGCCTGACTGTACCCAAGACAGTTTTTGCAAGTGTATTCCATGGTGAGGCCGCACAGGCATACCATATAATACACTCAAATCCTCTCAATAACTCATTAAAACTATGGGGCTATTCCCTAAATTTGAGGCTACAAATTTTACTGGAGCAACAGTGAAGGCTGTCAATATATAGAACTGAGTTGTTCATCAGTAGTGGTGTCACCATAGGCACCTTGCAGTAAATCTAACTTCACCTGAATTCAACACAAACTCAAATGCCTCAGAAAATGGTAATGGTAATAAAGCTTAAGTGACAAATTTCACTTTCCATCATCCTTGAGAGCAAAAATGCATCAAATACAAACAAAAACATTCACATGTTCAGGGTCTAACAGCAAACTGTTCTTCAAGTCCACTGGCCCTGAAACGGTCAGAAAGTTCAAAGCAAACCAGTAAGTAAATCTTCAGAACAGATGGAAAGGATAAGGGCAATGATCCAGCGCGGCTAATATAAATTTCTCCTTATGTCATCAATTCAGAGGAAACACTTACGCAACCTTTATCACTTAAAACTTATGTCGGTGGGGCCCATGACACTGCATACATACATTCATTCAATCTCTGGATTATACGCTAAGGAGAAATGAGTTGCTGGACAAGCGGGATACCTTATTAAAACGACAGAATTATAACCTATACATTATATACATAAACTTCGGATCCTGTCGGTTCTAAACATCAAGGCACTCCGCTATTCGGTCGATGGACCAACTAGTAGAATTAGTTGATGGTGATTAAGACCAGCTCAATAACAATTAAAACCTTTAACATTTTATAATTCACAATTTTATTTAAAGAACCACAGACTCATTTAGTGTTAGCATAAATTTTATCGAAATTCTTTAGGCAAAAGTAAAACTCGTTATTAGGCAAAAACATTTATTAAATCAGTAAGCATTTAAGTAAAAAGTTAAAATAAGGATGAGAAATATTCATTACCCTCGGCCTTAGGGCAATGACAAGAATGGTTCATTAGGAAAGAAAGATGAACCGCAGATCACAGGATAGGACTCCCAAACTGACTGACTGTCCCGCTAACCTCCTCGGACGCAATCACCTCCCGGGTAAATTCCCGCAACGGTCTCGTTCCTTCCCCAGTCAAAGTTCAGAGTCCAAAATGACAAAGTCTCTCGCAGCATCAAGGTGGAAAAATGAAAAGCAAGGAAGTTTTTCACAACGTAAGAGCAGACTCTTATACCCTATTTTCTGGCTCTCTACACTTAAAAGTTGCAATCTTTAGGGGCAAGAATCACGCTAATTGGTCCATTGGAGGGGTGGTGATGGTCACCTCATCGCCCTCCTTGTTCGAACCGGTTTGGGGACAATAAAGCATACAATAAGTATCATGATCACAGTGTCAAAAGTAGTCCAATTTGTTAATCCATTTTGTAACGATCTTTGATGGTCACACATTAGATCATCCACTGTCACTCGGCTTTTTCCCATCCGTTCCCAGGCATATATGCTGAACACTTGGCACGCTTCCTCATTGCAGGTCAGATTGGCCTTGACATCTCTCACTCTGAGCACAGGCCGCATACACGTGACTGGAGCATTCATTCTGCGTCTGCGCAGGGGCCATCTTATTCAGCGCACGCGATCTCGTCCTTTCCAACGGCCATTTTAGAAGCATGGCCTAGCAGGCCTGAACGAAACGAATATAAAACAAACACAACGAAAATTAAAATATGGAAAATAAGCCTTTCTGTTTACCACCCGCCATTCTAAAGACCCGTGTTAGATATTACCTAGCAGAAGCGACATTTAAAGCCATTTTACTTACCATCTGCATTTCTTTGCCACAATACAATTCTATTACGCAACACAAATCATGCAATTTACTCTATTTACTACGCAAATCACAATACTCACGTTAATTAGCTTCACATTTGTAAGTAAATTAGATTTTGCACAAATCAGCATGTTGCCCACGTGTACTGTTTAATAAAGGTTTGCATTTGTTGGTTAGTTCATGCGTTTTCAAACGGTTAGTATCATTAATGGTTATGGGGTCATTAACTTCCAAGGGGTACAAAATTATTTCATTTCCCCTGCTCCATCAGCAACATAAGCTGAAAGCTAGTACTTTCATGCTATATATGTTGACGTTCATGTGGCACAGATGAAATTATCAACAGCTGCCATCGTTTAAAGAAGCACTAGATTTACTTTTGAAAGTTCCAGACTGAAAATGCATGTAGTTTTAAAGTGCCACACCACCAAAGGGAAACAAATGTTTTTTGCAGGTGAGGAGCCACCTTTCATCAATAAAGCAGGTGCAAGTTCTATTGTCAAACATTATTTTGATGGCCATTTATATTTGTTTTCCTAGTTCAGAGATACTGTCACGTTTCTGATTTAAATACTGTCTTCTCTTTAAATGTTTAGAAGCCACTTGAGCTAATTTCTGCCAGTGCCATCACACTGGTGACTTAGAAAGCCAGATTTTTTAGATCAGTTTTACCAGAAGAGTAGGTTAACTGCTGCCTTTGGCCTCTTGTAAACCCTGGAGTGTAGTTCCCAGGGAGTTGGTTTTAATACTCTCCGTTGTTCTTTTACCATAGGTTGTCAGATTTTCACATGCAATAGGGAATGTAACTCCCTGCAGAAATATTCGTTCACAATATGGCTGTATATTAATGGAAGTACGTTACTTTTTGTCTGGACAGGATGAGTGCTCTGAGTTTCAGACACACTATTAACTGCCTATGCTGGCACAAACCCAGGTGCGCAATCATCAAAGACATCACTTGTGCGTTGGGATGTCTTGTTTCCTGTAAGGTTATGGTGTCAAGACAAAAGTGGGGGCTGTGTGTGTGAAAGAGAAACTGTATACATACCCGCAGTGTAGTGCCTCTCAAGGTATTCACAAAGGTTTGGGCATGCTTGCTATAGCTACATGACTGTCTCTGTTACACACAAATTGAGATGGCATTAACTTATACAAACAGCATTTTCATGTTGCACGTAGGAAGGAGAAGAAAAATGTGTGTAATAATTTATGTAAAAGGAATGTTTGTTCACTAAAATAAAATTCTTTAGTCTTACTAACCCCAAACATTGTTTATTATACTCCATTGCACGTATTGTACAAGCTTAAGGTTAAGAAGATAAGCATTGTGTGGGCATACTACAACATTACGCGCATGCTTCACTCTTTCTAGGTGAATTAGAAGTTTTGATAATTTCAATGTGAGTTGTAAGGATACACACTGCACAGAATGTGCTTAAAACGTTTGTCAATCAGTCCAGAGAGATTATCTATTGCACATTTCAGTATAGCAGTTGCATCTCAATTAACCTAATTTATTCCACTTCACAATTGTTTGAGCCAGCAGTTATAATAATGAAAAATATATAGTAATTTATTTTACACAATATATTGTCTTCATGACAAAATGCATTTAATACCCCAATTACTAACGTATGCTTTCTGTGACTCTTCTCATTTTTAGAGCCAACCCAATTGCTGGGAAGGTGTCTTAACAGGAATACAGAGAAGATCATACAAGACTGGCTTGCTTCTCAGCATAAAAATACTCTGCAAAACTTTGAAAAGTGAGATGCATCTTGTGTGGAAAATAATTAAAGACCAAATCGATTAAGTATTCTAAAATGGAAGGAAGCACATTTTAAAAAGTAATCTCACCAATGCTTGTCCCCACATTTAAGTGGTACTGAAGACCTGCGTTTAGTGCTTGTCAAAGAACGCTGTGCATTTTCATTTTCTTTATCTGATTGTAATTAAAATGACAATTTTAAAAGAGAGACTATTTTGGAAGAAAGACTTAAATTTCCTTGCTACATCAGAGCAACAAAAGGAAATGGGATTTGACTATTCTTCATTTTGATCTGTTATCCTTTGATCTGCAATCAGTCGTACATACCTTGGCACAAGTCATCCTGGCTCTCTCCTACTTGGATTTGGTCATTTGTTGTTCCAAGCATTTACATGGCTGTTCCATTTTCAAGACTGTGAACTTATCTCACTCAAAAGAGTCAAAGAAAATTCCTTAGCAACATGTCTGCGTTGGAACGTTGGTGCCTGGTCAGTGAAAAGCAAAATTAGTTTACTTGTTGGAACTATTGAACATTGACTGAAATGGAGCACATCAGGGATTTTTGTGTTCTGTGTTGTGCATTGAGTTTACATTTGTGGTAAGAACTGTATATAGCAATGAAGGGTGGTTGCACCTCCTTTTTAAATGTCAGGTACACATTTCTTTGCCAGTACTATTAGAGCAAGCAGGTTGGTAGTTTTTTATGTTAATAGTAACAATTGCCCATTATCTAGAAAATGAGAAAATATGCATGAAATGTTTGAATTATTTGTCAACATCCATGTTTTTCCAGTGCGTTATATTTTTAACATATGCATTATTGGACAATGACCAAACCAACCTTGCGGCTCTTTGAATTATGATTCATGAAGATGCCCAAAATAACCACTTGGAGCACTTTAGTAATCTGGGCGGACCTGGGTTATATTTTTAGATACTTCGTATCTAGTTTTTCTCTTCTTTATGATCAGTTTAATGATCCTTTTTAATGTTATGTTATGAAAAATGCTTTAGTGAAAGGTTATTTTGTTGATATGTTTGTTGCTAGTAAAACCAAAGTAAGTTTGGACTGGCACACTGACTATAGAATATTAAACTCTTGTACCTTATATCAAGGAGGCAAGATTTAGGCAGAAGACAATCTGTGTACATGTGCTGAAGAAGCCAGCGGCTCATTTGAAATTGCAAGAGTATCTCTTCTCTTCGTCAGTATTAGCCATTGTGGTACTATAGACTGTGTTTCAAAATGGATTTAATTGCATCTGTGCTTATGAAATACCACTAATTCCTTTTTTAATGTCTGTCTTTGGTAAAATGGTAACTTGTTCATGGCTTCACTAAATTTGTTAGTAAAGTTTCTCTCCATTTTAAAACCAGCTTTTAATCCAGCTTTGCACTGCATGGTTTAATAGACTATTTCTCTCAACGTAAGCTTTTTGCATTTTTCTTTTGTTTTATATTACTCACGTGTTAGTCATTTTTAAAAAGTTAGTCATTTTTCAGTTGGGGTCTGTTTGGTATCTAAAGTCCACTTTAGCAAAGCATTCCATAGCCACCAAAATAGGCCTTCTAGAAAGGGAATATTGCCAGTTCAAACTCTCACACACCTAGATATTTAAATGGAGCAAGCGGATCAACATGCGAAGCCAGAAAGAATTACCATACTGTCCAATTTCTTCCACAATCTTCCACTCCCCATACAATCATATAGTGTACAAACCAACCAATAAGCACTCAAGAGACGTGCTTTATTTTGCCAGTGCTTTGTTTTTGACAGCTACCAGTGAATGAATGAATGAGGTAGCACTTATAAAGCGCCTGGTTACCCAAGGGCATCCCAGCGCTAAGAGGTACACAAATACTCAATTCTAAACCCGTCAAGGAAAGAGAAAGGTTTTTAGCTGCTTACGGAAGCTCATGTAGTTTGGTTGTGGAGGGGAATAAGATTCCAGGTCTTGGCAACATTGTAAGAAAAAAGACGACCTCCACTTCTCATTCGTTTGATTTTTGGAACTGTCAACAGATGTTTATTTTCTGATCTTAAGGCTCTTTTGGGATGGTAGGGATGGATCATTGCACAAATCATTGGTGATCCTTTTCCGGAGAGTGCTTTATGTGCAATACACATAGCTTTGAACTGAATCCTCTCCTGAATTGGGAGCCAATGCAGAGAGGCAAGAGCAGGTTTGGCTGAAAGCCATTTCGGGACATTTAGAAGCAGCCGAGCTGCACAATTTTGAACTGTCTGCAATATTTTAGTTGTAGAAAGGGGAGCTCCTAAGTAAAAAGAGTTGGCATAATCAAGCCGTGACAAAATCAGTGCTTGTACTAGCAGCCTTCTAGCCATGAGAGGTAATACTGGGAGGATTTTCCTAATCATCCTCATAAGGCCATAACAGGTGGCTGCCACTTTCCGAGCCTGTTCCTTAAAATCCAAATTGGAATCCAATACAACTCCTAGGCTTTTTATATACTTTTTCGGGACCGGAGGATACCCAGACAATTAGGCCAAAAGGAGTCTATGTTAAGCGGAACGGCGTTGCCAAGAAGCATAACCTCAGTTTTCGCCCCATTAAGCTTCAAAAATGAGGTGTCCATCCATCTGGCCACTTTTTCCAGGCAAGAAGTTAGGCCTGATCTAGAATTGTCTTTTTTTATTCAAGGAGACGACCAACTGAGTGTCGTCGGCATAAGTGACAATCTGCACCCCAGATGGAGTGACTATGTGCGCCAAGGAGCCCATGTAGACATTAAATAAAGTGGGACTCAACGCTGACCCCTGAGGGACTCCGCATATAAGGGGCACTTGTTTAGACTGGGTTTCATCCTCAAAAACTGAGAAGACTCTAATTTCTAAAAAAGAGCATAACCATTTAAGCGCCATTCCTGTCACTCCTACATCTTTAAGTCTACTAATCAACAGCGGGTGATTGACTGTATCGAAGGCTGCGCTCAGGTCTAATAAAATAATTGCCGCGCAGCCTCCGTCGTCAATGATTTTTCTGGTTTCCCAAACATTATGCTCCTTCTTTAGCTCAAAGCTGGTTTGGCATATTGAGATAATGTTATTCACAGCCATTCATTGTTCTATGTAAGCCAGGATGCCTTTAATGTGGATCTTGTAAGCAGCATCTAACAAGATTGCCTACTTTCAAGACTCTGGGATTAATAAAGTAAAATTAATGGTCCGAAGTTGAAAGGCTAGTATAGCAATTTATAAACAGGGTGAGCAAGTAACCCACACACCACCACAGCAAGAGGACTTAAGATCCAAGGTAATCAAAGTATTGTGAATCTAGGCACAACCATTTTTGTAAACATGTGAAAGAAATCAGGATGTCATACTAGTGTTATCCAATATCACTGTTTTTGTCCTCAACATAGATCTTAAGGGACACTTCCTGTTTTTAACCTGGTTGTTTGTATCATTATTCCCCATTCTGTTAGCCTTTCTCAATCAGTTGGGTTCTCCCCCCACTTTTTATATGTAAAAGTGTCCTTATCAAACCAGTTAGGGTTCCCAGATGCTCACCACCTCTGTATAGTTGTTTCACATAATTAACTTGGACATTTTAATACCTATTATTAATTTGTCATATATAGTAAATATGCAGATGTGCAGATTGTAATATGCTATTTATTACCATTGTTGAATGTGGTGTGAGCATGGTTCAGGGGCTCGCAACACTGGTAATAAACATCATATTACACACTGCAGACCTGCATGTATGATTTATGCCATGCTGTTGTTTCCTGTGTATTAGTTCTAACCAGAGATAATTCACTAGATCGAGAACACAAAGTGCTCTAGATCTGATCAGAAAGATTCACAAGAATGAGGCATTGTGAATATGGCCCCATTTGGATTTTTTTGTCCTATTGATCCTAGAATGGAATCTGTGAGACCATAAGAAGATCAGTCTCGATTTGGTTAAGCTGTACTGTGGAAGTAACATGGAATTGTACAATGCTGTTAACATGCAATTTGACCTTTGTTTAGTATGTTGATCAGTACACATTTTCCGAATAATGACTTATTTGGCTGCATTTATTTTCACAGACATGAAGGGGGCTGTGTTCTAGGATAAATAACAGGTAACAGGGTTTCTGGTAAAATCATAAAAATCAAGGCTGAAGGTCAAGTGATTTCTGAATGTCACCAGAACCCTGAGATGGCAAAGTAAGACCATATTACACATGGCCAGATGATATGTAAATGACACCAGAACACTGACATGGCAATATAGGACCATATTACATGTTACATGTTATATATTATTTATATGTTTATTTGGAGGTAGTTAGCTTGAAAAGGCTGTTTTCTTGAAAGTGAAGTGAGTAATGGGCGCTGACTGCAAAAATGTTTCGTTTTGTTTACATCCTATTCATTGTTGATGAAACAGTTGCTAATGGTGATGGCCAGTAAATTTATGCAATTCTAAGATTGTAGTGTTTAGCAAATAATTCGAGATTTATTACATTTGCCCCATAATTTGGCACATAATTTGCTGGTTTCACAAAAATTGTTGTTTCTTGTTCAATTGGGTGAGAATAATAGTGTCAGCGAATATACCCCACAGCTTGCATTTATTGCTGTATAATGTAGATAAGCTTGCCCTAAAATGTTGTCCTCAATGCCACATAATCTTAATAGCTTTGACAATTTTAAAGCTCTGCAGAATGGTTTGTCCATATTTCATAGGGAACTGTGAAATAGTTCCCATATTTCTATTTTTGATGGTCCCCTGCAAAATGTGTTTATACCTCTGCATTCAGTGCAATAAAATCACCCAAATGTTTAAAAAAATATATATATGTGTGTGTGTATATATATATTTTATATATATATATTTATATATATATATAATATATATATATATCTCCATCCATCCAAGTTCAAAAGGAATCATACTCCTGGCCCGCACTCATTAAATCCCCTGCTTTTATTTTAGCTAGATCAACATGTTTCAACTCAACGGGATTTTCATCATGGTACCAAGTAGTAATCAATGTACTCCTTTAGCCACAGAGGTGCAATAGACATTAGTGAAGGGCTTGTGTCCAAACTGTGAAGACAAACCTAGACTAAACACTTGCAGGGAATACCAGAACAATCAAATATATTGAATGTTTGTTACAAGAGAAAGACACGGTTCCAAATACTTTGAAATGCCAAAGAGCAGCATACCATATTAACACAAATGTTTTAAGAAGAAAATGTATTGTATGAAAATGGAATAATTTATCATCTTAGCCAAGTGGGCTTGCAATCATTGTACATTCAATACAGTGTTGCCCAACTAGACCAGTACCTTGTACTTCAACCCATATTCTTCATCACTTAACAATAAAATCCTTGAAAGCCATTTGTTTCTGTGCCCGCAAGATAAATATGAAAAATTTAAAAAAACAAGTGACATAACAGCAATTAAGTCACCTTACTTGAAATATGCCCATCACTTGGTCCCTAAGCCTCTTCTAGGAAAAAGCTTAAGTACATCTGCTGGCATTTCAGGTTTCCTTTCTGATCATTTGAACTAAAACCTGGTCAGCTGACAAATTCAATGAAAAGGATGTGTTTTACCAAGTGAAAGAATCTACATTGATATTTATTGTATGCTTTGAGGTTAAATGATCCCTTTTTAAGTGTATCCAGAAACTCAAGTAATAATCCGTCAAAGAAAGTAATTAACCTGAATGCCAAGAGTTCCCTATGAAACAATTAACCCATGTTCGCCCATTAAGCACTCTTAAACTTCCTCTTTCAAAGACTGCAACAGCGCTTTATCACATTTATCAGATGTCCGTGGAAATTAGGTAGAAGGACCTTTCCCCAATTGATCATCAATTGCAAGATTTACCACCACACCTTTTGCTTGAGGGTCTGCTCTCTAATAAATGCAGTAATTAGAGAGTTGTTGATCTCCTCATTCAAAGACTGAACACCAAGTAAAACATTTCCCATTGGGCAGATAAACATTAGAAACTCAATCAGTAAATCTAATGTAATTGTACAGTAGGCCCTGATAAAGCATTGCTCACCTCCACTAGTAAAGCACCTTGAGGACTCTATTGCCTCGTTTTTTTCTAAATCATAGAAAAATGCCTTACATCTTTCTCAGCAAAGATTCCACATTTTGCTCATGTACATGATACCTACATGCACGAAAGCTGTGATATGAAAATGCTTGAGTGAATGCTTACTACCATTAGGGATTACTCCGAGTAGCATTGCATTCCATCAGTATGTGGTCTGTGCTAGATGAACTTTAGCTGTACTGGTGGTCCTCATTGGTGTGGCACAGCTAAACACCGGTGACATAAGGAGCCTAGAACCATGTCTGAGCGTATCCTTCCTGCGCACTCTCACTGAGGCAATAAAAAAGAAATATATTGAAATGTTTGAGCCAACATTTCTTCGGCACTGGAATCTCACCTGTGCTTCATTCCATTGCAACTGTTTTACAATTTGTGTAGTCGCAGGAAGGGACAGTTCATATGAAAATCAGCTGCAGTTACTCTGTCCCAAATTCCTAGGCTACGTTTCCTCTGCATTTGAACACAATGAACCCTGTACATTTTAGTTGCATTGGTGCAGTTTGTCTGTAGGTAGAGCCAGCTCATGGTGCATATCTGGGCTCACGCCTCTCTTTTAGGGAGGACTCACTGGGACACCAGATTTGTGGACTAACCTCCAGCAACTTAAGTGCCAAAGCATTGACTGAGGATTTGTATGTATGAATTTCTTTAGTGCAAAGCTGAAAGGTAGTGGAGCATTATGAGGATCAAGGACAAAGAAAGTCAACAGGTGATCCAAGGTATAACTAGATTCTGCTAGTGAAACTGAACTGTTAATGCATCATCTGTAGTGTTCTTTAAGGATGTGTGTCTTCAACTCTTTCCTAACTTAGAGTAGTGTTGGAGTGGTCTTCATGGATACAGAGATGTTCCAGATCCTGTGTGCATAGCTTGCCTTTATTTTTTCTTTGCCTCCAGTTTGATGATCTCCTTGCTGCGAATGTACAGAGAGCCATCGGAGATGGTGAGCTTGTCATCCAGGTAGATGGAGGGGCCGGTTATGATGGCTAAGTAGATGATGCAGCTAGTTATGAAGATGGTGCAGGCTTTCAATGAACAACAGTGGAGGTCCATCATGGTAAAAGTGATATGATCATATATCTTCAAACTCTTGAGAGGCATGCTGTGTCTTGTAGGATGCTATTATGAGGGCCAGGGCAGTGTGTAACCTTTCCAATATTGTTTTCTTTAGAGGCGATCTATTGGGCTGTGTCGGAACTGATGCTGAACTTGCCCTGGCTGCTTTTGTCTGCTCACAAACCAAACCTTGAAGCACCTGTGTATGTTCTCTTCAATTTGATAACTTGCTCCCAACGAGGTGAGAGGGTGAATAAGTTGCACTTAGGAAGATAAAAATTATGCAACTTGCCATAGTAACTCTATTGGATTCTTGAACTAGGACGTGCCCTGGTAAAGGTATATTTAATATTGTTACCTAATGGCAATTTCTCTTTCAAAGAATTAAGCAACATGGTGTTCATCCCCCTTTCCTTTTGCAACGGAAAAGCATTTGCTCATTTCACTATATGAGAAACCGACCAAGCAAGAGTTAATGGTATCGTCCCTTCCTACCAAGCTAGCCACTTGTGCACAAATTGTATTGAGGCCTTACGTTATGCATATTTTGTGCATATTTGATTCAGAAGACTTGTTAAAATTGCTTGGTTAATATGTAATAACCAAACAAAGTTAAGGCATATGCCATTGAAAGAAAAGAAACTTCAGAAGGGATTCAGTGAGTGAGGCTGAATATTTCTCTACATTGGAAGCATGCTGTCTCATTCTATCTTATTCCTCTCTCTGCTTCTGTGCCATTCGGGTCGTATTCATAGTGTGCAAGCCTGATGGCTCTTTTGGTCCTTACTCTTCATATCTCTGGAGTATGCCATTAATATCTTTTCAGGCGTATTTTCAAGCACACTCCGCCCTGATGCTTCTTGGCCCATTAGAAGAGAATGGTGATATTAGAATATACCATGGCTAGGTTGTAATTGGAAAACAATCATGTTTTTATTAACTTGCAAAATTTAGTAATGATCAACACCATCTAAATGTGTGATCGGTGGGTCTACTTCCCCGCCTTCATTGAATGGGACATTTTGCCAAGTCTGGTCCATCCAGCTCTGGTAATTAACAGTTTACTCGAGCTGAAGGCGCTAAGAGTAATCCATGGACAGAAGTGGTGTAATAGTGACTTCGTGAATTTCGATTTTGGTGTATACACTGCCTTATGCAGGGGGCCTAAAACTGTACCCAATCCCCCTCTGGCAGCCAAATGACAAGAGGGCAAAGCTCAACAAATATGGCTCAGTGGCAGGTTTTAAGAGAATTATAGCAGTATTCTAGATAACTTAAATGCGCTTTAAAACTGGGACACTATTTGGCATGCCTGTCTTTCACTTGCTTCACCTGTGAGATTTTTATAATATAGATTGTGGATGAAAAGAAAATGCAGTGACTAGGGAGTGGATGATTCCAGTTCATGCACTGCTTAGAAATCCAATTATGGTTGCAAACTGTTTTAATGAAGTCCGCACCTGGGTAAATCTAATATTCTCAACGTCCGACAACCCATTTCATCACAACCCATCTCATCTTGCGTCTTGAAATCAGAGAGTATGCTTAAGCAACTCTACTTTCTATGGGAATGACCGATTGCATTTGCTCTTTATAGCCTTCTGTGCTGACAAAAGGAGTACATTCTAACCAGGAGAGTATCTAACTGTCTGTCTTATCTTCTTAGAACAGGGAAACTGGCAGAACTCCCAGGTAGAGAGAGAGAGTGGCGACGTAGGAGACTGTTTGTAACATGACATACTAGAATAAATTATTTACCAAGGGTAACTTGATTCCACATTGTAACTTTTGATGCTTCGCATCTGACTCGAACCATTGATTCACACTTCAGGATGTGACCACCTGTACTACAACTTGAGTTGCAGTAGGAATGGCCTTGAGAAACCTCTGAAGCAGAGCGGTTCGGAGAAACACGTTGGCTGTAAATAACCTAATGCTTTAACAAATAAAGCCACTGTCTGCAACTGCTCTGCATTCTAGGTCATTACATGGGATTGTTTGAGCAACTGGATTTTCGTGGAGTAGAAAGATGCCCAGTGGAACCACCAAGAGCATTTTGGGACCACTTTGAGCAGCAGTTCAATTTCATTTATAATTTTGTGGGTAGGGCCAACCCTTCTAGCCAGTCAAAGACCTTAAGTTTAGAAGAGATTGTTTTACCTTAATCACCTGTTAGCATGCTCCTTACAGCCTAAGTGGAAGCCATGGCCTAAGCAGAAGCCCAGTGTAGAAAGCAAGTGTCGACTTTTTGTGTAGGGCATGATATTGGTTCTCCTTTTTCTAAGCACTCCTAATGTTTGCTTTTTGATCTGAAGCACAAAGTGATTTGCCCTGGATTGTACTCCTGTTGCTAGTTCCTCAGCTAATGTTTAGCCACATGACTATATCTTCTCCACGTATGCAAGTGGGAGAGAAATCTGGAGACTACACAGTAAAATGTTGGTTTGCCTACTATCTAGAACTGGGATTTTGTTTTCAATATGTTTACAAGAGACCTTAGACGCTTGAAGGTTCAGAAAAACTGAGGTGAATATGCAGTAGGGTTTTACATTCTTTTATCCGCTTTTGATCAAGTGCTTTTGTGTTTTTCCACAGTGGAAGAGAGCCATATTTACAAATCTTAATTTAATGGACTTATTTTGACTTGTACCATAACTGCTTCTTTAAACCGGAAACTTCCTTGAGAAAGATAGTATCATTGAGAAAGTGGTATACCTCTCTCTGTCCGGCCCACATAGTTTTTGACAGATATTGATCTTGTCATGCAGACATTTTAGGATTGTGAATATTCTGAGTACCATGCTATATTCCCTGTCAGAGGTTGCTTCATCTGTACACTTTGGTAATATTGTGGCAAACTTGGGTGACACATGGAATACAAAGAGACCTAAGCTTAATTGTGGCTGGACAAATACATCTAGAGCGAAATTGGAATTATGGGTACCTTATGCGACAATTGGAGATCTGAAGCAGTACTGGGAAGCCTAGGGAACCAATACCATAATAGGGACATATGGGGAGATTGAGAGACACATGATACCGTAATAGGGACATACGGGAGACACTAGGACACACATTGGACAGACAGGGAGACCTAGTGTGGCATTGGGGGATAATGAGGGGCCTAGGGCAAGGTGAGTGGCAATATGGGACCTAGAGTCACATTGGGCATTCAGTGGCGGAAACTGGCTATATGGATTCACGGGTGCGTCTCATACCATTGAGGATACAGTGGAATCTAGGCTGACACTGAGGATGCAGAAGGACATCATGAGACAAGAGAACAGACAGTGAGTCGCAAGGTTTTGTTTAGGGATGCAAGACAACTTATGGTTGCATGAAGACAGACCGGGGATCTAGGATGCCCATGAGAAAACCATCACACATTTATATTTGACCGTTTACAACAGTGACACAGCTGTTGGTGGAAAAAGTCCACCTTGAAGTGAAAGGCTTATTGTTTTGGGAATCAATACTCTTTCTTGCACTTATTGATCCAGGAACATAGAAAACATATATCAAGGTGCTTCACCATATAATGTAGACTGGTAGTTTAGATGAGAAAGCATCCATGTCAATGAAAATGCGTGTTCTTTTTAGAAAATGAAAAGAAAGTAACGCAAAATAAAACTATAAAAACCAGCATGCAGAACTCCATGTCTGGGATGTGGTTCTTTAAGAGTTAACAGAATGCCCTGATGGTGTATTGTAGTTTATTGTGTAAGCATTTATTCAGTGCAAAAGACAGTAAAAAGAGGGGAGAGTTCTCAAGATGGTCCAATTTGCCTTTCGTCTCGAACAATTGAAGGATTCAGACCGGTTGGCCGCACACGTTAAATAACAGGAGAGGTATAAAGGAGTGTGCCCCATAATTGGAAGACACTTAATTGCAGTGACCCCACAAAGACTGTGACCTGGCAACTCTGTCTGAAAAGAGGTGAGGCATTCCACATCTGTAACCACGTATGGTTAATGGATTGTACCGTTGCGACAGTTCATTCTCTACAGTGATTGATAACACTTTTTTGTTTGACCCACAGAGCTTGGATGGTGGATTAAGATTGAATATATGTGGATACTCCAGGTACCATAAAGAAGTACCTTCCATCATTAAGTGAAGGGATTGGGAAAAGTGGTAACAGCAAAGTGGGTCCCTCAATAATTGTGAATAAGATACCATTTGGAGGAGATATAAAACTATAAGTCCTGAAGAAGGTGGTATATATATATACATTGGGGCCACCGAAACAAGTCAACAGAATACAAAAGCACAACTTAAAGTGCAGGGACGGTGACAATATGTTATTGAACGTACCCATTAAGTTCCAGTGACACTTGTAGTGAGAGTGCGTTTTATCACGAAAGGCGAATTGGACTGTCTTGAGAACTCGCCCCTCTTTATACTGTCTTTTGTACTGTGTTTGCCATGTTGGTGTATTTGCGTTTTTATTTAATGAGATTTTTTAATGTAATACAATTAAAGCCCTGCATGTTTTTTCAAATTCCTGTGCTATTGAATTAGATTGACTGATGCTATTTTGCTTGATGAGTGTCTAGAAGCATTTACCGGCGGGAATTTTGAGCATTTTTGGTTTGTTAAACCCTGTCCCCTTGGTTTGAGGGATATCTCTCATTATTTTTAGCATTTATACAGTCCACCCAGTCTCTAAGCACATTTGCAGACGGGTAGCACACTACTCTATAAAGGGCTATGACTAGTGTGTTTCTTTTGGGCATTTCTAGCCACAAATTCCTAATCATGCGAATATCCCCAGGTTCTCGACTGGGACCGGAAACTAAATAGCATTGCTCGTGCGTGCCTGGGTTTGACGTGCAACTCCAAGGCCTGTGAGGACTGAATCCAGATAAATCAAAAAGCCATCTGAGAATGCAAAGCGAAAGCAGTGGTTTCCAGTTGGTATACCACCAATAGGTACACCCTCAGCGCCGTTTATGCCTTGTGAACTCGTTTTTGGTTCCGTACTGGTGTTGATTCTGGCTTCAGACCCAGCACTGAAATATGCATCAGTCCCTCCGAACATCGAAGCCATCACCGACCCCACCAGCGCCAGAGGAGAAGCCGCAAGCCATCGTGGCACCCAACTCTGAGCCAGCTTCGCCTTGAATGAGACTACGTCCAGATCTTGATGTGCCGAACCTGAATCCATTCAGACTCAGACACAGTTCTGCTCCCATGCAGTCGTGCACAGACACACCAGCTTTTTGACTCAGGCCAGAGCCATTCTGCTGGAGGCAACAGTGGTTTTGATGGGGAAGAGTTTGACTCACCCTGTGATGACAACAACTGCTACTTGAAATTATAGGATACTAGTGAATTGGACACCTCACCTGACACTTAGATGTTTTCCCCCGCAGTCCAGAAAAGGAAGTACATCTTTCACCACTGCAGTTAGTAGGGCTGCCTGAGATCTTTGACCTCCAACTTTCCACTATGGAAGTAAACAAGTATGTGATTTACAGAGGTCCTGCAGCCTGGCCAGGCACTGACCGAACCTCTCTTGTCCTTTAGTGAGGCCCTCACTGACACACTGCTGGGCACTTGGGCTAAACCCTGTTCTGGCCCCCCAGGCAGCCAACATGTTGCCCATCACTATAGACCTTCTCCAGGCTACCCAGATTTTTTAACTCCGCATCCAACCCCTTAATGCTCGGTGCTACAGGTGTCCACCAGCAGAGTAAACCCTAAGACCTTTCCAACCACTCCTCCTGAGAGGAAGTGTCAGTATGTAGATATCATTAGTAAAAGAATGTTCTCCTCTGCCAACTTTGCTCTGAGGTCAATTAATCCAAGCTGTTTACACTGTCACTAAAACTATGCACTTAAAGGCATCGTCTGTGATATCTTGTCAGCAGTCCCGGACGACTTGGGTGCCTCCTTACTCCAAAGCATTTAAGATGCAGCCAAATTTGTCAACCGTTTGGGCCTAGATAAAAAGGGATTAACTGGGAAGGGCTATGGGAATGAGCATCGTGCTCCGCTGCCACATATGAATGAGGTCGACTGACTGACTTTAAGGACGTCCACGCATCCTTAATGGACATGCCTTTTGACAGCTGTTTGATGAAAAGGCAGACTCGACCATAGAGCATTTTAAAGAGAGCCGACCCATAGCATGCTCTTTGTGCCTTTCAGCTCCAGTCCAGCAATCCCCCAAACATGTCTGCCCTTTTCGGAAAGATGCCAGAACTTAGCGTATCAACAGTGTCAGACTACACTGCCTGCACAACAGGCTTCCCAGTCCTTTTGAGGTCAGGCTGTGGGCCCCACAGGTATTGACCTGGCCATCAGGAGCTGCCCACAGCCCAATCCTCCGCCCCTCCTGCAATAACCTCAAAACCCCTTTAATGCACCCAGAGCATCACACAGCCATCCAGGAGGAAGCAGGATCAACCTGTTTCTACAAAGATAGCAGCATGTTAAATCCAACAGATGGATACTGCAAATTGCTCATCAGGGCTACGCCCTTCCATTCATTTTCAACCCACCACACCTGCCACCTCTATCATAGCACTCCTTGGGGGACCATATGTCCATTCCATGCCAGGAAGTACAGGCTCGTTTAACCAAAAGAGCTATAGAGAATGTGCTGGCTTTGGAAATGGGGGTTAGTGCTATTTCCACAACTTCCTTGTGCCAAGGAAGAACAGAGGCCTCCTACCTATCCTTCCTGTGCAAGGACAAATTCAAAATGCTCACTCTGTTCCAGGTTATATCTGCCCTGGATCTCCGATTCTTAATTCTTATTTTCACATCTCCAACCTGAAAGCCCACAACAGCTAGCTGTGTTTCAAGGTGGGCCACAAGCACTTTCAGTTTACCGTGCTCCTTCACAAAGGTGATAGCAGTGGTCACTGCCCATCTGCAGAGGTCAGGTGGGTACCAGTCTTCAGTACCATGTCAACTTGCTGTTGAAGGAGGGCTCACCACAGTCAATCACAGACCACCTCCAGACGAGGTCTAACCTCTTGAAGTCCCCAGGGTTGTTAGTCAATCTGCCGAAGTCGCATCTGACCTATTCGCAGAGGCTCACTTTCATCTGAGCCATCCTGGATATGATGCACTTTCGAGTCTTTCCTCTGGAACAAGTACAGGACATTCAGGCTATAATCCCAATATTTCAGCCGCTGTCCAGGGTCTCAGTAAGGATAGCTCTGAGACTTCTTTGCCTACTAACCTCCTGCATCCTGCTGGCCGACTATATCAGATGGCATATGCAAGCCTTGCGGTGGGATCTGAAGTATCAGTGGTCCCAGCACCAAGGGAATCTGTTGGGTTTCATCTATGTGTCAGAGGGGACTGCCAAACATATGCAAAGGGGGCTGCTTGACCTCAAATGGACGAGTGGCAGACCCCTCTTCCTATCCCACCCAGAGTTGATGATGGTGATGGATGTGTCGCTACTGGGTTGGGGATGTCACCTGGGAGAGATGGAGATCAGAGTACACTGGTCTCCGGCAGAGACCTGCTTCCACATTAATTTGCTAAATTTGCGGGTGTTTCACATGGTTTTGAAGGCCTTCCTGCCCACCATCAAGAGGACCTAGGTGCATAGGATGGACAAACAGCTTTTTTGTGAGGTTCTCTGAGACAAGAAGGGTAAGGCAGTGCAGAAACTGGCCATCTCTCGGATAGTCCTCTGCATTACAATCTGCTACACATTGACCAAGAATAAGCCTCCAGAAAGTCTGGTGGTTCATTCCATCAGGACCAAGGCTGCTACCACTGCGTTGGCAAATGGAGTTCCTGTCCTGGATATCTGTCAGGCAGCTACATAGGCATCAGTGCACACGTTTAAGAAGCAATGCGGTCTCAACAACCAGGTCAGACGAGATTGTATCTTTATATTCGCCACTGAGGGTGCAGGCGGCTTCATAAAAGAAAATGACGTCGGCACACGTGGCACCTATGATAAACGGGAGTCGAAATTGACGATAGCTACAGCCCACAACAGATAACTGATGATATTTCAGAAGAAAAGATTGAGGTTACAAGAATAATTGGAATTTGAAAATTTGAGAGATTTAACTGCTTCATAACATTTGAAGCCCTGAAGAAGCAAGAAACTTGCGAAACACATGTTGGCTTGGCTGTGGATGTCCGGTTCTGTAACTGGAAAATTTTGGATTAATGTTTGAAATGAAGAAACTTTGAAATAAAGACTTTATATGGATCTCTGCATTGCAACGTGTCCTTCTCAGTACATGAACTAAAGTGGACCATATGGATTATTCGCTGTGAGGGAAACGGGGATCTGAGTCAGCGCCGGGCTAAGTTTCTATTTTCCCTTTGTGAACTTTACACATGGCACCTATATTCACCTTTGTTGTCACCTCCCGAGTTGAATGGCATTGATGTGGAGTCTCATTGCATCACCTATCGAGACAAGGAGCACTGCTTTTTTTTAAAGTTTCCGGATCCATTTTAGGGCCTGGGGTATTCACAAGGTGAGGAATCTGCTTTTTAGATAGAGTACCAGAAAGAGCGTTACGAAGGTATGTAACATGTTTTCTGCCCATTGGATGACCATGTACCTTCTGTAGTTCAAATATGCAAGCACTCTCACATTCAAGAGAGACTTTCTTTCCCTCTACCTGTGCTTACTTCGTGCTGGTGGATGCAGCTGATGAGCACTGGCTGCCTTTTCTAGGGCCTGGAACATATTTTTTATCATCAGACATAGAGCAAGAGGGAGAAGGCAGAAAAGGGAAAAAGGAGGACGAGAAAGATAGGAAAACAGTGACAAAGAGATAAAGCAGAGAAGAGAGTGAGATAAAGAGACAGCAAGTGTTGGGGTAGTGGAAGAAATAGGCATGAGATTGAGTCAAGACTACACAGCCTAGAAATTCAGTAACCCCTGCATTTGGTAGCACGGATGGCGGGCTCCTAGAAAAACCTTGGGCTCTTACACTTATGTTCTCTTTACTGGCCTATTCAGGGTACGGGTATGTGATTGTATAAGTCTTCAAGAAATGCCTGCTCCCGGCATTGCCAATGAAATGTCATCACTTGAGAACGGAAGCAGCCTTTGACAAAGGGGACAGCATTGGCAACAGAACATTTACCAAGCTCTAAACTGAGCACTTTAACTCAAAATATTTTTTTTTTAAATGTAAATCTATGTGGGCTGGAAACAAGCAGAGTACTCTCTGAAGGACACACATCCTGTCATGAAATATTCCCATTAAGTGATTACATGGGCTTTAAGGGGTTTATATGCTATCTCATAAATGTGCTATCCATGGTCATATGCAACATAATTTTCAGCTTGCATGGAGGTTTCTTAAAAAAGTATCTGTTTAAATGCACTTTTAACTTGCTTTCATGGTACCAGAACATGAATAGGATACTAATGTGCTAAGTTGTTAAATAAAGTTCGTATTGTGAAGAAAGGCGTTTTGAAGTTTCATAACGTGTACGCAATCTTAAACAAATGGGTTGTTAGTACTTTCATTTGCCAGAAAATTGATGCTTTCTTTAACAAATTCTTACTTTTGTGATGTAAACCATGTAAGATATGAATGCCCTCAAAAAGGGTAGTTATTTCTGTAACTGATAAACTGGTGAAAATGTATTTTGTTATTTACATGTTATTTTCTTATCAAAGTTATTAAACCTTTTTCTATCTATTGTTTACCGTTAATTCTCAAATGCATTAAAAGAAAACCTAACGCTTTGACTGTGCAACTGCATCTTGAAAACAGCGTTTTGTTTTGCAACCTAGTTTTTGGACTGAATATTTGTAATGTTTGAGTAGATTTTGTTTACAATTTTTATTATTGCCAGGATCCCTCTTTGTCCCCAATGTAGTATGAAAGTAATCACTTGCTATCTACCCAGTAATCTAAAATTTTGACCCACCGTCATCTCTTTCATACTTGATGAGTCATTAGAACTATATTTTGTGATGGAAATTCTGTCCCTACTATACGACACATACTCGATCAATTAGATGTTGTCGGTAAGTATGTAGAGTGAAAAAATGTCCGGTAATCAGGCTACCGGACAATTTTTCCAAGTGCGTGATTTCAGTTCCATTGATTACTGAGGGATACAGCAGAAATATCAGGAGAGGATGCTGTGATACTGTTCATTTCCAGGTAATTATGGAAGATGCCTTTAGTAGATATTTGTTTCCAGAAAAATAGTGTCAAACCTACAGTGTGAGTGGTACTCCCAATCTGAATGTAATGCAGGGAGTGACAGAATGGTGCTGCTAATGGTACTACTGGCCTAGCCCCTTGACATATTTACCATCTCACATCAACAGCAGGTGCAGTGACACCGAAGGTCAGGGGTGCAAAGATGCACTGCAGCCCTTTTTTTTTGTCTTTTACTTCCCAGCATTCCCTTGCTTGTTTTAGGACCCAGGGTGTCCTTGCAGTGACACTGAACCTGTTCAAAGCAAGACAATAAAAGGCATTTAGTTTCTCTTGGATACTCCTCCCTGGAGGTTTATAATTTCTGAGTATCATCCATCCACCAGATTGGAACTGGAAATATGTTTTCCTATAGCAGTAGCTCCGCTGTACTGCTAGATGGCACCTCCTTTGGCTCTGCACATCTACTGGTTGTGACCAAATTTTGCCATATAAGGCACCTGAATTGACCTCTTTTTGCTGTCTCTGTCAGACGCAGATGTCGTCCTTCCTCTGTGATTTTAAAAAAAAAATCTGATTTCTTAAAAGCAGTCGAGCAGTGTATCAACTTTTGAACATGTGCCATCACCATAGGTTTACAGTTTTTACCCTACCACCTCCAGGATGTGGAGATGGCCTGGCAATGAAGAATGAGCAATACCTATAGGGTATTGCTTTGGGACTCCTTCATAAGGTGTGAAATCTGTGGTAAGATGTATTCATCAGAAGAAAAAGTAATTAACTTTGGTAATAATATTTCTGTTGGATACGTAATCTTCTTGCATGTTTCTCACTAGCTTCCCTCCTCTGATGAGTTAGTGCCTCGAATAATAAGACCCGAAGGTATGAAAACATATTTGTGCTGTATTTGTCTCAGTCGTTGATGCTGTCTCAGTTACCCTTGTACACCTCAATAGAGTGCAGAAAAAGTTCCAGGAAGAGACAGCAGCATGACAGTTGGCACCTTATTTGTCCCCAAGTTGTTACATCCTATCTAGGTGAAGTTGTGTTTAAGGCCTCATGGACCCACCTGATAGTCCTGGAAAGCTATTGGTGGGTCCTGTAGGGTGCCTGGTGGATATTCATAATGTGAGGAATCTGTTAGGAAGTTTATGCATCCACCACAAATATTGTTTCTGTGGGTCAGGTAGGGAGTCAAAGTACTGACGTTTTAATATTGACTTACAATACCAACTACCACTATATTGTCGGGGTACGTAGATATGGAGTTAAAATAGTAAATCTATACTTTCCTAAATATGCTTACATTTACTGTGTAGTACTAGCCGATATTGTGGAGTTGACATTTTTTTGTAATCTATATTCTGACATTGAGCCATAGGTCAAAAGCAAAGCTTTGGTTACTGACCTGCTCTTTCCACCCCTCGCTCTCCTGTTACTCAGAGGTGGGTGGGTGTTGTAGCTGTGCTTCCAAGGAACCAGGGTGGGAGGTCTGCGCTTGAGTAAACATCCAGTGCCAGCTGCAGCATACTACCAACATTTTCCAGTGCTCCTTGCTCTTCGCCAATAGCTGCTTATGTGTCATTTACTTAGCCCTGACAGTGGGGTTGCAGTTATTGATCGTACACCCCATTCATCGATATTATGGGGGTTGATTTAGCCAGGGATGTCCATCTATAATTAAGATATAATCATGTTGTGTAGAGTGATGTGTGGCATGATGCAGACGTGCAGATCTGAAGCCTTCAGGGGTTCAACTTGACTCCTGCATATGCTCTGATGTAGGTTCATGAATTGTTGTGACCTCATAAACCATGTCTGTCTAAGTGTCTGTTAGAAATGGGATCTCTAGTTGGCAAGGGCTTGCACCTTTGTCCAAGTAGGGACCCTTCTTCCTAGTCAGGGTAAGGGTTGTTACACTCGTGAAGTAACCCCTGCTCACCCTCGTGGTAGCTTGGCACGAGCAGTCAGGCTTAATTCAGAGGCAGTGTGTAAAGCATTTGCACATAACCAACAGTAATACAGTGTAAGCACTACAAACGGACACCACACCAGTTTAGAAAAATAACCAATATTTTATATACTCAAGACAAGACCAATTACGACAAAAATCCACAATACTATACTTTAAAAATGAATGCTTGATACGGTAACTTCTTCTTTGCAGGAATAGCACAAAAGCAAAGTTCGTACGAGTCGGTAGCTCCGTCCGAGCCTACCGCGATGCTGAAAACCACAGAGTCTAACAGTTCCAGCCGACCGCGTCGATACGGGCCAGCAGAGTCGTGAACAGACTCGGTCACAGTACCTTTCTCGTTGTGGCTGGTACGGAGTGTACGAGCCGGTCGGCGTTCGTCGCGGTTGCGGTGCAAGACGGAGCGATGCAAGGTGCGGTGTCCCTCGATGCGGTGCAGGCAGCGGCTCGATGAGCGTCGTGCAGACGGAGTCGGTGAGTCCAAGGCGTGCGATGCAGGGTGAGACGATGCTCGATGCGGTGCTGACAGGTTGCAATGCAGGCGACCTAGCCGGAGTGCGGGAGCTGGCGTCGGACAGCGGTGCGAGTCGGAGCGGTGCGTCGCAGACGTGCGAGCGGTGCCCCAAATGCGGTGCGGTCTCGACTCTTGAGCCAGTTGCAGCGACAGTGTCGGTCTGGTCCGGCTGGCCCAGTGAAGCGATGCGATGCGAACTGCGGTGCCCCCAGGTCACGGTGCAAGCAGCGGCTCGATGTTGGCGGCGTCGGACGTCGCCACGGTGAGACCAGGGTTGCGATGCGAAGCGGGCGATGCGGTCTGCGGTGCAAACAGGTCACCGGCCAGGGATGGATTCGGTTGACGGAGTCGGTTGCGGTTCCCTTCCTCTGTGGCAACTGAAACAGCGTTCCAGAAGCGGTACCCAGAGGCTTGTGAAGTCTTTGTAGTCCCTGAGACTTCTTAACAGGAGGCCAGCTCGGTTCCTGGCCCTTGGAGATACTCAGCACAAGTTTGTAGAAAGTTCAGTCCAGTCCTTTCACTGCCCAAGGCAGAAGCAGCAGCTGCAGGCCAGCCCAACAAAGCAACAACACAGCAAAGGGGCAGTACTCCTCCTGGCAGCTCTTCCAGCTCTTCGTCTTGGCAGGTTCCTTGATTCCAGCAAGATCTAAATTCATGGGGTCAGGGCCCCAATATTTATATCCCAAATTCCTTTGTTCTCTGAAGGCAGAGAGGCCTTCGCCTAGTCCAAACCAGTTCTGGAGCACTTTGTTGACAAGTCTCCGTCCCTTCTTTCAGTGAGTAGGCCAGGGACATCAGACGCACCACAGGAGGTGGAGCCAGCATTGTGGAGGGAAGGCACTGTCCTATTCAGGGCCCAGGTGCGACCCCTCCCACCCATCTACAGGTCGATCTGGCTATTCAGCCCTGCGCTGACTCACCCTGTCTCCTGGCATCCCCCAGCCCCTGTCACTCACATTCCAGACAAGGAATACACAATCTCGCAGAGGCAGGCTTGGATGGTTGGACAAGAAAATACCCACTTTCTAAAAGTGGTATTTTCAAACACAGAATGTTAAAACCAACCTTACTAAAAGCTGCATTTTATCATTCTGAGTCCAGGCATACTAAACTCGAATTTCTACCATGTTCCCGGGGTCAGTTAGGATTATAAGCTGTAATAATCAAAACTGCCCGTTCTGGCCTAGGGGAACAGGTAGCCTTGCAATAGTGAAAAACGAACTAGGCTGTAATTCACTATCAGGACATGCCGCACACACCCGGGCATGTCCTACCTTTCGGGTACAACGCACCCTGCCCACAGGGGTACCTTGGGCCTACCTTAGGGGTGACTAACATGTAGCAAAGGGAAGGTTTAGGGACTTGCAAGTGTGTGCACTTGCCAAGTCGACATGGCAGCCCCAGGCTGCGCACAGGCTCTGCGATGGCAGGCCCGAGTTACACTTTACGGGCTGTTTGCGTGGGTGGCACAATCCAGTGCTGCAGCCCACCAACAGCATTTGGTCTATAGGCCCTGGCACTCGCAGTGCACTTTACAAGGGACTGACACATAAACCAAATAGGCCAATCATGGAAACACCAATCCATAACACATTTTATACAGGAGCACTTGCACTTTCCCACTGGACCGCAGTGAGGAAAGTGCGCAGAATCATCACACCAGCAAAAACAGAGTCAAAACCGGGAGGTCAGAAAGCAAAAAGTCAGGGGAAACACGCCAAAAGATGCCAAGTCTAACAGTGTCCCTTTGTATCACCTTTGTTACCCAGTGGCCATGTTGTTTACGAGTAATCCAAGGTAGTGTGCGGTTGCCAGTGGGATCCTTGAGTGGTGAGACTGTGTGCAGGTCAAAAGGGGGGTTAAGCATGGCTGGTGTACTCTTTAAATGGGACTCAGTTGCAATATGTGTGTATTTGCATTGTTGTGCAGAATCTGCTCGTGACCAGGGCTACCTCATCATGCCAGGACCTCTGGAAGTGTTTATGGTAAACACTGAATTATAGTGTAGTTTCAGCCTCAACCTTCAGCTAAATTTTGTGGGAAGCTCAGCCTACTGCCCATGGCCAATTGACTCTTTTCAACCTGAGATCAATATCTCTTCTGAAGAGTTTACTGGTATGACTTCAGTCATGCCAAGTGTGCGCTGAGGTCCGAGCCTGCACTGAGCAGCCTTCTACCAAGACCCCATTATGCATGGCCTCCTACTGTGCTCTTGGTACGGGAACTGACCCTCGCAAAGGACTGGCATTGTTGCTCCCTAAGCTAAGAACCCACCTTTAACCATACCCATGTCACTCTTCAGTGCAAGCCCAGCACTAAGACCCTGCATCCAATATCTCTTAGACAGGAATCACATTGTGCTCATCCTTTAGCAATTTCCTGTATATTCTGGTAACAGAGACTGGATTTTCATGAATCCCTGCACTCCATGCCCTAGCTGTCATTGTGGCAAAAGGGATATCTATAGTGAGTGTTAACGATGATAAAATCTTTGGCACCATGCGTGAGGGCATGAGAAGTATCTTGGGGGAAGCCATAGTTGCGTAGTTCAACATGAGCAGGGCGTTTCACTGCTTTTTTAGGTTTTGCTTAGTAAACATAATGCCCCTTCAGCTGAAATATTTTAAGGTATATTTCATAACAGATAGTATTTGCTCACCTGAATAAAGCACCACGAACGAATCATAACTCCCTAAAAAGGTTTCCCAGAGATGGTCCGTTTCTGTGTAAGATAGTTGTGGGATCCTGAAAACAAAGCTTTGTGTGTGACACATGTTAATTTCACATATACTGCTCACTTATATAGGAACCAACTTCAGAGAGATCAGCAAACTGGTCTAGTTTCCTGTAGTCAGCTCAATCAGTCTGCTTTTCCCTCTTCGGTCGTGGTAATGACACTCCTTTGTGAGTAATCTGAAAAAAAGAGCAGTGGCAGCCTTGATGCAAAGGCGGTGTGTAACTCATTGTGTAAAAGGTTGGGTTGGACTCTGCTTACTGCTTCAGAATAACAGTGACGTGATCAGGTAATTCATATAGGTTTTTGCAATACCATGTGAAAGGCTGAAGGTAATAGGAGGGGTGTTGATTTCTCCAAGGGATAAGTTATTGTCTGGTATAAGGCAAAGTAGTTGAGTTCGAACCAGGAAGTTCAGTGACTGGTGCATGGAAGCAGTCAAACAATATGGGTTGTTTACAAAGTGATGGCAGCAGAACTCTGGGGTAGTGAATGTAGGTGATGGGAGTAAATGCTTTGGAATAATGTATGAAATAACTTGTAAAGTAAATGTTACCGATGGGGGGGTGGGGGGGAGTACAGGGTAGGGTTTGGTTTCAGAGATAATGGAGTCTCAGTGCTGGGCTGGATAGTTGATTACTTTGAAAAGGCTAACAGTGTGCGAGGGAAGGTGGCTGCTTGGTGGCATATAGTTTCCCAGAGTCTATCTGCCTAAGGGTTGGGAAGCAGTTTGTCATGATGGTGGGTATGGAGCATTGGGAGTCTTCCTCTTTCCGGGGTAGAGTGTGCCAGTGTTCAGTCTGCCTGGCAGTGAGAGGAAAAATCAAGCAGTGAGGGTCTAAGGTACTTTTGGTGATAGCCCTCCTGTGGGATGTACTGTCTTAGGCATCACCCTGCCCAAGAGTGGTAGAGCTATCCAGGAGGAGAGGGAAATTGGGATGGATACAAAGGGGAGCGAGAGAAGGATCCTGTTGAAATAGTTGGAGAAGTGTCATGAATAAGCTAGGTGGAAGTAACAATAACCTTTTAACCTCTTAAATGCAGGTGTCGGACAGGGGACTCTCAATGACCTTGGTTTGATCCGTTCCTGTCACAGGCACTAGGCCCAACCACACAAGTGGAGCAACCTTTATATTGCACAAGTGGGGTAATGCTGGGTGGTAAGGATTTTGGGGATTTTTGCAGATTCCGAAAGATTTTATCACAGAAATGTAAGGCACATGCGTGATTTCAGGCTATGTATGAGGTTTGAAGGGCATTGTGCGGTAAGAAAACCTGATGGTATCCGCGTAAGGCACACCACCCTGGAATCCCCTGGTTGTATAATTTTAAAAAATGTTGAGGTTTGCTAGGATTCCCCAGGTCCCGCCTGAGCCAGGGCCCAAAATCCACAGCTACACACATTGGGTAAAAAGGGTCAAGTTTCAGTGGAAAAATGTGATGCGGCCATTTTGCATTTTGGCCCGTTCCTTGTCGCAGGCACTAGGCCTATATAGGAAAAATGGACTATCTCTTTGGAAAATGCCAAAACTGGAAAAAAAAATGGTTTTTTGGTAAGGCTCTGCATGTTCCTGAAAGTTGGGAAGATTGTGACTTTAGACAACAGACCTTTCATTGTTGCCATTTTTAGGGTTAAAAAGACACTTTTTCCCCCCATAAAACTCAAAATGTAGCTATATTTTTTGCCAATTTTCTCGATTCCCCTCCAGAGAATCCACAAATCCTGGTTACCTTTAGACTCCCCAGGATGTTGGATAAAAAGGACACTAATTTGGCGTGAATACCATGTGTGTGGTGGGGGGGTGATGGAGCCCTGAGCCTGAACTACCCCCCAACCCCCCACGCCAAAAAAAGGCTCAGCACTGGTGGGGGGGAGGGGGGGAGCCCCAGCAGTTAAGGGGTTAAAAGACTGGAGAAGAGCATACAGCGCAGCGCCCAGGCCCAATTCTTACACTTCTGGATTCATCCAATGCCATTTCAGCCACATGTGGCAGTCGAAGTGGACAGAGTGGCACCACTCCCCTTGAGTATGGCACCATACCAAAATTACAAACGCCCAAGACACGAAATTGACACCACTGAAACCATGCGCTGGGCCTGGGATGGGCTCTGCAAACGGGCCAAAATAGATGTACTATATGCACCATCAATGCCACTAGCGAATAATCCACTGACTCCACCACTTATGGACAGGATGGCGCTGACGCGCGCACAATCAAAAAAAACTATTACTGGCAGGGACTTGTATCCAGGGGACAAATTCCTAACACTCCAACAAATGTGCAGCTCAACACCACAACCGGTGCTAGACACACTATTATACTACCAGTTACGTGCAACGTGCCGGAATAGGTACAATACATTCCCAAATACCCCTCCGTCACTGCCAGCATTAGAAAACATAATTGTAGTAGAATCAGGCCGAAAGCTGGTGACTCGTATTTATACAATCACACAGAGAGAATCTCCAATCATAGTACCACAATCACGCAGAGCATGGGAGGCTAACATAGGAGAGGATATTACAGACGAGCAGTGGGGCTTCTACTGCAGGCAACTAGAACAACTGTCTCCTAACTATCGTCTTCGGCTAATTCACTTTAAATACATTCATCGTCTTTACCGCACCCGACACAACTACAACGCATGGGGCTGAGACCAGATGCGAATTGCTGGCGGTGTGGGACCCCTCAAGCAACTGTCATACATTTGGTTTGGGAATGCCGGCCCATAGCTAATTTCTGGATGAAAATACTGAGCCACATTAAGGATATAACCAAGCAGACTCTGCCAAGCACCCCACTGGTGGCATTGCTAGGGTTTGTACATGATACCCCAACATCGGTTAGGCGGCTCAAAGCATTGTTGCTGCTGCTAGCAGAAAGACAAGTAGCCCTACACTGGGGTGTAACTCCCCCCCCCCCCCTCCCCCCAACCACAAAAACCTGGATAAAAGACATGACATACTGTAGAGATCAATTAACATGTTATTGGGAGCTTATACCGGCACAATCCCCCCCTAAAGATATATGGTCCCCTTTTACAAATTGGCTCTGTACTGCTGACACGGACGCCTCATAATCCTGCTTGCGTAATGCAGTGTGCCCATAAACTGCAATGTGGGGGTATCCACTGGTTAGACTGGCTGTGTAGTATTGTAACACCAAATGTTTTTTCTCGATTGTGATGTGTCTCCGTAATGTATGCTTTGCATTAAGCAGGTAAACTCCAAAAAGATGGTCTGGGGTTGATGTAACTCATTGGTAAATCAACTGTATGGGTAGCCATATTGCGGTATTATGTTCACTGTTTCTGTACTGATATGTTTATTCATGTGAAATTCTGATCAAAAGAATTAAAAAAAAAAAAAAAAAGACTGGAGAAGAGCCAGGAAGTGGTCATACTGTTCTGGGTACTCCGCCATAGCTTGAGATGATGACCTTGCTGTTATTAAAGAAGGATATAGAAAAAATTGCCTGTCATGAGCAAGGATCGGGAGACCAAACCTTTATGGCCGTAGGGGATTCTAAACGTTTTTAAAAAATAAATGTGATATTTTTAGAAATAGACCTTACCAAAGAGTAGTGTTGTGAGAGAATAAGTGTGTCATTCAGAGACGTTGAAAAAATTGGGTGAACATAGACTTACACTGTCTATTAAAAATCAAGGTTCTACAATTACAAAGAAGGGCTACAACCCAAGAATATTATTGATAAATGGGGACACAATTGGAGTCCCGAATGAGACTGGGTAAATGTTAAGTCCCCCAAGCTTAAAGCAAGACTTTTCAGTTAATCTATCTATCACAGTTGTTCACCTCTCATTTGGGTCAGAAATATATTTTAAACATTATTGCATATTCAATCTGAGTGTTTGTTTCAGTTAATTAAGCAACACATTATATTGTATTATGGCCAGCTTTTGTTACTTGACAATGAATTTTTATAATTCAATTATATCAGATTCCCGTTTTCATTTCAACAATTAATGAACGATCTCAACAATGTTTTGGCTACTAAATGTAATTCTGTGAAGCCTTCTTCAGAACATTGAGGTTATAGGCCATTTAAAAAGAAAGGATGACTCCTCTGGTTGACTTTCCTATCAGCCATCAGTGGTGGCCTATTATTTTTGATTGAACACTTCTTTACGATTAAAAATAGGACTGGTTTTCTTAGATCAGGAAGTAGATACACAAAAAACTCTATTGTATGTGATGTGGGGTTTCACACGTTCCCTAATGTCTTGAAATATTGGTCATTATTTACATCTTGTTTTTAGAAGGAATATGGTTAATTTCTCGAAACATATTTTGGGGACAGTAAATATAACCTATGGTTTTTTTTTCAGTATTTTAGTTAAAACAGAATTATCCTTCAATGCACTGAGGGGGATAGAGACACTGGTACAGAAGCTGGCCCTGATTGAAGGAAGACTATCTTTAGCTGGGCTCTGTGAATATAGCACATCTGAAAGAGACACGTTAGTGACAGAATCCTTACCTTAGAATATCCCCATGCGTCAGGCTGGATCCGGAAAGTTTTGCGTAGCAGTACCCCTGCGCGTCGGTAGGCGGCGTCGTGCGGCTCCGCGTCCGTCGTCGGCGTCGTGATCGCCGGGATGACGTCGTGGCCAGTACTTAGACGCCACCCATGCGCGCTGGCGTCAGTTCTTTCTTTTTCCGCGCCAGTAAGCGCAGATCCGGATTGAGCAGTGCCCCCAGTCATTTTTTGACTGAGTATTTTTTGAGACTTTTTTGTCCAAGTTTTCGAGTCGCTTCGACTCCAAGGTGTCAGTAGGGATGCCCGGCTTCAAGCCATGCGAGATCTGTAATCGCATGATGTCGATTACGGATCCGCACCGAGAGTGTCTCTTCTGCCTGGGGCGCGGCCACGACCCCAAGTCGTGCCCCGAGTGTCGGTCCCTCGCCCCGAAGGCTTTGCGAGAGCGGTCTCGAAAGCTCCTCGAGGCCCGGCACTCGGCTCCGCACCGCTCGAGGTCCCGGGAGAGGTTGAGGGGCCGGTCGCGGAGCCGTCGTCATTCGTCGGGGTCGAAGTCTTCGTCTTCAGGTAAGGCGAAGCACAAGAGGTCTAAGAAGCGTCGCTCTAAGACCTCCCCTCGCCGGTCTCACGACCCGGCCGACGGGTCCAGATGGTACCGGCTCCGGGGGTACCCGAACAGCCGACGCCGGCCTACCTGCCTGTCCCGGGTCCAACGTCGACTCCGGCCGAGATACAGGACTTCCTGTCGGCCATGGCTCGCATCTTCGGGCCTAAGGGTTACCCCAGTGCGCCTTCGGGCCCCAGTGGGAGTCCTCCTTCGGCACCACCGGCGGCCCCGGTGTCTCCGGCGGCTCCGGCCCCGGTGCCGCAGGACCCCCTCGGATCCAGGCCTGGATCCCGGTCGACGCCGGTTGACCTAACAACACCTCCACCGGCGCTGACCTCACCGGTGCCGTCCGAGGCCCCGGGCGGCGCCGTCCCCAGGTTCTCCTCGGAACCGGACACGGAGCCGGATCAACGTCGCTCGACGCCGATTCCGACGCCGATGGGACCTTTCTTCCCTCATGTCCCTCCTCCATACTTTTCACCTGTTTTGGAGGACGAGGAGGACTGGGAGGGGTCGGAAGACCCTCTCACAGCTCAATGTGAGCCTTATCAGGACTGGGCTGAGGAACTGGGTGATGCCAGTGGTCTGGACACCTCTCCTGACCTTGGCATGCTGTCTCCTCCTTCCGTGGCTACGGAGGAGGGAGCAAGTTATGCAACGGTGTTGCGTAGGGCGGCCGCGGCCTTGCACCTCGAGCTCCCTACAGTGGCTGTCAGGACTAACCTCCTGACGGAAGTGCTTCAGCCGGCGGCTACCTCTTCGGAGCCACTGCTGCCGTTCAACGATGCACTTTCTGACGTTCTTTTGGGCACCTGGTCCAGGCCCACCACGGGCTCCTGTGTACAGGAACGTAGCCCGACGCCATCGCCCGGCCCCGGGCGACCCTCTGTTCCTCTCCCAACACCCCACCCCGAGAGCTTGGTTGTCCAAGCCTCTACCTCTCAAACCGCCTTCCCTATGGCTCCGCCGGATAGGGAATCCAAAAACTGGAACAATTTGGGAAGAAGATTTTTCTTCCTCCAGTGCTGGCTTGCGGTCCGTGAACACCGCTTGCCTTTTGGGCCGTTACTCCCACTCTCTGTGGGATTCGGTGGCGCAGGTGCTGCCCAAGTGTCCTGAGGAGGTCCAGGCACTTCTCTCCCGTGCTATTGCGGACGGGAGAGACGCAGCGAAGTTCACTATCCGATGTGGCCTAGATACCGCTGACTCGCTAGGCACATCGCTTGCTACGACAGTGGCGCTGCGCCGTCACGCCTGGCTGAGGACCACTGGTTTTTCGGGCGTTGTCCAAAACACCCTTATGGACATGCCCTTTGATGGTATCCGCCTTTTTGGCAATAAGGCAGACAGCGCGCTGGAGCGCTTTAAGGACTCGCGGGCTACGGCCAAGTCCTTGGGCCTCTCCGCCCCGCGCCCTCCGCAGCAGTCTGCTTTTCGCCCCTTTCGTGGCCACGGAAGGGGCACCCAGTCACGTCCACTGCCCAGCCACCGGCCCGCGCAGCAGGCGCCTTCGCGCGGCCGAGGACGTGGCTCCCGGCGGGTCGGGTAACCAGCGTGCGGGTCAGGCCACCACCTCCGCCCCGTCCGCGGCCTCCTAACCCTCCAAGTCCTTCCTTTCCAGTCCACCGCACGCCAGTGGGGGGCAGGGTCCGCCATCACCTTCCCCACTGGCGCACCATCACATCGGACAGGTGGGTTTTGGACATTGTCCGAAGGGGCTACTCCCTCCCCTTCGAGACTACCCCCCCAGCCATGCCACCTCAGCACCACCGCATGTCGGGGGACCATTTGGTTCTTCTTCGACAGGAAGTTGCGGCCCTCTTGGCCAAGGGGGCCATCGAGTGCGTTCCGACCCCAGAAGTAGGGCGTGGTTGCTATTCCCACTACTTTCTGGTGCCCAAAAAGGACAAGGAGGACATGCGTCCTATCTTGGACCTCCGGAACGTCAATCGCTTCCTCCGGAAGGAGAAGTTAAAGATGCTCACCCTAGCTCAGGTCTTGACTGCCCTCGACCCCGGAGACTGGATGGTAGCGTTGGACTTGCAGGACGCATATTTTCACATCCCCGTCCTGCCGGCCCACCGGCGTTACCTGCGGTTCACGGTAGGCCTTGAGCACTTTCAGTTCACCGTGCTTCCCTTTGGCCTTACCAGCGCCCCTCGGGTGTTCACGAAAGTGATGGCGGTGGTCGCAGCTCATCTGCGCCGGGCAGGGGTTCCAGTCTACCCCTACGACTGGCTGCTGAAGGCGGTCTCGTCCCAGGCAGTCGTCTCCCACCTCCAGACTACGGCCGGACTCCTGCACTCGCTGGGGTTCTCCATCAACGTGACGAAGTCGCACCTGATTCCTTCTCCACAGCTCCTTTTCATCGGAGCAGTTCTGGACACAACGCAGTTTCGGGCCTATCCTCCCGAACGGCGAGTCCAGGATATTCAGGCTATGATTCCGATCTTTCAGCCTCTATCATGGGTTTCGGTACGGATGACCCTGAGGCTGCTGGGTCTCATGGCCTCCTGCATCCTGCTGGTCGATCATGCCAGATGGCATATGCAGGCTCTGCAGTGGGACCTGAAGTTCCAGTGGGCGCAGCATCAGGGGAACCTGTCCGATTACGTCCAGATCTCGGAGGGGACTGCACGACAGTTGCAGTGGTGGCTTTCGAACCGGCAATGGGTCACGGGCAGATCCCTCTCCCTTCCCCAGCCAGAGCACACAGTTGTGACTGATGCGTCCCTTCTGGGATGGGGTGGTCACATGGGAGAGGCGGAGATCAGAGGCCTCTGGTCTCCGGCGGAGTCCCGGCTCCATATCAACCTTCTGGAGCTCCGGGCGATCCGACTTGCACTAAAGGCATTCCTTCCCTCTGTCAAGGGGAAGGTAGTGCAGGTGTTCACGAGACAACACCACCGCCATGTGGTACTGCAACAAACAAGGCGGGGTGGGGTCGTGGATCCTATGTCAGGAGGCTCTGCGTCTCTGGACATGGCTGGAACATCAGGGCATTTTCCTGATGGTTCAACACCTGGCAGGTTCCCTGAACGCCAGGGCGGACGAACTCAGCCGCAGGTGCATGATGGATCACGAATGGCGTCTTCACTCGGAGGTGGCGCAAGGACTCTTTCTACAGTGGGGAGAGCCTTGGTTAGATCTATTCGCCACCGAAGAGAACGCGCAATGTCATCAGTTCTGCGCGTTGGAATTTCCAAGGCGGCACTTGCTCGGCAGCGCTTTTCGTCGCGAGTGGAGTTGCGGTCTGTTGTACGCCTTTCCGCCTATACCACTTCTACCCAGAGTGTTGAAGAAGATTCGGCGCGACCGGGCCCAAGTCATTCTTGTGGCTCCGGACTGGGCTCGAAGAGTTTGGTATCCCGAGCTACTCAGTATGAGCATCGATCCCCCGATCCGTCTGCCTCTTCGGGAGGATCTTCTGTCGCAGCAGCAGGGGACGGTCCTCCACCCGAACCTGTCCAGCCTCCACCTCCTTGCATGGAGATTGAGCGGCGGCAGTTGATTCCTTTCGACTTGCCTCCCGAAGTTTGTGATGTGATTCTGGCAGCCAGGCGTCCCTCCACTAAGGTGGTATACGCCTGCAGGTGGAACAAGTTTGTGGCATGTTGCACAGCAAAGGCTGTGATTCCCCTTGCTGCCCCTCTTTCTGAGGTTCTTCTGTTCCTTCTTTCTCTGGCCCAACAGGGTTCTGCCATGGGTACCATCAAGGGCTACCTTTGTGCAATCTCGGCCTTTCTCAGATTTCCTGATCAGCCCTCCCTTTTCAAGTCCCCTGTTGATAACAGGTTTCTTAAAGGCATTACACACCTTTTCCCTCCTGTTCCGTTTGTGATGCCTCAGTGGGACTTGAACTTGGTTTTTACCTTTTTAATGTGCGCTCCCTTTGAGCCTCTCCATAACTGTCCTCTTCGTCTTCTCACTCTGAAGACAGCCTTTCTGGTGGCTATCGCCTCTGCTCGGCGGGTGAGTGAGCTCCAGGCTCTTTCTTGCAAGCCCCCCTTTCTGTCTGTCCATCCAGACAAGGTTGTTCTTAGGACGCGTCTGTCCTTCTTGCCAAAGGTAGTTACTGCCTTCCACATTGGGCAGACCATCACTTTGCCCACCTTCTTTCCGCCTCCGCATCCTTCCAGAGAGGAAGAGAGGCTCCACCGTCTGGACCCAAAACGTGCAATTTCTTTCTATCTGAACCGCACACAACAGTTCTGGGTGGACGACCAGCTCTTTATTGGCTACGTGGGCGCCAGAAAAGGTCGGGCGGTACACAAGCGGACCATCTCCCGCTGGGTTGTCTTGTGTATCAAAGCCTGCTATTCTTTGGCTAAGAAGGAGCCCCCTGTTGGGCTACGTGCCCATTCCACCAGGGCGACAGCCGCCACCACGGCTTTGGGACGGGGTGTCCCATTGCAGGACATTTGTCAGGCAGCTACGTGGGCCTCGCTGCACACACTTACCAAGCATTACTGCCTTGACAGCCAAGTCCGGAGAGACGGCTTTTTTGGCCGTTCTGTTCTCCGAGACTTCCTCGTCTGATCTTTGTTCGCAGACCCACCACCGGGGTTGGTATTGCTGGGGTATCTATTCTAAGGTAAGGAATCTGTCACTAACGTGTCTATTTCAGATGCACAAGTTACTAACTTGTGTAACGATCTATCTGTAAGAGACAGTAGTTAGTGACAGATTCCTTACCGCCCCACCCATCCTCCCCGTTCTGCGAACTGATTTCTAGGGTTAAGGTCATCCCTTTCAGGGCCCTAGTTTTCAGACACCAGTGTCAGTTTCTTGCATGGCTCTGCGTTTCTGGCGCGGAAAGTCGTGTACAGAACTGACGCCAGCACGCATGGGCGGCGTCTAAGTACTGGCCGCGACGTCATCCCGGCGATGCCGACGACTGACGCGGAGCCGCACGACGCCGCCTACCGACGCGCAGGGGTGTACTGCTACGCAAAACTTTCCGGATCCAGCCTGACGCCTGGGGATATTCTAAGGTAAGGAATCTGTCACTAACTACTGTCTCTTACAGATATATCGTTACACAAGTTAGTAACTTGTGCTTTACTACGCAATGTATTACATCGCGTGCTATTACAACGCGGTTGTTACAACGACTGCATTGTTAGTACGCGATGCATTTAATCGCAAGTCTTTACAATGACTTCCACTAGGGGGCGTGCTGGACTTAGGAATAGTATTATTTACTATTCCTACTCCAGTTTGCGCAACAGTAGGGAAGGTGTTGGAATTCATTCCCAATACCTCAGCGCCCCCTAGGGGAAGTCGTAAAGACTTGTGATGTAAATGCATCGCGTACTAACAACGCGGTCGTTGTAACGACCGCGTTGTAAAGGTATCGCGGTGTAATGACCTCGTTGTAAAGATGGTTTCCCGGCTCTGTAGGGCCCTGAAAATTAATAAAAATATAAGCCTCTCAAAAATCGGAGACCACTGGAATCCTGATTGTTACACCCTGTTGACAGAGTGGAAGCAAGCCGATTCAAAAGATTTCCAGTACAAAGTTTAGGCCTGTAGATTTAAAATTTCGCCACAGAGCACATCTACCCTCAATACAACTAAGTGATCTATCATGAACGCCCAGCAGATTAGTTTAAGTGTGGGTTGGATGGAGTGGGATTTCTTCAAAGGGCCTGAGAATGTCCCACGCTCAGTGAATATTGGATTAGATTGCATCCGGTCACTGGTGGAAATACTAGCACTGACCATCCAGGCAATGCCTACTATGGATTATTCCCAAAGCTAAAAAACTGGAAGATACTCCTGAAATGTGCAGTATTGGGGACCGTGTTGGCAAAATGGTGAGTTTGATTTATTGGAGAAGCGACAGAAATGACCATTTAAGGATATGGAGGAGTGGGCTGTAGAAGATAAAATACATATGGAACTCACTAGAACTAATGAGAAGGAAACAGGAGATTTAGCAGCCTGGAGAGCATAGATACTGGCCAACATAAAAAGTGAGTGATTCAGCACAAGAGAACATCTGGGTAAATACTTTCTGCGTTCAAGAATTGAAGGGCGTAATGTACTGTTCCCATTCGCAAACCAGGATAAGCAAATTGCATACCGACTTGTTTTCACATAGGAACGGAGTTTGCAATGAGACCTATCTACTACTACTCTCACTCGCAGGTGATTGACATCTTGCGACTCCACTGGGATTTGCTGCAAATGCAGGGATATGGGAGGTCTGCAAGGGACAGCAGATTTCCATCTCTGCATTTACATTCCCTAAACGGAAAATACTTTTTAATCCTGCGCCCATAAAAGGGACATGTGCTGCTTTAAAAAAATAAATCCTATTTGGGAGCCCATTGTATGGACCAAGCAGTCGTTCTGTAGACCACCGCTTGCTTCTTACTCCAAACGAGGCTGCCTAATATGATTCCAAACAGGGAAGCTGGGGCAACTTCCCCTTTGTGAATTAGATGGCAGGTTTTCTAAAGCATTTTCTTTCTTCGTGTAGATCCTTCACTAACGAGAAGAGTGAGGGTGTCAGCCTTTTATATTACTGTTCATCTGAGAATATTCCTTGATCAGGTCTTCTATGCATTTAGTGCATTCAGCTGTTGTGACATTGATATCTTTTTGAGAACCAGGAGTGAGGAGGTTCAACAGAGCCCTGTTAACAATGTTACTGTATTTAGTGTTGTGCAACCACATCGTCTATTTTTTCAGTTGAAGTGCAGTTTTCTTGTGGACAAAGATAAGTGTGGAAGGAATCTGAAGATGGTCATAACAAATACGGTTGTTTTCGTTCGCAGTCAGACTATTGTGAGAGGATTAGATCAAGAATGGATCTTTATAGAGTTTCGGATTTTGGTAATGTTGGAGATTTTGTATTCTTCATTGGCATCACCCCAATGCAGATTGAAACCACCAAGAAGGATGTTGGCCTCAGATATGATAAGTTGAGTCCTGATAAATTAAACTCATTTATGAATGTGCTATTTTGTGCATGAATGCACTATCTCTAAGTTGATAGCTGTTGCAACATCTTCTAGAGGATTTTCTGTGGCCTTCATAATGCGGCGGCGAGGATCATTCGTCGGGTGCCCTTCCGACACCATATTTCTCCTCATCTGAGGCATCGCCACTGGCTCCCTGTAGCCAAAAGGATAGAGTTTAAGGCTCTGACGTTTGCCTTAAGAGCCTTAAGTGGCACAGGGCCACGTTATCTTAATCAGAGGCTCAGCTTATACTAACCGGAGCGGACCCTGTGATCTAATCATTTGCGGCGACTCAGCACTCCAAGATATGTCAAAACTCGCAAGGTGGCAGGTCCTTCTCTGTTAGGATGGCTAAGCTCTGGAATGCTCTGCCTACCCATCTTCGCCTGACGGAGACAGAACGGGGTTTCAGGAAGGACTTAAAAACTTGGCTCTTTAATCAAGCCTAGTCTAACTGGCCTGCCTTTTCTTCAGTCTCGCCTCCAGCGCCGTTACACCTCTATTGAGGAAGCTATGCGCTCTACAAATGGCTTTTGATTGCTTGATTGATTCAGGTGCTCCATAGATGGGGGGGCGGGGGTCACACAGTCTTTGAATTCACTCTGTAGCTTACTGTGAGCCACCAACTCTATCACTGGGGATTCTAGATTAAAGACCTTGTTTGACACACCCTGCAGGTATTACTCTGTAGTTTTAAACCTCATTCCTGTGGCCAACAAGGTCTCAGATATTAGATATTGTTTTCTTCATCATTCTACACCTGGTGCTTTGCAGGCCATAAGGAGCTTCCTAAATCAGTAAATATTTTGTGGTGGGGTTGTCACCAGACAAGGATGCAACAGGCTAACACTGTAGTATTCCATCAACAGACTAGGGTGCAGGCCCTGGGCTGAAAAGTACCTTTTCTACCTCCTTCTCTCTGTCTTCCTAAAATGTCTCTTAATAATCTCATTGCACTCTTATCTTCATGTCACCAGCACCTTTTCAGAACACTCACTGTTTGGGTTATATTAGCTAGTCATACCTTGGCTGGCCTGGGCTGTCACAACCATCCTGAGCACCACAGCCTCTTTTGCTGTCTCAATGCCACAGCCGTTCAAATAGTGGGATGGGGTGATGCAGGAGGCCTCATCAGACTGCCCTGCACTCAGGAAGCATGTTGCCTTACTGAAAACATTGTGGCACCTGCTAATTTTCTGCCGGTTGCCACATGGTGCTCTCACAATGCCATCTTGAAGCATCGTATGGCCTAGCAGAAGGGCAAATTGCTTGCTGTATGGTGCCCACCTGTCCCTCATCTTTTCCAGTTACAAAGGGGAAACAGAAATGCCTCCCATGCCCGGAAATATCCAGGAACAGCCACTCTGGCCCCCACCAAGCACCCTATGTGGCCCCGATTGATGGGAGCTCCATCACAGCTCCAAGAAGGTGCGTTGTCTCTGGAGTGCTGTGAGCACTGCCCCCTGACAATGGTATACTTCTCAAGAATGCAGGGCACAAATAGCTCTTCCTACCCTCTGCAAAGTGATGGGCAAACTGAAAGGCAATAATGGTGAATATCTGCATCCACCCAATAAACTCGTAACTTGTGATGCTATTGTCTTATAAGGATATTATACCATATTAATGTGGACATTCACAGGCCCCATGCAACATTAAGGCCACCGCAAGGAGCTGCATTATGGCTCCACCACAAATGTCCACAAGAGGGTGCCAAATTGCAAAAGCTAGTCTTAACATGCATTGTCTTCTTGAGAAACGGGAGCCCCAGAACTGCAAAAATGAATGTGGCTCAGAAATTCCTTGCACCTCGGGTGCATATGTAAGTCTTGGTAAATAGTTACATTTTGTTTTTGTCAATTACATATGTTGTATTTAAGTCCATTCAGTGTCACAACATGTGGGATTTGCCTGTAAAACCTTTTACTGTAACATTTGTTCCCAACTGGCAACTTACCTTTCAAGTATGGCAGTGGTAAGATGGCAACAGAAATGCACCAGTGGCCTAGAAATTAAATGTAATATGTGGGCTTGTCATGACGGGCAAGACATGGAGATGCGTTGCACTGAACCTTTCGATCATACACATCTTCAGGAACAGACGAGGATGGCAGAATGCACAGTGTGGGCACGACCATGGGAAAGGCTATGTATTCCTAATGGACATATCATGCTAAACACGAGTGAAGACAGGCAGGACTTCATGTCCCATGGAATCAAACGACACTCACAAGACTTGCAAATAGGGAGGACATCTTGAATGCTTAATGTATATGTTTCTCGTTATTCATATCATCTTTGCTAGGCAATCATATCTAGTTGCTGCAATGGGGACTTGTTGAATTTCTGAAACCTCGCAAACTGTTTTTCTTGCAAGTAGAAGAAAGACTGCACTAGAGTCAAAGAAGTATGCTAGCACAACTATTGTGTTAAGGGATATAGGCTTTGCCCTTGAAGAAGAAGTCACTTACCTTCGGTAATGCCTTAGCTGGTATAGACTTGATCTAGCCGCAGATTCCTTACCTTAGAATAATCCCCAGGCGTCCAGATCCAGAAATATTTGAGCAGTACCCCTGCGTGCCGGTAGGTGGCGTCATTTGCCTCTGCATTGTTCGCGTCTGCTCCGGAAGTAACCTGCTTGGTACCTATATAGGTGCCACCCTCGCAGGCTGACATCAGTTACTGTTGTGACTTTACACACCAGGATTGAGAACAATGAGAATTGACTACTGGTGTAAAAAACGTAAGTCCTGAGAAGGGTGTCCCTTACACAGCAATCGGTTCGCAGAGCGGCGAGAATGGGAGGGTCGGTAAGGAATCTGCAGCTAGATAAGCGTCTCTACCAGATGAGGCGTTACCAAAGGTAAGTAACTTTATCATCTGATAGAGCCTTCTAGCCGCAGATTCCTTACCTTAGAATAGACACCCAAGCAGTGCCTCCCCAGAGGTGGGTATGCAAAACCAATTTTAAATCAAAAAGTTCTGCAGAACTGAAAGGGTGAAGTGCCCGTCGCAACTGACCTAACTGTCCAGACAGTAGTGTTTGTTAAACTTGTGCAAAGATGCCCACGTTGCTGACTGACAGATATCCAGGACAGGGACTCCACAGGCTAACGCAGTGGTTGCATCTTTAGCTCTGGTGGAATGAGCGCACAAACCCTCAGGGGGTTGCTTTTTGTCCAAGGCGTAGCCGATCTTGATGCAGAGCACTATCCATCTTTCTGCGTAGCATTCCCTTTCTTAGCTCCTACATACCCCACGAAGAGTTGATTGTCCACCGGTAACTGTTTTGTGCAATCAAGGTAGAATGACGATGCTCTTATTGGGTCCAGACGGTAGAGTCTCCCCTCCTCTTTGGGATGAAAGATCAGTTTGATAGCCTTAATATCCTGGACTCGCCACTCGGGAAGATAGGCCCAAAATGCACTGTGCACAGAATGGCTTTGATGAAGAGGAGCATCTGAGAGGGAGTCAGGTGTGACTTCGGCATGTTGATAGTGAACCCCATAGAGTGTAAAAGGTTCACCGTAGTCTGGAGGCAGGAGATGACTGCCTGGGGCGAGCGTGCCTTTAACATCCAATCGTTGAGGTGGGAAAAGACTGGAACCCCTGGCCTTCGCAGATAAGCTGCAACCACAGCCATCACTTTGGTGAACACCCAAGGGGCGATGGTAAGGTCAAAGGGTATCACAGCAAACAAAGTGTTTTGAACCACCATGAACCGCAGGTAACGTCTGTGGGCAGGCAGGATGGGATATGGAAATATGCATCCTGCCAGTCCAATGCTACTCTGCAGTCTCCCAGGTCCAGCGCAGACAGAACTTGCACGAGTGTGAGAATCTTGAATTTCTCCTTTTTCAGGAGGAGATTGAGAACATGCAGGTCTAGGATAGTATGAAGGCCTCCGTCCTTCTTGGCACCAGAAAGTAGTAGGACTAGCATCCACGACCTACTTTTGATGCCGGCACCCTCTCTATGGCTTCCTTGGCCCAGAGAGCCAGCACTTCCTGGCAGAGCAAGGAGAGGTGGTCCTCCATCAGCTGGTCATAAGGGGGTGGCATGGGTGGAGGGATAGTCGCAAAGGGGAGGGAGTAGCCCCTTCGAACAATTTGCAATGGTCCGATGTTACTGACCGCCAGTGGTGCAGGTGATGGGTGCTCATGATGGTCTGATTCCAAACTAAAGGAGTTTGGTCGCTGGGGTGGTGGACTGGATGGACATCTGGCTACCTGTCCCACGCGGTCTGTGGGGCTCCCATCCTCAGCCACGAAAAATCTGGGAAGCTTGTTGGCCATGGTGGCTGGAAGGGTATGGATGCAGTTGAGACACCTTCTGTGGCCACAAAAGGGATGAAGGCGAACTGTAAGTGATGAGGGGCCATTGACGAGTCCAAGGACCTGGTCATAGCTCTGCTAACCTTAAAGTGTTCCAACGCTAAGTTTGCCTCCTCTCCAAAAAGACGTGAGCCATCAAAGACCATTAGCGAGGCTTGGACATTCCCTAAAAAGCCAGTGGTTCTCAGCCAGGTGTAGCACCACAAGGCCACCGACAAATTGGTCTGCCGAGCTAGTCCGTTGTGTTCAGTCCACATCGTATGGTGAACTTTGCTTCGTCTCTTCCCATTCCCAGTTGCCTGGGATACTATGGCTCAGCCCTCCCCTGAGACCATAGGCAGCACTTGCGCAACCAAATGTTTGTTCCCACAGTGAAATATTAAAGCTGTTAGTCACTGTTTAGGCCAAGTTACATTTTCCCTGTGAGCAGGCCTAATTGTAGATGTCATTTTTTACAATTCACACAGGAAAATAGTAGAAATTTGATTTGCTTGTTCTCTGTTTTATCAAAAAGTTAATTCAAAGGTGAAAGTAGATTTTTGATAGATGTACTGGAAAAGTAACTTTTGTAATGTGTACTTCGTATTAATTGAAAGCCATTTGAAAACTAACCAGTTCTTCTGTCTGCCTTTCTTCCATTGACTGTTTCTTTTCTGCCCTGCTTGAAAACAATGTAGCTACTTCAAAAGCCAGGATAGCTATGCCAGTATAACCATTGTCCCTTTAGCTGGGATGAGTCATCTGGGTGGAGAAGAAACAGATGGTATCATAAATTACTTCAGTAACAGTTCCTTCTTTCACATGAAAATCCCAAATTGGGAGCCAAGTGATAAAAATGTTTCACCCAGAGAAATCTCTTAGTTGTTCAACTCTGCCCAGGAAGAAAAGCACTTGGCTCACGAGGCGGGACAGTGGCTGTAGCCAATTTAAAAGAGGTACTCTGGGAAGGTTAACAGTGAAGGGAAACGGAAAGTTTTGCAAAAACAGGTTGAGTTGTAAAGGAAATTCTTCCAGGATTGGACAGGGGGAATTTTGCATTATCTAACTAGTGCTCATTATAACGAGCATTGGCATAGCCAATAGGTCTCGCCTTTGGAACCTTATAAGTATTTAGTTATGCAGTACAATATCCTTGGTGCAACAACATCAACTGTTGCATGGCTAAACACTTATAAGGTCCCAATCTGGTCTCCCATGGAGTGTGCAGTGGCCCTGGAACAATTAAAATGCTCCATTTGCCCACTCTTTTTTTCAAACGTTTCTCTTTGGAAAGAACACTCCTGCCCCCTAACACCCATTTATGTCAATCAGTCTTGCTCGAGATGTAACACTTGCCCCGTAACCTTTACGCCTCACCACTTTTAAATGCCACCAGCCGCCACTGCCCATACATCTCAGGACATGGTCACCGCTGAAACAGATTAAATGTGCTTGACTAGTTATCCGGTGACGTAAGCAAAATGGCTTAAGTAAGGAAGCTAAACAGACCACAATGAAGTCTAAACAAGCACATAGAAAATGGAAATACACAATGGAAATAAAATAAAAAAGCATCAAAGGCCAATGTTTTTAGATCTGCACCAACAATTATGCATCCTCAATTAGACAACAGAGGGGAGAGTGTGAGGAAAAAGAACATCAAGAATGGAAAACAAAATCGGTCTGCCGAATTTTAGGAGGATAAAGGAACATCATTGTAAGATATTCCGTGTTCCCTTCAGTATCAATATTATGATCCGGAATCTCCAGCTCAATCACGGCCATGTTTGTCTCTTTCCACGAGCCACTGAACATGCTAGAAAAGTAGCCAGACTAAAAACAAGGAATTCAAGGACGCGAGTGGTGCGCGCGCCACAGCGAGACATCTGGTTTTAATTATCGCGCCCGTGTCAGGGCACGATAATTGAAACCACATGGCGCCCGTGCGGGTAACCGCAGGGAAAAGGCCATGACGCACGAGCGTCTGGTCAGCTTTTTCAAACCCCCTACATAAAGTCTTCGCTAGAGCAGTGCTTGCGCACTACTCTAGGCTCGACCTAAAAATGGCACCTCAGTGCCAGCTTCTCGACGCATTCCCAGACCTGGAAGAAAACACAAGGAAGAAGAATCTTGATTGATTTCTTGTGGGAAGAAGCTTGAAGGACACTTTTTTTTTATTTTTTATATCTTTATTGATTTTTTCAAAACATAACACTCAGTGCATAATTTAACATCATGACAGATGACTGCAGGGCATATTCGGCACATTTGTACATATCAATACGTGTAACAAACATAGTAACCATACATCAATATACTTCTGTGTGGGATTGCCCGCGCTGTGTACCACTCTGGCCACACAGCGCCTCCATTCTGTCGCAATTACATGAGTTACGAGAACTTGTAGCACTGAAAAGTACATTGCTCCCCTTCTATCAACCAGGTCTGGGTGGTCCCCGAAATCCCAATACCTGAGTTGGGCCATTGCTACGTCATGTGTTGTTGACAGAGTCAGTCACGTCAGTCGCTTTGAAGGCAAGGTGGGTAGTGTAGAGCCCCCAAAAGTTCTTGTGGCGGCTCCGCGGAGGCAGAAGCTCACTAAAGTTCTCAGTCTGTGTGCTGCAGTACAGCATATCGTGTGACCACTGACTCATGGTGGGCGTAGGACCCCGCAACCAACTGATGGCAACACGCCGTTTCGCTAGCAATAGTCCCATGTCAACTAGCCTCCGAATCCCCGGAGGTATCTGCTTAGAGTATCCCAGTAGGGCAATGGCAGGGCCAGGCAGTAGTGGTGTGTCAGTTATTTTCCCTAATTCCTCGAATACCAATTCCCAGAATCTATAGATACCCGGGCAGAACCAGGCCAAATGCAAAAAGTCAGCTGTCTGCGTCGCACATCTCTCGCATGCAGCGTTATCCCTTAACCCATATCTGTGTAACCTCTCTGGCGTGTAGTAAATTCTATGTAAAAATGTAAAGTGGATTAGCCTATGGCGGCCGTTCAAAGATATGTTATGTTATGTTAAAAGCATTTATCAAGCGCACGTTCACCAAAGGTTTCTTGGCGCTGGGGGAGTGAAAAGGTGGCATCAGGAATGGATGGCTTAAGTTCCATACGCCTGTGCGAACAACCAGGTCTTTAGCTGTTTCCTGAATAGAGTGAGAGAGGTCAGAGACCTCATCTCCATAGGGAGCGAGTTCCAGAACAGAGGGGCTAAGACCATAAATCTGGACCCTCCGTGTTTCTTACGTTTAAAAATAGGAGTGACCAAAAGATTCTGATGGGAGGAACGCAGATTGCGAGAGGGGACATAGCGAGAAATCTTAGAAGCAATAGAGGCTGGGCTGTTGCCATGAAGGGTTTTAAAAACAGTACATCCTAACTTGAATGCACTGCGCTTGGCCACTGGAAGCCAATGAAGGCTTTTCATCAGTGGCTTAACATGATGCCATTTAGGTTGCGCAAAAATCAGTCTGGCAGCTTGATTCTGGACCAGCTGAAGGCGTTTTAATTGGTATGCCGGAATGCCGACATAGAGTGAGTTAGCATAGTCCAAGCGGGAGATGACCAATGCCAGAACAACTAAAATCAAGGCTTCCCTGGACAAGAACTTACTGATCTTCTTTATTCTCCGAAGTTGGAAGAAACCAGCAGAGACAACGGCGCTGATCTGAGCTTTCATGCTCAGATCGTTGCTTATCACTATGCCTAGGCTTTTAAAGATATACGTCTTGTGCTAACACAACAATATGACCACATGGTGTCATCTATATTCTGCTGTAGATCCCGTTGCCACTCCAACCTGGCCTTCGTGTAATGATTCGCCCTGTGGGACATTGCCAGTTTGTAGATATTGGAGACCAGTTTTCTGGGGGACTGTGCCTTTATAATGTACGTCAGTTCCTGTATATACGGAGGTTCCTGTAGATCTGCCCCTAGGACGCCCTTCAGCGCGTGCCGCGTTCTATGAAATTGAAACCGGTAAAGCAAATTCGTCCCGGCGCCGTGATGCTCCAATTCTTCCCATTTCCGGGCCCCTCTCTCCCCAAAGAGGTCACCAGCTGCATGTATCCCTAAAGCTTGTAACGCACTGATAACACCTTTGTCCCTACAAGGCGTCAACCAATGACACCACTCAATCGGCATATCGGGAGAATACAAAATCGCTCCCGCTTGCAACTGCAGCAAGCGGCGCCAGGCATGACTGGTGGCTTGTATAGAGTCGAGTATCCCAGTGCGGCGATCAGCGGCTTCGAATAGCATCACCGGGAGAGGCAGTGGAGCGGCCACGATCGATTCTATCTGGATATGCGGGGCATCGCGTGGGCCGTGGAACCAACCATAAGCATGCGCTGCTTGCGCAGCCCTATAGTAAAGATTTAAATCTGGCGCACCCAACCCCCCCAAATGATATGGTAACGTAAGTATCTGCCATTTAATCCTCGCTTGCTTGCCTGCCCAGTTTCAACATTAATGCAGTAAGTCTTTGGAAGAAGGTGTTAGGTAGAACCGTGGGGATATTCGTGAAAAGGAACAGAAACCGGGGCAGCACCACCATTTTCATAATGGATATGCGGCCTAGGAGGGAGAGGGGCAGTCGTATCCAGTTGGCCACGTTGTCCTCCAATTTGCTAATAGCCGTAGCATAATTCTCCCTGAGTACCGTATCCGAATCAGTGTGCACCTGGATCCCCAAGTATTTGATCGCCTCAACAGACCACTGTAGTGGATAATCTGCCTCGAAGGGGGACGTGGCCGGAGTAAGGGGAAAGATAATCGATTTAGACCAGTTGACCCTCAATCCTGACAGAGCACCGAAATGCACTACTTCCCGTAGAATTGAAGAGAGGTTACTTTCCGGGTCTCTGACATATAATAATGTGTCATCTGCATAGGTGGAGACGATGAGCTCATAGTTCGGGAACCTTATACCTTTGTATCTGTGGTATTCCCTCAACGCACAGGCGAGGGGTTCAGCCACCAGTGCATATAGTATAGGGGAAAGCGGGCAACCTTGCCTCGTCCCCCTTGTGATAGGAAACGGCTCAGTCACCAACAAACCTATTTTAATTCTAGCTGAGGGGGGATTATATAACACCTCCACCAGTTGAAGGAATACTGGACCCAGTCCAACATTGCGCATGAAGGGCCACTCGACCGAGTCGAAGGCCTTCTCCATGTCGAGAAAGACCGCGACTGCTTTCGTGTCTGGGCGGGTATGCTGCAAAGCGCCGAACACTGTGCGAAGATTATAAGTGAGGTTCCTTTCCGGGATAAACCCGGCTTGTTCAGGGGCCACTAAGGACCGAGCAAGGGGGACCAGTCGATTGGCCAGGATCTTAGCAAAAATCTTCGTGTCGACGTTAAGCAACGATAGTGGTCTGTAAGAACCACACTCGTCCGTAGGCTTTCCCGGTTTAGGTATTGTGACTATGACAGCCTCTCTCATCGAAGGTGGCTTTGTGCCCGTGGTGCACATATCTTCAAAGAGTGCGGTAAGATGCTGTAGCAAAAGGTCAAGGAACGCCTTGTGGAAGGCAACCGTGAGGCCATCTCCTCCCGGGGCACTCCCAGCTCTCATGCCAGTTAGGGCTAGTAGAACTTCGTCTTTACCCACAGGCCGCATCAGGAATTCACGGTGTGAGTTGGTAAGGAACGGTAATTTAATGTATTGGAGATAATCTAGAATTTCGTCTTCCGTGCCAGTGGAGCGGGTGGAGTGGAGCTCTGCATAATATTGTCTAAATCTCTCCGCGATATCCCCTTCCTCCGTGAGCATATCCCCAGATGCCGCTCTGATTTCCGCGACTTGGGTAGCGGTTCGTCTCTTCCTGAGTAGTAGCGCCAGGACTGCACCCGGCCTTTCGCTCTCGCCATATGCCCACGCCGTGGAGTACTTGCCTAAATGCTTAACCTCCGCGTCCGCCACTTCGTGATATTCCTCCAGAAGTGTCTTGACTTCCTGTGTCACCGCATCATCCGGGTCCACCAGCTGGCGCCGCTCTAGGGCTCCGAGCCGCCTCTCCAGATCAGCCAAACGTTGCCGAATAGAGCGGAGCACCCCCGAGTGTTTGGCAATTGCGATACCGCGAATATAAACCTTGAAGGCCTCCCATACGACCTGAAAGCTGTCAACTGACCCAATATTCGTTGTAAAGAAAGTCTCTATCGCTTCTGCAAGTTCCTCTTTAAAAACCGGATCTAATAGGGATTAGGGAGGGAATCGCCAGGTAAACGGCGGGATGCGCCGTTGAGGAGCGACAATCGTTAATAGAATAGGGGAGTGGTCAGAAAAGGAGCGGGGAAGAACCTTGCACTCTCGCACGCTCTCGCAAAGAGAAGTGGTGGCCAACCAGTAATCAATGCGGGTATGTAGATTGTGATAGGCCGAATAGTGTGTATAACCCCCCTTATTCGGAGAACGCACACGCCAGACGTCCCGCAGATCAAGTCGCACCATAGCGCTCTCAAGCGCCCTGGCAGCCGCAGAGATCCGCCTATCAGGTCCACCCGAGCGATCCAAGCCTGGGTTTCTGATTAGATTAAGATCGCCTCCCCAGAGTAAATGCCCCTCCGTATAATTACCAGCAGCAGACACAAGGGATTCAAAAAATTCTGGGCAATCGTAGTTTGGGCCATAAATATTCACCACTATCAGGTTTATGCCCTTCCCCTGGCATTTAGTTATGGTGTACCTGCCATCCCTATCTGTTACCAGAGGGACCAGAGAATAAGGAGACCTGGGGTTCACCCATGTCAGCACACCCCGAGCATGAGTAGTGAAGCCAGAAGCGTGTACCTTGCCCTGCAATACCCTACTGCGAAACATTGGACTGCTGAGTGGGAGGTGTGTCTCCTGCAATAGTGCTATATCTATATTCGCTCGCTTCAGGTAATTCATAACTTTCCGCAGCTTCCTATGGTCGTTTAGTCCCCTAATATTCCAAGTAATCGCCCTAAGGGTGTCAGTTGCTACTCGTCCATTAGTGTTGCTAGGCTCCCCCATTGCAGCTAACAGAGCTGGATTGTTGACCTGTGTCATGCCGAACAAAATAGTCCCGCAGTCTGTGTGCAGTCTGAGAGGAAACTTGTACAATTAAATACAGAAACACCCCGCCCTTTGCCCCCCCTCCTCCCACCCACAGCAGGCCATCCCCAACTTGGCCGCCATTTACCTTGAATGTACCCTCTGCCACCCCCCCCCAAAAGACAAACTGCCCATCCCAAGTGTGCTTCACACGGAGGCGGATGTTGCTCGCTGAACAGCGTGGACTTTTCAGCCACTATAAGAACCTACTCCGAGCACCATCAAAAAAGGAAAACAGAAATAAAATAGCGTGCAACTACACAACCTATGGGGTCCCCCCATGTGCCCGCTGTGTGTGACCACGCAGCAGCTGTCTAAACAGCACCTCTGGTTTATGTATACAGGCATATGCCACAAAAACAGGCAGGATCACCCCTCGCAATATCACTCTTTAGGGTCCCGGGCGTGGTCCGCAGCCTCTCTGGCGACCTTACAACCACTGTCCCCAGAATGGCCGAGCGACCGCTCCACACTCCGTTGTGGGCAGCACTCCCCGCCCCACGCTGTCTAATATAATGGTGCGCGCATCAGGCCCCAGCTCCCTCCCGGACCCCCCCCCCCCCACATCCCCCTTCCCCCCCCCCACTCGCCCACCCAAAGCTTACAACTAGACAGTACTTATCGCCAGCGGGTATCATGTGGTATTTCAGTCTTGCTCGTTCAGCTGTCCCCCCGCTGCTTCGTCCAGTAGTTGGTGCTCCGGGCTGCAATGCCGCTCCTTGGACCAGTCTTTCAGAGTCTTCTGCAGCGCCCTAGGGTCGGTAAAGAAGTCCGAGCGGCCCTGCCGGTTCACTCTGAGTCTCGCTGGGTACAGCATGGCGTCGTCCAGCTCAAGTTCCCCCAGCTGTTTCTTCAGGGGTGTAAACTGACGGCGAGCCTCTTGGACTCGAATGGTGAAGTCCGGGAACAAGGAAATTGTGGATCCTTCGTAGCGCAAGGGTTGCTTTTCTCTAGCCGTCTTCAGAGCAACGTCTCTGTCCCGGTAATTAAGCAACTTAGCGATAATCGGCCTTGGGGGTGCTCCGGGAGGAGGGCGCGGGCCCAACGATCGGTGCGCCCTTTCGACAACGAACATGGCTGAGAAAATGCCATCCCCCAAAAGTGTAACCAGCAGTGTTTCGATGAAGCGCTCCATATTAGCAGTGGGAGTCGTCTCCGGCAGGCCAGTGATCCTGAGGTTAGATCGCCGAGAGCGCGCTTCAAGATCTTCAGTTTTGTCTTGCAAAACGCGCAGGACTTTGCCAAGCTGTTTATGTTCAGTGTCTAATGTGGTTTGGGCTTCCTCCACCTCTGTGATCGTCCTTTCAGACATGTCCAGTCGTTCGGTGTGTTTATCCAACCTCTCCGCCATGCGGTCCATGCGATACGTGAGTGCGTCCATCTTGGTGCCCAAAGTCGAGATGCCGCCCTGCAAACTCTTCTCCATAGCTATCAGCATACCTCGAATATCTGGGGGAGACTCCTCAGCAGGCCGGTCCCGCCCGCCGCCTCATCCATGGATGCGTCGCGGGATTTCGACCGCTTGTGGTCGAAAGATAATTTTGGCTGTGTGCGATCCACTCTCCCCATTGTCACCACGCGGTAATACCAGCGTACGGTCAGCCAATATTCCAACGTCGCAGGGGGCTGCGTCCCTCTGTGGCAGCGTGCACTCCCAACAATCGTCGCCAGAATCTCGAGGCGGCTAGGACCTCAGCAGTGCTTGGCACCGTCCGCTCCGTCCTGCCCCAGCCAAGCTCAGCACGCCAGGGGCAGATTCACGGATCTCTAATATTCCGGCTAGGTCGCGCCGGGTCAAGCGGGCCGCAGCCGGAGGCCCCCGCCGCAGCAGACCCTCTCCGCCACGCAGCCCAGGACCGATCTGACAGCCAACCGCTCACACCCCACAGGTACAGTCCCCAGGGAGGGTCACAAGAAAAAGTCGCCGGGACAGATTCTTCGTAGCCTCTTCTAAGCTCCCAGGCCAGCTCTACCACTTCAGGGCTACCATCAGGAAACCCGGGTCTGACGGAGCGGGCAAGGCAGCACTCTGCCGCAGTCTCCCCGCCGGGCTCACCTCGCTCCTGCCGCAGGTCCGCTTCAATGTGCGCCGGGGCCACAATCAACACCAGTCCCCCACCTTCAGAGCCGTGTCCGAGGCCTCCGCCGCAGTAAATGCCGGGTAAGCACACTCCGGCCGGCAGTCTCTATGTAGGGAGCGGGGCCAGCGAGCCCGGTTCCGGGTATAAACACAGCAACACTCTTACTTGTTCCAGCCACCGCCGTCCCCTCCGGCTGTTGAACTCTTGTCCTCCTTCACCTCCGGAGGCCCGCACTCTGCCAGCAAGTGTCCCAGGCACACCACCAAGCTGCAGGGGCACGTTCCCTCCTCTGCGTCAGCCCCCAGTGTGCTTCCGCGGGAGTGATGCTGGATTCCGGCAGGGCAGCAGGCCCGGAGCAGCAATTCTCAGGTGGCTCTCACGGGCACCACCGCCTCTCGCCTCACGGGCGTCTGTGCGTCGCTCACTCCCCCACAGGCAAGGCCTCACCGCCTCGGGTCCCGGTATCTCTTCTGTATCCTGCTGCCAGGGGCAGAAAAGAGCGCAATCTGCTCCGCGGGGGCTCCGAAGTCCGGCGGGCGCCTACAATTCTTCCGGTGGCGATGCAGTTGCAGGATAATTGAAGGATGGTACGATGGTTACTCGGAGCTCACAGCTCAAGCGGCCATCTTGGTCGCGAGCAAGCTCCGCCCCCCAAGCTTGAAGGACACTTGCTCTCTACTTTCATCCAGGGACAGTAACTGCCCTTCAAAGGTCAGCTGGCTCGCCTTCTGTTCACTGCCTAAGGGACACAAAAGGCTGAAGAAGGGTTCCATTATGTGTGGAAAACCAGCTGCCCAGTGAATTGTACTGGATCTGCATGGAGGGAGGCCTAGGCCCTACAACCTTCCTTGAAGACATGGGTGCTTAGGAGAGACCAGGGGTGGCTTCCCCAGCATTCACTGTGATGCTTCACTTCAGCAGGGAGTAGTAGCAGACAGAACTGCTTCACTGCTTGAGCTGTGACTATAGTCTGTAGAAGACCACCAGGAAGACTGAAAGCATTGCTGCGTTTCAATGTGGAAGATTACTGACTTTACCAGACCTCTTGACCTCTGTGAGGCAGACAGGTTGCTGGTAACTTTATTTTCTGATGCAAAAGCAGCCTGTGGTGGCCATTGTTTGAGTAATGCACTTAGACTAACAGCACCTTTTACACCCTCATTGTCTTTTGACCATTTTCTTGGCTTTGTTTTTAATTCATACTTTAAAATCCATATGCCTAGTTCCCCTGATCCCTTTTAAATCATTATTGTGGCATTTTGGATATTTTTTCTTGCTTTGCTTGTAAATTTATTTGGGAATTGAATTGAATTGTGCTTCTAACTTTAATGTTGTTTGATACAGATTCAACTTCACACTAATTTCTATTGTGAATTGCCTGTTGCTTGTATTGTATTGTATCGTAATTGCATTTATATAGCACTTACTAACCCTGACGAGGCATCAAAGCGCTTTTTTGGCGAGTAGCACGCTACTCCGGACCCCATAAAGGATAAGTGGTGAATTAGTATAGTGAAAATATAAAACAAATTTGAGTTGTGGATATGTTAGTCAGTTATTTGGATTGAGAAGGATAGTGGAGGGATAGAAGAGAGAAAAAGGTTTGCATTTATATAGCGCTTGCTACCCTTGATGGGGTGTTGAAGCGCTTTTTCTGTGAGTAGCACGCTACTTCGGAACCCATAAAGTGTTAGTGATGAATTAGCATAGTGAAATATGAAAGTAATTTGAGTGGTGGATATGTTAGTCAGTTATTTGGATTGAGAAGTATAGCGAAGCGGTAGAAGAGGTAAAAAGGTTTGCATTTATATAGCTTGTATAATAGCTATGACCACTTAAGCCGAGTTTATCGTTGAACTGTGTTGTGACCTAACCAGATTGTGTTATACGTTATGTGTATCTCCTTCTGAATTAAAAATCTTCTTTCTGATTCTAATTCTGGTTGTCTGACTATATTGAAGAAGGATGTTGGCATAATATAACCTTTGGAATGCTGTGGGCTGAAGGTAAGTTCAGTGTAGAACATCTGGTTGAACAGTGGTGCCAGTTTGAGAGAACACGTCTGTGTCAGGAAATGCGATTTGTTTATCGTGTACTTTGATACATTAAACACACATTTTTTACCTTTGCTGCCAAAGAATTCACCACTCCCCGAGAACCAGCTCCCAAGTGCACAAAGATGGAGTGAACTGCGTGGAAATCAGGATATTTGCAGTCAGGCTGGTTCTCTGAAAAGTCACTAGGTGTGAGGCAGTCACCTCCATGGCAGGTGATACTTGCATTTCTCATCCAGTCTTGTAGTAGTAGACAGATCTTAAATATTGCTCTTCATGGGGTGGAGATTTGCAGTGTGTGGGGGGATATCTTGGAATGCACAGCTCCTATTTGTGAAGAAAGTAGAAGTTGGCAACAACATTTGGAATCAAAGCCAATCCTGGGTGTGCTGTTTTTCTTAAAGCTTGACACTGTCTATCGCCCTCGCTAATGCTCCACGCTCCCTGGTTGCTTTCTCGTCTTGCTCAGTAAACCGTCTGTTTTCTTTGATGGTCAGAGGAGATCAAGATGTAATGTAATGTAAGTAACACTTTTATAGCGCGACTGCCACCCAACGGGTATCCTGGCGCTGAGATTACCAATAAGGGACACTGTGCGTAACTGAAAATCAAGTCAGAGGGACTAAGAATTAGTTTCTCGGAAAGAGTCTGGTTTTCAGTTCCTTCCTAAACCTCAGCAAAGTATTACTTTGTCTGATCTCGATAGGCAATGAGTTCCAGAGTCTGGACGCTACAAGACTGAACGATCTGCCTCCTAATCGAGCCTTGTTAAAATGTGGTGAATGCATTACATTGTAAACTAGGAAAGTGCCTTGATTTTTGAATCTGCATACTATTGCCATTTAGTGAGTATTGCCAAATGGGACTAACAACAACAACAAAAACTGCATCATTTTTGTAGTTCATGAAGTAAGATCCACTCCTTGGAACATTTAGCATACATTAGTGTTGTGTTGCATTTATTCTTCTAAGTGCAGTCCATATAACCTACATAGTATCTTGAAAAGATTTCATTTTTTTCTAAAGTGAACCCAGTAGAAAATATTTCGGTGTAAGTGCTGTCTGGTCTGTTCACATTATAATGTGTTGGAATTTGTATAGTGCTTTCAATAGTCCATGTGAGGCCTGAAGCACATTCACCTATTAATAAACATTGTGTTTCTGCACATCGCTGCTTGTAGTCCACCCTTTAAAATAGACTGTTGTCTGTTCTTCCTGCCCCATCAGTTCTTATTGTTCAGTAGGAACATATGTGAGGTGACCCGTAAAAGGGGCATCTTTGTTAGGTGAGGATGTAACCTGTTATTCTTTCCCTTACCTGGGCACTATCATTGTGATGGTTTACTCGCTTTGGCAGCTGAAAGAGATCACCACAGATGTTTGGGGAGTGTCTCTTTCTGGTCAAGAAAAAAACCAACATATTCTAATGGGCCAGACCACCATGGTAGATTTCTAAGGACAAACATTAAATACCTATCCTTCTTTTGAGTTATAATGTAATGTAAGGTGGATTTGTAGAGTGCTGCTTGTTACCAGTGAGGGTATGCAGGCGCTGAGTATGTGAGTGTAGGCATGTGACGAGGCTGGGCCTGAGTACAGGCAGTCTCAATGGTCCAGCTAGAGGACTAATTGAAAAGCCAGGTCTTCAGCTTTTTGCGAAATTCAAGAAGTGAGGAGGAGGCTCTGATGTGTTGGGAGAGGTCGTTTTAGAATTTGGCAGCTTAGTAGGAGAATGATCAGCCTCCTGTTCCGCTTCTGTGGAGGCAGGGTGTGTGTGCGAGTGATACTGAATGAAGTTGTCTGGTGGGTTGGCGGAAGTGAGGCCGGTGAGTGAGATATGCAAGTCCCGTGTTGTGTAGTGACTTGAATGCTTGTGTGAGAAGTTTGAACTGGCAGCGCTTCTGGATGGGGAGCCAGTGGAGCGCTCCAAAAGTGGTGTAGTGTGGGAGGTCAAGTATGAGTCTGGCGGTGGCTTTTTGGTTTGAAGTCTGTGTAGGAAGCTGGCTCTGTATATACCATACCAAAATTAGGTATAGTGTGCATAGAGCCCAGTGGAACCCCAAAGGTAGGCAGAGGTAAAAGTAGATAGCACCTTACTCTCTATTTGTGGTAGTGTGGGCGAGCAGTAAGGCTTTATCAGAGGGTAGTGTTAAGCATTTGTTGTACACACACAGGCAAGAAATTATATCACACACTCAAAGACTGAACTTCAGACCAATTTGTTTGTATCAAAAATATTATTTAGTTATTTTATTTCTAGAGCCAAGCCTGGTGTAGGTAAGTGATAATAATACTTTGCAAAATCTTATGCAGTGATTTACAGTTGAATGCAGGTTCAAATGCAGTTGTTTGAATTACAGGTAAGTGAACAGTTCGAAATTACTTTTTAGTTACTTGACAGATTACTGTGTACGTTACTTTTTAGATTACTTTTGATAATCAGTGTGATATGCCTAGATATCACACACAGACATCTCCTAGACAAAAGGTAAGTAATACACTTTTAGAACATAAGAAGTTTTCCAATGTTTCATAAAAACTAACTCCACACTTAGAACAATTTTCAAGAAAAGCAGTCAATGCAATCCTATGGGAGGAAATGAAGTTAACGGTTTGCAGGTAAGTTCTTATTTGTGGGAGTTGGTATTCTGGGGTTAGAACCAGGGTTCCCCCAGGGTCGAGGATGCACTCTCAGAACACCCTCAGCGGCACTACGGCGGCTGGGTGCAGAGTGCTGAGGCCCAATGTTATCCAATGGTGGATAGGGGGCCTCTGGTTCGTGGCTGCTCACGAGCAGGCCACAAGGTTGCAGGAGCAAAGCTCCTGGTGTTAGGCTCAGGGCAAAGGGGGATCCGAGTTAGCACACAAGGTGCACCCGCAGGGGCGGCTGGGTGCAGGGTGCTGTTTTGGCATCTGGTGCCCTGTTGTTTTCAATGGGAGTTGCCGGTTTTGAATTTTGGCTGCAGGCTCGGTCCAGGAAGACTTCCGGGAGGAACCAACTGCTGGGCAGGTAAGTTGGAGGGCTCAGGGATGTAGGTGCACCTCTGGGTCTCTTCTCCAGGGCGCAGGGCGGCTGGATGCAGGGGTGTCTTTTGAGGTCGTATTTCACCTTACCGGGCCTCTCGCCGTTGGGGGGGGGGGGGGTGGGGGGGGAAGGGAGAGGGAGGTCTCCGTGCAGGGGCTGCAGGCGACGCCAGGGAGTCCTGGAGGGGTCAACCCATGGTGAACACGGACTCTGGAGCGTTGGGAGACCTCGCTGGGACCGGTGGGCCACCCGGATTCGGGCCGTAGGCGTCGGATGCAGTAGTGGTTTCTGGCTCTGAGTCTTTCTTGGCTGTTTCTTTTGAACAGAGCTGCTGTTCACAGGAGATCCGGTCTTTGTTGAAGACAGTCAGTCCTCCCAAAGGTTCTGGAGGTCGCTGGCTGCAGGACAAGGCGATTTTTGACGCAGGATCTCTGAAAACTGCAGACGGGCCGGTAGGGCTGGGGCCAAGACAGTTGTTCTCTGCAGTCTCCTCTTCTGGGCGTCTTCTTTCATCCTTCTTCTTCGTAGGTTGCAGCAATCTGCCTTCTTGGTTCAGGGCTGCCCCTTAAATACTGTATTTAGGGGGCGTTTTAGGGGTCTCGAGGTCAGTAGCCAATGTGCTACTGACCTTAGGGTGACTACACCCTTGGTGTGCTCACCCCACGTGGGGGAGTGGGCACAATCCGTAATCCTGATTGGAGAGTGCCTGCCATCTGCAAGATGGCGGGCACTGAAGAGTGGGCTTCACCTCGCCTCACCCACCTGAGGGGTGGGGTTGGCAGAGGTGGGCACACCTTCTGGGCTGTGCTAATTTTTCCCGCCTGTCTCGCAGCCGAAAAGGAGGGGAGACCGGAAGGGGGCTTGCTTCTGATAGCAGGAGAGGCTGGGGGTCGCGTTACAAATGCGGCAAGGCCTTTGAAGCTCCCCTGCCACAGATGGCTCTTCCTGGCCTGGGGGGGGGTGTGATCACCACCGCCCAGGAAAGGCTTCGTTTCTGGGCTCAGCGAGCGAAGGCTCCCACCGCAGGGGTCCAGAAACATGTCTCATGGTGGCAGGCTGGTGTTTACCAGTCAGGGAACCCACCAGAGGCTGGTCATTTTTCAGGGGGCATCTCTAAGATGCCCTCTGGGTGCATTTTTCTTTAAATCCCACACTGGCATCAGTGTGGGTTTAATGTGCTGAGAAGTTTGATACCAAACTTCCCAGTTTTTAGTAAAGCCATTATGGTGCTGTGGAGTTTGTAATAAACTCTCAGCACCATATACTCTTAATGGCATTACTGCACTTACAATGTTTAAGAACTGGTCCAGACACTGTAGGGGTACAGGGCTCATGCACCTGTACCCTCACCACTGGTATAGTGCACCCAGCTAGAGGGGTGGCTGACCTATGCCAGGGCAGTGGTTTGTAGGCATGGCACACAGGGATGGGTGCCATGTCGACTCGTTACTTTGTTTTGCACCAAAACACACAGCCTGCAAAGGCAGTGTGTGAGTGTAAAGGTACAGGGCCTCTAAGGGTGGCACAATACGTGCTGCAGCTCTCTTAGCGGCCTTCCCTGGCCACAGTCCCCTTGGTACCCATGGTACCTTTTACAAGGGACTGACATGTGGCCAGAGAGGTGCCAATTGGGGGTACAAGGTACAGTTTGGGGGAAGAACACAGGCCCTGGGAACCTGATTGGGAGGGACCCAGGGCACCTCAAGGCAAAATGCATCAGTAGTCAGGCAAAACATGGGGGGGTTACTGCAACAGAAACCCAGCTTCCTACAGTCTGTGAAGAAGATTTGTTGGGATGCTGGTGTAGAGTACGTTTCCATTGTTAAATCTGCTTGTGATTAGGGCCTATATGATGGTACGTCTAGTGTCCTATAGGAACCACTTGAAGATTTTATGTAGCATGCGGAAGATGTGAAAACTTGAGGAGGTGAGGCCGTTGACCTGGGACTTCATGGTCAGATTGGTGTCCATTATGAGACTTAGGTTCCTAGCTTGGTCAGTTCGGGTGGGTGTGGGTCCAAGTTTGATGGGCCACCAGGTGCAGTCCCAAGGTGAGCTCTTATTCCAGAAGTTCAGCACTTACGTCTTGTCTGTGTTTAGCTTGCTTTTTCTGCAGTCCTGCTGGAGAAGCGCACAATAAAGACATATAAACGTGCATTCCAGATTCCAAGTTCAGCCTCCCCAGCCCAAGTAAGGTTAGAATTTGCCCCAGTAAAACAATCACTAGCCAGGCAAGGGGCCTTCGTGAAGTGCTGCCATCGATTGCGGAGTGCCCTGGAGGGGTCGCTGGCTAAACTAGTCTGGGCAGAGTTAAACCTGACAAGGGGGAAAGGTCAATTTGCCAAATACCTGCTGGAAAGTATACATAATTTTGGTATCCAAGACGGTAAACATCCATTAGTACGCTGCTGTTACACCGCGTACCATTACTTCGCAAGCGTTACAACGCATGCGAATTTACAACGCGTAGCCTTTACTATGCAAGTTGATACATCGCATGCGTTGTAACGCTTGTGAAGTAAATGCTATCCACATCGTTTTGTGGAAACGGACGCGCTTCCGTTTCATCACAACGACGTGCAACACTGACGACGCAGGAAGCTGGAGAAGACAGGAACTGAGGAGAGAGAGGTAAGAGGGGCTGTGTAGTTTTTAAGGGTTTAGGGTAGGGGGAGGGTCGTGCAGGGGGTAGTCTTTTTGGTTTAAGGGTAGTGTAGTTGTGTTTGTGTAGTGTAGAGTAGTGTATTTGGGTTTAGGGTAGTGTCCGGGGTCTTGCAGGGTAGTGTTTGGGAGTAGGGACAGGAATGGGGTAAGGGCAGTGTCGTGCTGGGGGTAGTGGTTTAGGGTAGTGTTGTGGTGTTAGGGTAGTGTTTTAGGGTAGTGTCGGGGGGTCGTGCAGGGTAGTGTTTCAGTGTAGGGATCGTCTTGGGGGTAGGGGCAGTGTCGTGCTGGGGGTAGTGTTTTAGGGTGTAGTGTTGTGGTGTTAGTGTAGGGTAGTGTTTTAGGGTTTAGGGTAGTGTCGGGGGGGTTGTGCAGGGTAGTGTTTCAGTGTAGGGACCGTCTTGGGGGTAGGGACAGGGTCGTGCTGGGGGTAGTGTTTTAGGGTGGTGTTGTGGTTTTTGTGTAGGGTAGTGTTTTAGGGTTTAGGGTAGTGTCGGGGGTGCGTGCAGGGTAGTGTTTGGGAGTAGGGACAGGAATGGGGGTAGGGGCAGTGTCGTGCTGGGGGTAGTGATTTAGGGTTTAGGGTAGTGTCGGGGGTGCGTGCAGGGTAGTGTTTGAGTGTAGGGAGCGGGCTGGCGGAGGGTCGTCCAGGGGGTAGTGGTTTAGGGTAGTGTAGTGGTGTTTGAGTAGTGTAGGGTAGTGTAGTGTTTGAGGGTTTGGGTAGTGTTTTAGAGTGTGATGTGTAGGGTAGTGTATTTAGTATTGGGGGTTTTTTGACATTCAAAAAAGGGGTTAGGAAAAATAAGCGGGGTACATGTCTGTTTTTATTACTAGGCAAGTTTTTAGTTCGCATACATTAACAATTGCAATGTAAAGATATGCGAACTAAAAACTTGCGTAGTAACGGTATTTGCTAAGTAAAAACATCGAAGTAAAAAGCTGCGAAGTAATGGTATGCGACATAACGAGTCATATTCTCCAAGACTTATGGCAACTGAACACCACAGGCTATACCTTTAACAAATATATGTGAACAAATGCATACAGCAGAAAAGCAGGTTGGAAGATAAAACTGCACTGGTAAAACAATCACATGGGTGGTTAGTAATACATTTATATGACTCAAGCAAGGAACAGCTCAATTTCTAGCCTGCTTTGTCACTGACCATCAAGCGGGAAATGATTAGGATGCATTTTGGACGCCTCCCCCCACCCTAGACTTCGTTCCAGAGCAGCAGAAGGAGGCCCAACCCAAAGATGCACTGTGCCGCTTGTGTCTTCAGGCAAAAGAAACATTTATACATGTACTTTGTGTGTGCCCAAACATGCTAGTATACCGGAGGTCACTGCTTCACAAGGAGTTTTTAGCCTTAGAACCTGCAGGACGGCGGCCGTAGAGGCTTTAAATCCAAAGAATTTTATGTAGAACATTCGCATTGGTGCAATTTTTAGCAACTTTTAACAAACAGATTGAAATTCTAACTTGAATGCCATCTACGTTTTAGAAAGGAATATATACAACACTTTCAACTCGCTATTTGCACAGTAAATGTTTCCCTTGCTGTTTTAATGGATGCACTAGGCACTTTAGCCTCCTTGGCAGATAGGTTCGTGTTAACAAGTATGTCCTTTTTAGGTCGAGCCTCGAGTAGCGCGAAAGCGCTGCTAGGCGAAGACTTTATGTAAGGGGGTTTCAGAAGCTGACCTGACGCTCGTGCGTCGTGGCCTTTTTCGGGCGGTTACGCGCGCAGGGCCGACATCTGTTTCCATTATCGTGCACAGACGCGTGCACGATAATTGGAAACATATGCCGGCCGTGCGGGGAAAAGGCCATGACGCACGAGCGTCTGGTCAGCTTTCGAAAGCCCAGGCTGCCGCGCTCGCTCGCCCCCGCGTTTCGATTCCGTGCTTGTTAGATGGTACCTTTGGAACACGTAACTTTGTCTGGTTTCTTCTTTTGGTGCGTTAGAATTTCTGTAGAGTCTCTATATCTTAAAAATACACATTTAACCTCCACAGGGTTATTCAGTTTCATTATATCTACCTAGTTCGTCAGGCACTCATGAACTGCTTCCAAGATTTTCTGAGCTTCCGGCATGACCCAGGTTTTGCGAGGACTGCAACTCCCAGCAAACCCGTCTCTCTGCAATGACTACGACTCCCGGCTTGCCCCGTTGCAAAATGGCTACCTGCTGTCGGGTCGGAAAACGGTTCCAGCAAGCGGCAAGAAACCTGATGTCCGCAAATGGACCCCAGCTGTCACTGGAGTTACGAAGCGAGCTAGAGAAAGCGCTGAGAGGTGACCGGCCCGGCACAGTGTCCTTCAGAGTTCTGCAGGAGTTGCAGAAGACGTTACAACAGAGCGGTGAGGAAAGCGATAGGAAGCTAGCTTAGGGGACGTTGCTGAAGGAGACTAGAGTAAAGTGGATGTGGTGTATGACTTGAGTTGGGGCCGGGCTGTGGTGTTCGGGGGCTGTTGTAGGACTTTGGTATGGATGAAGTGCTAAGTGAGAGGGTGACCACCTGGCATGGAGACAAATTCTGGGCAGTGACTAAAAATTCAGGACAAATTCAGCTCGAAAGTTCAGTTTTACGGACACATACAAGGATGCCACTCAATATTATCAAAGTATCTAAATAGATGGCCGACACGAGTACAAATCAAAATAGATGTATGTTCTTCGATTTGTATAATACATAGTTTTAACAAAAAAAAAACATATGTATCTTGGCGTATTTAAAAAAGAAAAAAATAGCAAACATGCACACTGAGCAAAAATGTAATTGTTGATCTAACGGACAGTTGTCGCAGGATTTCATTCTCTTATCATGAATGTAAGTAGCACAGACAGTGCTTTTTGCTGCAAATGAAATCATTGGCAGTAGCACTATTAGTTTTTGTTTTTGAAAGCGTACTTTTTTTAAAATTAGAACTGACCTTCTAAGGAATTTCTTTGTTGCCCAGCGAAAAGAAATAAAACTATGCATGATTATTTCATATTAACCTGAATTTTCAGTTGCTACATACACTGTGCCGCTCTGGCTGGCAGCCTCTTTCCCAGCCAATGGACTCTATGGTCTGGATGGCAGCAGGCTGTCTCTCCATTCCCTCTGAGAGTTCCCTCACTCGTACATAAGGTCCATATCATTGAGTGGCAAGCTTTCTCCACGTTACCGGTAAGTTCCAGTTCATCTGATCTCCAGAAGCTACTTGCCCTCTGTGTGCCAACCCCCCCCCTCCCACACATTGTTCCCACCAATGCCACTGTTTGTGTACAGTGCAATTGTGCTTACTAGATAAGTATTTTAGGCCCTCGTCTGTTGGAGATTGTGTCTCTACTCTCAGAGACGTCTCCCGTGGTAGGGGATCTTGTTTTAATCGAAGGGTTCTCTTGTAATAAAAATTTACTTTATGAAAAAATTGGGGTACTCAGCCTTACTTACTTCCATAGTGATATAAAGGTTTTTAAAAGTTACCACAGTGAAGTCATGTGTTTAATAGAAGGAGGTGAGCTAGAAGATAGGATAGAGCAATTGAGCATGAGGCATTGAGGAAGAAGCATGTATGCTATTTTTGTCCACCAAATAATTCAATTAGGCGCTAAAGTTTAATAGCTGCAGTCTGTAATAAAACATTAAGAAGAAGATTGCAAAAATAAAACCTCTACCTGAGAGATTAAATGGAAAGTGCTCAAGGACATAAAGGTATCAACATAATTGTGCTGATCCAGTGCGGTGTTAACTGCAATTCTAGGGGTGGGACAGTGAACCCAATGGACAGTAGACTATAAAAAAAAAACAAGCATTGGCATAGCCAATAGGTCACGCCTTTGGGACCTTATAAGTGTTTAGCCATGCAACAGTTGATGTTGTTGCACCAAGGATATTGTGCTGGATAACTAAACACTTATAAGGTCCCAAAGGCGAGACCTATTGGCTATGCCAATGCTTGTTGCAATCCTGTCATTGCTTCATCAAGCAGCTTGATGACGTACACATTAAAACCAATAAAAGTATCGATGATATCGGTGTATGGAAAAGTCTGCTAAATACTATGAATGTTATAACAAGTGCACTAGACTTCCACTCAAATAAACTAGAAATTCAGGTGGATCTTTTAAATACTTTAGCAGTCTATGTGGCCGGTATTGACACAAAACTACAAAACCTGACAGGATTGGTGGTTAAGGCCCAGACCGAGGTTAACGACCAACTGATAAGATGCACATGTTCTCACATTCTGGATAAAATGTCTGATCTCCCAGAAATTGTAGGTTCCCTTGTGGATGAAGTTAAAAAAACAACAAGATATCCTGCTCTGGATCGCAATCTGGTTTGCTTTAAGAAAGGAAGTGATAATGAACATAGTGAAAACAAGAGTCAGCAAGAAGTTTGGACAAAGGTGGGTTGTGACAACCCTGGATCTCTAAAGGAGGTAGAAGGGGTGGACGAGGCTAGTCCAGATGGATTAGAAGGGGATAGTAATTCACCGATTATCGCCAAACCACAGTGCCTAAGCTCAGGGGATAGTCTGAGCGATTGCCCTCAGTTATCTAAACGTTCAAGGAAAAGGTTGCGGAAAGCGCAGAATAAGGCCAGGAGGTCAGCCGCTTTGGTAGCTATAGTAGCAAAACCAAAGGATTATTATTCTATATTTAAACCATTGGTTAAGAAATGTTTACCTCAGGCTGGTGTCAGGGTAGATGGAGATTCTACTTCAGTTCTGCCGGCCCTAATAAGGGATAATGAGCAGGGTCCTGCAAATTGTAGTAATAATAATGTTTTTAAACCTGATGCTATAGTCAAATTGGATTTGGTAGTTACCAATGATGAAGGGGTGACTAGGCAGGACAATGAACTACAGGGGTTTGGTCATTTGCATAATGTTCAGGGACTTGCAAATGGAAGTATTAAGGATGCACTTAAACCTAATGGCACAATAACATCAGATTTGGTAGCTAACATTGATGAAGGGGTGTCTAGGTTGAATAAAAACCCACAGGGGTTAGGAGTTTTCCAAAAAGAACAAGTTGCCGATACCCTTAAGTGGTTAAGTACGGCAGAATTGTTAGAATCTACTAATACTCAGAATTTATCTTCATTAAAAATATCTTCAAAATCTACCCTACTAAAAGATAGTAACTTAGGTATATTAAACTCTTTGTGTGGTAGACAGGATTATAGCTGTAGAAATGGGGATACAAAACTAGTTATGCACCCCCCTGTTTGAATCCCAGGGGCCCTATGATAGTCTTAATCAGGGTTTAATCCTGAAAATCATTTCAACTATTCCTGATTTAGCATTTATTAAATCTAATGATTTGGAGTCAGTTCAGTTTAAACAGGTCCAGCCCAACTCCCTTCGAGAGTCTACTATTACAACTTGGTCATCAAGTGATATTGTTACCAAGATCTTAGGATCGAGTTTGTTTTTTATGGAATATGGAATTAAGGTTGAGATTTGGGTAAGTGTGCAATATCCCCCGATTTTGAAAGTGCTGGCCCTAAAGGTGGATAAAGGCTGCAAAGCAGTAGAAAGTTATAAGCATAATCCCGTACTTAGAGGAGCAGCGGGTCCATCAAGCATTCAGTCTTGCAGTTCTGGGCTGTTGATCACTAATTCCCAAATAGAGGGTAGACTCTGTGAGTGGCTACCCAAAAATAATGTGCGAATGGAGGACTGGTCTTGGTTGCCAGCTTCATTGGCAAGGGTTCCTCGAGGAGACAGTAATTGACCGACTGGTGCTATGGATGTCAATGTAAACGAAATAAGTCTATGCTCCTGGAATGTCCATGGATTGCTTCACTTATTGACAGACCCTGACACAATAACTTTTCTAAATTCATTTGCAGTTCTAATATTTCAAGAAACATGGTGTGAACAGACGACCCCTTTGGCTGGATTTAATGAATATAGTATTCCAGCGGTGAAAACTAAAAAATATGGCTGCGCTAAAGGTGGTTTGGCATGCTACATCGCGGCCGACTTAAATCTAGTTGTGGACATGGTAGATTTCAATTTGGGTTGGCTTCAATGTCTTGTGGTAAAGACTAATGACCTGATTATAATTATACTTAACGTGTATTTGAGTATTGGTAAAAATAAGTCTGCACAGCTATATATTTTGCGGGATGTGCTGAATACAATAATAGTTCAATACCCAGATGCGGGTTTAATAGTATCAGGTGATTTTAATTTGCAACTAAGCCGGTTCTCAGATTTCAACTGTAAGACTAAAGGTCTGGCAAAAGAATGTTGTGACATTATGTCTGAGGCTGGAGTTAGCCAGTTAAAAGAAAAATTTAGGTTTACTCCAACGTTTAAGAACTCTAAATATGGATCTATTATTGATTACACATTCGTGTCAGACATTCTGAGATCGTATATGTCTGAATATAAGGTAATCGGCCGGCCAGAAAGTGACCACAACCCCCAGGTAATAAAATGTAATCTTTCTATGAAGTTTCACTCTAAAACTAATGATCTCCCCAATATGGCACACTCTGGATATAATTTGAAGAGACTGGTATGGTATCTAGCCAAAAAGGAGGAAATTATGCAAACTGCTCAGGTTTTAATAAGGGAATGCGACTTGGGAGCCCAGGGTGATATGAATATGATTCACAAATGGAACTTTATTACAGGGTTCCTTGTGGGGAAATTTGCAGCTGGCAATACTAGGAAAATTAATACCCATCTAAATACGCAAAAAATGTGGTTCCCCACCGAACTACGAAAGTTAAAGAAATTACTTAATAAAGCAGTTCGGGCGGCATATGCACATAGATTTTGCCAGTCCTACTCCGTGTATAAAGAAAAATTGAAGGAACTTAAGAAGACATATAAACAAGAAGTATGGAAGGCCAAACTTAAACATCAAACTGGGCTATGGAACAGTTTACTATCTGCCTCAAAGCAAAACAATGCAAAAAATTTGGATGGTCATTAATAAGCTCGAAAGGGGAGGTTGCAGGGCATTTTCTGTAAACATACCAGAATCTAGTTGGGTTCTGTTTATAGCTAATCTGTATGGTTTACCGGCCCAGAGGGAAAATTTTCCGGATATGTTAGTTGGTGGTGTGAGGAATAATACATTAGGCTCAGAGCAAATGGTGCCCCCGGTCCCAATGGGTTACCTAATGCCCTGTTTCGGGCTAATAGTGGCATGTGGGCTGGCATTCTGCAACGTCTATTCAGGGAAGTGTTGAACCTGGGAAAGGTCCCAGAATCTTGGCAAGGTAGCATACTGCAACCCATTTATAAGAGTGGCCCAGTGGCAAATCCTGCTAACTATCGATTAATTTCGCTTACCGATGTTGATGCAAAGGTGTTCGCATCTACTCTCTTGATGGAACTGGAAGATTGGGCTTCGCAGGAGGGCATTATTCCTTTTAACCAGACTGGATTCCAGAAAGGACAATCCACTATTACAAATCTGTTGGCTTTAACCCTACTTTGCGGAGAAGGCTGCCTTAAATAAACAAAACTTATACATTGCTTTTATTGATCTCAAGGCAGCCTTCGACTCTGTGCCACTGAAACCTGTTATGGAAGAAATTGGTAAAAAGGGGTATTTCAAGGAAATTGTTGAAGGCTATCGTTCTTCTATATACCGACACTTGGGTACAAGTTAAGTTGGGTGACGGTAATTCCTTATCAAAGAAGATAAGAACGTATAACGGCCTCAAGCAGGGTTGTGTCCTTGCCCCCTGTCTATTTAATTTATTCTTATCAGATCTCTCCCAGCACCTGGATGTCGTTAATGGGCATGTTCCTAGGTTTGGGGGGGAGAAAATTAGTTACCTTCAGTATGCCGATGATACCATCCTTGTGAGTCATACTCCAATCGGCCTACAAAGACTTATTACCGCCTTTGATGATTATATTCAACAGAATGGACTTGAATTGAATGTTAAGAAAACCAAAGTGATGAAAATTGGTGTAGCTAAACAGAAGTTTAACTCTTGGAAGACTAGAGCAGGTACAATCGATATTGTTAAGACGTATAGATACCTAGGGGTGGTGTTTGACAACCGTGTGTCTTTTAAATTTCATTTTAAGGATCTAAGGGCCAAGGCTGTGACCTTGATCCACGCTTTTAAATGTCTAAAAAAATCATTGAACTGCCAATCATATGACTTTATACTTAAAGTAATTAAAGCCAAACTACAATCAACCCTCATATATGGTTCTCCCATTATTAGAGGGAAAGATGCAAAGGTACTCGACCTATTGGTTGTCAAGGTCTTCAAAGCAACCTTTGGGATTGCCAAATCAGTGTGTCAAGCAGGTATAAGATTGGAGTTTGGTCTCCAGAGACAGAGCCTGGTATCAAAAGGAGCTTTTCTAAAATGTATGGTTGCATTGTCAACATCAGCACCAGCATCTTTAGGGAACATTTGTTGGCAAGAAATAGATAAGTCGTTTTATGCGGCTAAATGGAGATCCTATATTTTAACTTCTTTAAGAGAGATAGGCCTGCAAACGGCATTGCAAGATTTGAACATATCCAATTACAAGCTAATGTTAAAAAGCGTATTAAAACCGAATCGCTTAAATTGGATAAGGCTGAATTAGCAGGAAAAAATTACGCATGGTATGTGATTAATTCATACCAAACCTTGCGTATACAGCCGTATTTGAATGCTTTTCTCTCAGCAAAATTTAAAAATACGTTTCTGAGGTTACGAATGGGATTAAATCCAACAAAGGAGGGCACAAATTCGTGGATTAAGCAGTGGCCGGACCCTCATTGTAGACTTTGTGGACGGTCACAGGAAACTTTAGTCCATATAGTGTGTGTATGCCCAAAGTTGATTAATATTCGAACATTCTTAAGACCATGTTTCTTGAAGAGCGGGGTGAGAGCTGCTCGTCAGGCTTTAATTATGTCATTATCTGGTGAATCGATTCCTCTATTGTGTCATTTGGTAAAATTTTTATTGGCAGCTGAAAAATGTTTTGATATAATAAGGTAGACCTCCAGTATTTCTATGGTTGTGTTACCTAATAGTATTATTTGGCTTATAACTCTTATTAATTGATAATCATGTTGCGAAGGTGACAATTAGATATGTCAAAATAGATGTGACACTATTACCATAAACTAATGCACTTTATCTGTTTTAATACTGAAGATTGTTGCAATAATCGCATATTAGCACTTTATAGTAATGCACTTTATTATTGCTCTGATATGATGGTCGCCGTATTAATCGCTCATTATCGATGCTATGTGAATAGACCTGATTTTATTGATACGTTTTATATTTGTATATACAGGTCAGTTTTTTATTCTATGTGTTGGGAACATGTTCTGCTTTCAATGGATTTTTTTAATGATCGATTATGTTTTAAAGTATGTGATGTGAATTTGTAGTGATTGCAATGATTTTAAGTAATCAAGCAATAAAGATTATTATTATTAACTTAAGCAGCTTGAAATTGCCCTTTCGCACAGCTGCATGAAGTATGTGGTTTAATTGGACAAAGCTCATTGCAATATGCACCTTGGTAAAGCACTGCGCCTATAAACTCTCACTAGGCTGCTAGGAGTATTATTAAGTTAAAAATGACAATGCCTTTTTCGCACAAATTGCATTAATGGTACTGTTAAGCCTTGACAAGGTCACTTTTACTCAATAGCGTCAAGTTTGCATTAAGCATTATGAATAATGTTGTTGAGCACTTAACTCTAGCAGGTGACAGGAGCAACTGTTCTGTCCTAAAAAAAATTTACATTGTCTTTGATTTTTGCACGCTCCACAGGTTGCACTATCCTTGTTAGCTCAGGATCATATATCTAGTTATCAGTTTTATAATGTACTTTTGGGTATCTCCCCGCACTCATATGCATGATACAGGAAAGCCAATGGTTTTATATTAGTCAAAAAATTAATTTTTTTTATCTTGTATGCACGATTTTAAGATTTGGCTTGGGGTGCCTGTGATGGTCACACCGGTAACAGCAACTCAAAACAAACTATAAAAATATATTTTGCAATAGCAGACTCCAAAGCATGTGCTATCAAAATCCCGACCTTATGTCTCCAGAGTGTAATACAGAGACGGTTTAATGCATGGGCAAAGAGGGCTGGGGCCCTGATGGAGGCAGCTCTGTTCTGCAGCTAGGCCTACCCTGATGACCTGGAATAATTCTTCAACAAATTGTTTTAAATGCCGTTTTCCAGTCATGTATTTTCAAAGTGGGTGATGTGTGGGTGCTCCCCCTCCCGAAGTTGTTCCCGCAGCAGATCTTTATTGCAGTCGAAGTCATTGAGAAAGTAAAAAACAAAAAAAACAAAAAAGACCAAGTGGTACTCTCCCTCTTGCCGCTACTCCCAAGAAGGTGCAAGAGCATGAACGTGCCTCTCTGTCTTGCTCCCGAGCTCGATCTCCTTCGGAGACTCTGACTCTTAACCCGAGGCAATCTATATTTTGGGGGCCATTGGTGATACTGCCGCACATAGAGGATTTTCTCGGATCCTTCTCTTTGTCACCCTAACAGCTCCCTCTGGCATGCCTTCGGGCCTCAAGGACCCACAAGAACCTCCACCTGGAATCCTGCTGGCGAGTCTGACCTCGTAACCACCTGGAGAACCTCTGAACCGGCTGTGGGCTCTGCACTGGCTTCAGTGCTGACATCTTCGGTTGTCAGGGGTCCCAGTCTTTCCCCTACCTTGATGACTGCTGCTGAAGACAGTCTCGCCCCAGGCAGTCATCACCTACTTCCAGATTACAGCAAACCTCCTAACATCATTGAAGTTCACCTGCCGAAGTCACCCGACTCCTTTGCAGACCCTCCCATTCATCAGAGCTATTCTGGACATAGTGCAGTTTTGAAATCCCTCTGACCCCCCAACGTTGTAGAGAGTCCAGGACATTTGAGCATTGATCTCAATGTCTCAGCCTCTGTCCTGGATCTCAGTGAAGATGATTCTGAGATTGTTGGGGCTACTTCCCTCCTACATCCTTCTGGTGAAGCATGCCAGATGGCATATGCAGACTCTGCAATGGCATCTGAAATCCCTATGGGCACAGCAGCAGATGTATCTGTCAGATCGAGTCCAGGCTTCGAAGTGGTGTTTTCTGGACAACAATTGGCCCAGCAGCAGGCCTCTCTCTTTACCCCACCCAGAGCTGATAGATTCATCGCGTCTGGGCTGAGGAGGTCATCTGGGAGATGTGAAAATTGGAGGCATCAGGTCTCCGATGGAAGCCCGGCTCTATATTAACCTACTGGCATTGTGGGCCATCTGCTTGGCATTGAACGCCTTCCTGCCAGCCAATGAAAGGCTAGTATAGGTGTTCATGGACAATAACATTGCCATGTGATGCTGCAACAAGAAGGCCGGAGGTGCGGTCATTGACACTGAGTCAGGAGACACTGCCCCGCTGGAAGTGGCTGGATCACATGGGGATTTTTCTAGTGGTGACCCAGCTGGCTGGACCTTTAGATACTAGGGCAAACAAACTCAGCCGTTGATGCCTAGTGGATCACGAATGGCAACTACTCCTGGAGGTGGTGCAGTGTTTCTTCCCTAAATGGGGAGAACCGTGGGTAGATTGTTTCGCCATCACTGAGAACACACAATGTCATTGATGTAATCTTTGCAGCCAGGCATCCCTCCGCAAAATCAGTATACATCTACCGTTGGGACAAGTTTGTGGGTTGGTACAGAACTCTGCAGATTGACCCACTACAGGCCAGGCTATCTGAGGTATTGCTTTTTTTTTCTCTAGCCCAGCAAGGACTTGCTTTGAGCCCGTTAAAGGTTATTTGTCAGTTTTTTTTGTGGTTGCCTGATCAGCCCTTTTTCATGCACCTCTTGTGATGTGTTTTTTAAAAGATTTGTTACGTGTTCCCACCTACACCTTTCATCATGCCAGAATAGTACCTGAACTTAGTCCTCACATTCCTAGTGTGTGATCCCTTTGAACTGCTGCACAGCTGTTCATTGCAGCTTCTCACTCTAAAGACAGTCTTTCTTATCACCATAAAATTGGTGCAGCGTGTGAGTGAGCTACAAGCTATCAACCCGCCTTACACAACATTCTTTCCGGACAATCTGGTGTTGAGGACACGAGCCTCTTTTCTTCTGAAAATGGTCACTCCTATTCATGTCAGGCTAAACATCACCCTCCTAGCATTCTTTGCTCCACCTTACATCCTCTAAGGAGGAGGAGGAGAAACTTTATTGGCTAGATGCTAAACGGGCCCTCAGATTTCACATTGATCGTAACAAGGATCACAGTGTGGATGATCAGCTCTTTGTTTGATTTGCTGGCGTGAAGAAGGGGAGGGCAGAAAAGGACCATCTTCTGCTAGATCAATCTCTGCATCAAAATCTAATGTGTACTGGCTGAGAAGCAGCCCCCAGAAAGTTTGCTGGCTCATTCCACCAGAGCCAAAGCTACTACCACTGTGCTGGCATGGGGAATGCCTGTTCTGGACATCTGTCAGGCTGCTACTTGGGCGTCACGTCATACGTTTACGATCCTCTACTGTCTAGCCAGCCAGGTTCTTTTTCTATGAACTGTCTGTGTCTATGTAGTCCTGCTCGACTTTTTTGGTCTGAGCCAGTTCACAAACCCTCCACCTGGGAGGCACTCCTTTGGTATCTTTTCGAAAGGTGAGGAATCTTAAAAGTATGCATCAGAAAACCAAGTTACTTACCTTTCAATCAATCAGGGAATTGATTGAATCAATCAATCAGGGAATTGTGAGCGCGCTACTCACCCGTGAGGGTCTCAAGGCGCTGAGGGGGGGGGGGGTCAGCAGATCTGTTTAGCCGAAGAGCCAGGTCTTGAGGGTCTTCCTGAAAGTGTTCAGGGTGGGGGCGCGTCTGATGTCTGCCGGTAACTCGTTCCAGGTCTTGGCTGCAATGTGAGAGAAGGATCTTCCGCCTGTTCTGGCTCTGTGGATGCGCGGGGTTTCGGCTAGTGCGAGGTTGGAAGATCGGAGGTTTCTTTTGGGTACGTGAAAGTTGATTCTGTCGTTGAGGTATTTGGGTCCGTTGTTGTGTAGGCATTTGTAGGCGTGGGTGAGGATTTTGAAAGTGACTCTTTTCTCCATGGGGAGCCAGTGGAGACTTCGTAGGTGTTGGCTGATGTGTTCGTGTCGTGGGATGCCGAGGACGAGACTGGCGGCGGTGTTCTGTATTGTCTGGAGTTTGCGGAGTAGGGACTTGTTGATGCCGGCGTAGAGTGCGTTTCCATAGTCCAGTCTGCTGGTGATGAGTGTGTGGGTGACTGTCTTCCTTGACTCAGGGGGGGATCCACTTGAAGGTCTTGCGGAGGATGCGGAGGGTGTTGAAGCAGCTGGAGGTGACGGCGTTGACCTGTCGGTTCATGGTGAGTGATGAGTCGAGTACGATGCTGAGGTTCTTGGCATGGTCTGAGGGGGTAGGTGGGCTTCCGAGGGCGGTCGGCCACCAGGTGCAGTCCCATGCAGAAGGGGTGGTACCGAGGACAAGGACTTCTGTCTTCTCAGCGTTGAGCTTCAGGCAGCTGTTGGTTATCCAGACTGCGACGTCTTGCATTCCTTTCTGGAAGTTGAGTTTGGCAGTGGTGGGGTCTTTGGTGAGGGAGAGGATGAGCTGGGTGTCGTCGGCGTAGGATACGATGTTGAGGCAGTGTTGTCGGACGATGGCTGCGAGGGGGGCCATGTAGATGCTGACGAGGGTGGGGCTCAGTGATGAACCCTGTGGGACTCCGCAGGTGATTTTTGTGGGGTCGGAGAGGAAGGGTGGGAGTCTGATCCTTTGGCTTCTTCCGGTGAGGAATGATCGGATCCAGTCCAGGGCTGTTCCTTGTAAGCCTGCGTCGTGTAGTCTGGCGACCAGTGTGCGGTGGGAGACGGTGTCGAAGGCCGCTGATAGGTCGAGTAGGATGAGGGCTGCGGAGTGGCCTTGGTCCAGGAGGGTGCGGATGTCGTCTGTGGCGGCAAGTAGGGCGGTCTCTGTGCTGTGGTTGCTTCGGAATCCGAATTGGGACGGGTCGAGGACGGCGTTCTCTTCAATGAATCGTGTCAGTTTCCTGTTGACTGTTTTCTCTGCAACTTTGGCTGCGAAGGGGAGGAGCGAGATGGGCCGATAGTTCTTGAGGTCGGTGGGGTCAGCTGTGGGCTTCTTGAGCAGGGGTCTGACTTCTGTGTGCTTCCAGTCGTCTGGGAAGGTGCCTGTTTTGAAGGTGGTGTTGATGGTACGTTGTAGTTCGGGTGCGATGGCGGCTGCGGCTCTGTGGTAGATGTGAGGGGGGCAGGGGTCGGTGGGGGCCCCCCCGAGTGGATGCTTTTCATGGTCGAGGCGGTGTCTTCGGCCATGATCGGTATCCAGTTGGAGATGGTGGGCTGGCTGGTGTTTCTGGGGGGCGGGGACTGTCTGTGGCGCCTGGTGGATGGTCGATGAAGTTGTCGTAGAGGTTTTTGATCTTGAGGTGGAAATAGGTTCCAAGCTTGTCGCAAAGGTCTTGGGATGGGGTGATGTCTGTGGCTTCGCTGCGTGGGTTGGTGAATTCTTTACCTTTATCTTTAGTAACACTCTTTCTGGTGGATGCTCTGTTTAACTGCAGATTCCTCACCGACCATACAAACTCCCTGTTCTGTGAACTGGGCTCTTTGTCCATCGAATAAGGTCACAAGACTAGAGAACTGCACACTGGTCAAAGCCAAACTGCTGTTGGGCTCTGTGTCTGGGGGTGAGGACAGCCTAGAAAGTAACTAACTTCATCGTGCATGGGTGGCGCTTATATGCGGCTGTGCATGTCACTTCTGGAGCGGAAAGACAGCCGTGTGGAGCCACTTGGTGCCACCTGTCGGTTGCAGGGGTACTGCTGAATAGTTTGCTGATCCAGTCTGACACCTGGGGTATATCCGAAAGGTGAGGAATCTGTGGATAGATGGTGTTTTCGCTAGAAAGAGCGTTAAAGAAGGTAAGTAACTTGTTCGTAAAGTCACTTTAACATGCATTCCATGAGAAAATAAGCTTTGTGTTCTCGTGTAATTTATGCTGTACCATGGTAATAAGATTTTACCTTTACACTCTAGTAATAAATGTATGAGTGGGCACATATTATTACACTAGCTACACATAACATGTTGGATTACATTTATTTTCACTGACATGGCATAAACATAAATATCACCCTAAAAAATTAGATCTGCCCCTAAATAAACAATAGGGCGGTTGTATCCAAATGTACTTCGGCAAGAGTTGGCGTAGTAAATTAACCAGTCCTAACATATGTGGAAAATTAGTTTGGCTGCACGTGGGGATTCAATGGAGATCAAACGGTTTTCCACGGCGACATTTGCAAAAGATCAAGACTGTGGTTATATATATTTACATTTTTTTTGTTTTGTTTTGTTTGCAAAGGATGCCTCTTCAGTCTATATTTTCACTCAGAATTGCTGTTATTGATGGTGTTTGTCTGATCTTGGGTGCTCCATATCTTATCTTAAAACAACCTCTGCATATTCATCCTTCTTCACTGAGAAGACCCTCTGAAGCTGCCTTTTGGGTGAATAGGTGTCATATAAATACCTGATGCTTACATGTACCTTCTGGCCCAATCCTCTGAACTTCAGAATCACCATCAGGAAATTAAATTACACAACTTCCACATGGACGAGTCCAACTCTGCCTTTTGGACTGCCCTCACTCTTCTGTGCGTGGTCGCCTAGCTGTGTTTACGGAAGAGATTCCTCTGAACACTGCTTAAAATTGCATAATGTTCAAATTCATTCTGACATTGACGTTTCTTGGAAGGCAATCGGGCAATAAAGTTCAACAGACCAGCTCTGAAACTGCGCCAAGTACAAGGCCTGCCTACTCTGATAACACTGGGTGCGCGAAGCAAACGCTCCAGGCCCCTTTTGACTATTCAGAGAAAGAATTCCTTCGTTCTTCCAGAGTCCGCAGGGAATGCAGAAAAAAGGAATCGGCAAGAGCTGTTGGGGGAAGATGGCGGCCAAAAGGGTGGCCCTGGTGGTGTTTGTTTTACTGCTGCAGGGACTCCTATCAGAAGAAAGCGTGGTGAAACCAAGCTTGGATCTTGAAAAGGTAACTGGGCATCAATCCAATTTCGTCACTGCCAACTTTTAATCTCATTTTGCTAAAATCAGTAATAAAAAAAGGTTCTCGCTTGCTAAATCTTTGCCATGCTATTATTTGGATAAGTCTGGACCCGCAGACGGTTTCTTAGTTTGAGTGGGGAAAGGTACATCTCATACGTGCATAGTCACTATAGGAATTTGGGGATGCACGAGTTGTGACAGAACCATGACAATTTGCGCTTGAAAGCAAAGCATCACTAGGGGTGCGGCAGATGTAACTCTAGGTAGGGCTTCATCAATGCTGTTGGGCATAGTTGCCCTTTCCCCGGTGCTTGTCCTGCTCTGGCTGCTGCAGATCCAGGGAAAAGAGCGATGCATGCTGGGAACAAGTAGATGCCATCCCTCCGTAGCAGGCGCTTGTACACTACGTGCTTAACTTGTGCTTGTTGTTGAGACCGGCACTCATTTTTGGGACCAATGATTTAATTTTTGAGCATCAGACTTTGACCTAGAGCAAGAGAGAAAGGAAAGAAAAGGGAGAAACAAAGAGAAAGGCAAGAGGGAGAAGGCAGGGAAAAAAAGAACCTGCAAGAGTGAGAAAGGCAGGAAGCATAGAGTGGTGGAAGAAAGAGGCAGGCGGTGGAATCGAGGGTAGGGAGGCTTGGTATTTTGCACCCCTGGCATTCAGCAAAACTGTAAGAAAAACTTTACCTATATTTTGTACAAATCTAGCACTGGCTGTACGTCCTTATATACGCAAGGCAGAACATCTACCCCTAACTTAGTAGTAGAATTAAAGCATATCCTCCTCCCTGCATATTCCATGTAGAGCTTGTGCAAGCAATACACTCTTTAGCTCAAGTGACTGGAGGTGCGTGGGACCTGCTGACATTTCCTCCCACCCAGATGGTTGGATGGAGTCCAATAATACTAAAGCAGCTGGTGTAAACCTGCTACTTCTGTTTATTGGACGGTCCAGGACAGGAAAGGACAGTGTGGCGCTTGGGCTCCTGACCTAAAACTCATGGATGTTAGTGTGCAAGGATCCCATTCAGATGCTCAGTGGAAGTGGTAAGGCAGTGGCAGACATGCAGCTTCAACAGACAGAACATCTGTCTAGCCCTCCTCAGAGCACTGTGCACACAGCTCCATTTGTAAATGGTGGTCTACCTGCATTAAAAGTGTCCTCACATATTTCTCAAGAGTGGTAGGTGGCTTTCTTTGACACCACCAACCAGCCTGCTCCTGACACTGCCCAGTGCTGTTGCCGGGAAGTGCCTAGAGGCACTCAGGCATATTAGCGTTCTAGATTCAGGTGGGGTACTCCTGATTTTTAAAGCTAAGGTTGGATTTAATTTAGCTGTGTCCCACTTAAGACTTCCTCTGCTTCAATACGAGTGAAGGGGGAAATGAAATCCCCACATTTTGTTTTCTAGACTCCCTCTTAACTTTTATCCCATGTTAAGCACCTACGGGTGCTGTTTGATTTCAAGTATCCCATAAAATGTGTGTACTCCTTGCTCTTCGTCTCTCTGACAGTCTTTCTTCTTTACAACCACTTTCCTATTTAAAAAGGCACTTTTGTATCTTTTCAGAATACCCTGCTCACTCTCTACCCTCTAATTTCACAACTCACAAAGATGTACGTGGTCTATGAGTGTAATAGCCAATCTCGCTGTATGGATTGCCAGTGTCTCTGTTCCTATCGGTGCACTCCTACCTTAAGGACAGAAACCCTCACCTACGTTAGGGTGACATGCTTCATCATAGGGTTCCTCTTCACACCTACTGCAGATACTGCAGAAGCTCGTAAAGTGGGCTACCACTTACCCCATAAGGAAAGGAGCACTTGAAAGGGTGGGCCTGAGGGGGTCCCTATATGAGCTACATGTTTGGGTGGGTGGCACAGGGTGCAGGTGCGAAGCATCTATCAGTAAACTACCTCTTGGTAGAGAAGAGTAACTTTATTCTGTGTCCCCTTTCGATAGGAGTAAAACTAACAGGGGAGGAAAACCTGCAACCCAATCGTTGGTCAGGGGTCAACATGTTTCTGCCTGATTGTTGCCCTGTAGGAAGGTGCAAGGCATTCTTTAGGACCATATGTTGTGGCCATTCTGCCAATAACTGAAAAAAGGTGTGTAATGTGGCAAATGAAAAAATGTAAGAAAATAAAAAATCTAACCACAGGACAACCAGTGTTCCTGTAACTGGACGGGTATCCACCAGTGTCTCTTCCACCCAAAGGGTGGATGTAAGCCTGAACTCAAGGCAGTCAGGCAGGGGCATGCAGGTCTACGACTCAGGGTCTGCTGTGAAAGCAGGATCCTGCCCAGTCGTGACGCTAGTTTCGGCATTCAGACCAGTGCTTTAAATGGGCAGGTACTGATTACCTGCACTTATGTAATATGAAGGGGAGAATACTAGTGTTTCTCAGCAGTGATGCAGTACTTTTAATGGTAGAGTATCTGCACTCCTCAGCAGGCATGAAATACTTCTAATGGGGGAGTGTTGGCACTTCTCAGCGAGGATGCAATACTTTTAATGGGAGAGTACCTGCTCTCAGTGGTGTAGCTAAGGGGGGCGGACCGCCCCACGCGGCACGAGTTTTGGGGGCGGCGGCCGGTCCCCCCCCCTCACCTGCGACTGACCTCAAGAATCGTGGCAGCCCCCGCCCCCCCCTTACCTGTGGCCATCGCGGCTGCATGAATGGCCAGCACCCCCCCCCCCTGCTCTTCGATCAGGCCGCCACAGGCGGCCTAAGGCCTAGCTACGCCACTGCCTGCTCTTCTCAGCAAAGATGCAACACGTTTAATGGGAACGTGCCAGCACTTTGGTACTTTGTGATACTGAGTACTTGCACTTCTATATTTCCATTTCAAACACTCATTTTGATCTTTTAGAGGGGACACAAATTATTTTTGTCGCCACATCAGACATATTTGATGGATTTGAGGGGGGGACACTTGTGTAATGCTGCAACAGCCAGCAGGAAATGCAAAAATTGCCCTTAATGATATTGGGGCCTAGCCACAAAGGCATTTTGGACTACACAAAATACATCTGTAGACTCTGATGTACGCTTAGATGCCTTTGTAAAATGGCCCTAAGACCTTTAAAATTGAAATACAATTTGAATGGTACAAATTGTAAGGATGGTGTCCTGTTTGCACTTTTACTAATAGTGATTGGATGTCTCAAGGCTGATTCACAAAGACATATAAGAATATGTAAAAGAATACTCCTGCAGAACTACTTCCCATAGTTACAAAAGCATCTGTGAATCTGCCGCATGGTGCAAAGAGTGATTCATTCTCTGATTATTACAGAGGACTTTATCCATAACACCATGATGGAATATATTTGTACACAATAATTATTGGTACTAATCTCGTTGACCTGGGAAGAATGGAAGGCTGAATTGACGGTTTTAGGATTTGAATTTGCCTCCTACAGATCAGGCACAGAGGGGTTAGGGCTTGACTCACTGACACTTCTTAAAGCATTGATGCAGGATTTCAATATTAAGACTGAACAAGCAACGTGAAGAAAAAGTATTACGAAGTATAAGCACATTCATGCATAGGTAAATTCTTGTCTAGATAAGCACTCATAAAATAAAACTGTTATATTTTTTTTGCTTTTTAAAATAGTTTTTCTGTCTTGTTCACGCCACAGTCTTTGCAAAGCAGAAATTTTCTTCAGAGGATACTGAGCATTTTAAAGAACCCAGAAGATTTTACATCTCTTCTATGTGAGGGTGTCTTAGCTTGTATGTATCTATGTGTGTATGTATGGGTTATCTGCAGGGCCACTGGAATTATGTGATTCTACGGCTGCAGCGTTTTTCACATAAATATGGATTTTCATCCTTTGCCATATAACCCATCATCTGCTGCATAATCTGCAGATTTTAACTAAAAACATTTGGTTTCTAGCTCAAACGGATTAAAAGGTACTAAAAGTATGGCAACATATGTCTCTGCATAGTGGAAAGCCCTTCGCAAAGGTTGACTGGTCATCTTTCTGCTGCTTATTACTGTATTTTTGTATTTGGGTCTTTAACTGGTACTAATTAGGTGAAACATTGGCCCAGACAGTGTTACCTTGTATAAAAATGTCAAAATAATGAAGTGATACTATGGCAAAATATGCAGCTTTATGCCACATCATTTGCATTTTCTTGCCACATAATTTAGTCAACCCTGCTGCATAATTTGGCCCTCCCTTGCCGCATAATTCTAGTGGCCCTGGTTATTTGTATAGTTCGAACATGGCCAAAAGGCAGTGGAGCTTGTGAAATAGCTTGATAAATAATGCTTTCTCAGCTGTAATGTTTCTTCAACCCAGAGCTCTCAAGTTTCTCAGGGCCAAGGGTGATTAACCCATCTAAGTCAGTTTATTTAATTTGCATTCTGATGCTGGTGGTTCTTCATGCTTTGAGTTATGTACAGGCTTTAAATACCCAAATGCAAAAAACCTGGACTGGATTAGATCTCAGACATGGGATCGGGAATCTTGAGAACTCTGGTATCATTTTGTGTTAAAGGGTCAGACCCAGTTACTGATGACTCTGCCTTTCATCCTTCAATGATCAGAACACAAGTAACAGTAAAACATAAAACCTATTGTTCATAGAGTAACAAGATGGTAAATGTGTGTTACAGAGCACTCAATATAAACTTACCTTTTTAGGTCGAAGCCTACCAGATAGCACAGCTGTCTGGTTCCAAAAAGACATCTTGTGGGCATTTGAAAACTTTCCTGGGAATGCTTTCCGCCCATAGCTTACCATTGGCTTCGCGATTTGCAACTCACATTTTCAGACTTCCTAATTTCTGTTTTTATTTCTTTTAGGCTGTCCTGCATGTCTTCATGGAGCAAACCTTGTTCACCATCGCTTCTTGTATTCTTCCACAAGTACCCTCTTTCTGTAAACAGGCCTTTAGATTTTGTTCTTATCTCGTCACATTTGCTGTGGGTTCAAAGACAGAGGTCAAATGTCAGGCTCTGTCTTCCAAGAACTTGATGTTTACTTTTCTTTCTCTGACTTCAAAGTGATTTATGTATCTAATAGAGACATCTAGGCACAGATTCATTATCTTAGAATCCTCCCCAGATGCCAGACTGGATCTAGAAATTGTTTCAGCAGTACCTCTGCACGTTGGTAGAGGGCGCCCAGTGACTCCACATCGACATCTTCTCCTGAATGTGACGTCAGCAGAGTCCATATAAGCCCCCCCCGACGCGCTGACGTCAGTTCCTCCTTTTCCACGTTAACGCGGATCCACACTGCAGTTCCAGCTGTTTTTCGTCCTACTTGATGTTTTTTTGTCAACGGAGCAATGTGCCCCTTTTTTCTCCCTTCTTCAATGTCCTCGGGGGTTCAAACCTTGTGAGTGCTGTGGACGACAGATGTTTGCCATGGGCCCTTACTCGGTTTGCATGTGGTGCCTGGGTGAGCACCATGACTCTGAAGAGTGTGACTTCTGTTGCCAGCTCCAACAGAAAGCGCGCAGGGAATGTCTCATGAAGCTCCTTACGGTGCGGATGTCACAGTCATCAAAGTCTTCTGATCGTCCTCGATCTCCTACACACTCTACGGACCGACCGCGCGTCCATGCTAGGAGCTGTTCTCCCAGGCGTCATTCTCCTTTGACGTCTGGAGGTATGTCTCGACATCGGCGGTCAAAGTCGTGGGGCCACCCGCCTTTGTCGCCTACTGCTGGTCTCCACTCTTCTGTTGAAGTGTCGGGCATGGGTACGGCCCGTGTCTCCCCATCTGTCTTGGGGCATCTTTGACCCAGATAAGACAAAATTCTCAAACTCTTCATTCTATTCTTAGATCGTCCCCTCACTTTGGAGCACCCTTGGTGCATGAGGTCATGCCTGTGACACCGCTGGCGGGTTCTCCCCTGTCTTCAAGTCGGCCTCCTGTGTCTGGCACCTTAGCAACGCTGGTGCACAGCCCATCAAGCTTTGGCTCTGGCTTTTGGTCTGTCAACTCCAATGTCGGCGTTGGACTCTTGTCTGCCAGCCCCGTAGTGGTGCCATTGACTCCAATCGAAGCCCCTTCTGGTGTTGAGATGCTGCCTTCTCGATGTCGACTGGCTTCGGTTACGGCGTCGGATGCGGTGCCAACGGAGCTGACTTTCTCAGACTCCCTTCCTCTGGTTTTTCCTCCTGAGGACCATGGTTGTGGAAATACTACAGATAGTGTGGTGTGTCCCCCTCCCATTTCGAAGACGGCTCCACCCCCTATGCAGTCTAACTGCTTAGTTGACTTGGGTGACATCAGTGGCTTGGAATCTTCTCCAGCCTCCTCGTGGTTTGGCAAGGGAGGCGAGTTGGACTCTGGCGGACATGCTCAATCAAGTGTCGGTCGTACTGGATTTACAACTGCCTTCTGTGAAATTGTCAATAGACTCTTTACCTGGCATTCTACATGCTAACCGGTCTAACGTTGAGCCTGTACTTCCTTATAGTGACTGTCTTTTCGATATCCTTCTGGCTACTTGGGCTAAACCTGAAACAGGGCCCCCTGGGGATCGTTCTATTTCTCACAGGCGTCGCTTGGCCCCAGGGTATCCCTCCTGTCTCCTTAGACATCATTCTACTAGAAGCTTTGAGGTTCAGGCTGCTTTGGCCACCCAAAATATTGATTTTCTCCCTCCTGTCCCTCTGGAGAGAGAGGCCAGTAAATTTGACGCTTGGGGTAGTCATATTTTCTCTTCTTCTAGTGATGCACTGCACTCTCCCACACCTTGTGGGACTCAATGGAACGCTTCTTTCCCTCCATTCCGGAGGAAGCCCAGAATGCTCTTGTTCTCCTGGTACGTGATGGGTAGCAAGCTCCCACTCTTAGCATCCTCTGTGGTATGGATACCACGGACTCTGTTGGTCAGGCTATGGCCTCTTCCATAGCTCTATGCCGGTGTGCATGATTTCGTACTTCCAGATTTTCAGAGGCTGTGCACACTACTTTAATTGACAGGCCTTTTGATGGTGCCTCCCTTTTTGGCACACATGCCGACTTGGCCTTATGCCGGTTCAGAGATAGTCATGGTGGTGCGGAGTCTTAACTATTCATTGTACTAAGGTTGTTGGGGACAGTTTGTTTTCCCTTGTTTTGACTCTTGTCCACCTTCATAGGGCGGAGTACTCTCTCCCTTCCTGGATTACACCTGGTGTGGTGTTCCTGCTTTCTGCAGGTACTTTTCTTCTCAATTATTCTGTCAATGACAGGTTTAGTTTCCAGCTCTCTGGAACACATCTTGCTTTGCCGTCTCGTGGGAGTCTGTTCTTACGGCTTCTTTCTGTTATTTGATTTTTCCTACCCGAGTGCTTAATCTGTGGCGGGTTTTCTGTTACATTGTGCAGATGTACAGTAGCCTTGTCGTAGTAAGCTGGCTCTGTATATACTATACCAAAGTAAGGTATAGTGTGCACAGAGTCCAGGGAGTCCCCAGAAGTATTGCAGAGGCTAAATTAGGTAAGTACTAACCGCTCTCTTTAGTGGTAGTGTGGGCGAGCAGTTAGGCTTATCCAGAGGGTGTGTTAAGCATTTATTGAATTCACTCAATCAAGGACTGACAACACACACTTAGAGACAGAATCCAGACCAATTAGGGAAGTATAAAAAAGGTATACTTCTGTTCTATTTTAGAATCAAGCAGGACTTGACTTGGGTAAGAATTTACTTTCAAAATGCAAGACTGTTCAAGGTAATGCAGTTGTGCTTGAATTGACAATTGTTACAGGTTGGTAAATGCTTTGAAGACAGTTTCAATTACACAGTAATTACTTTTTTGTTACTTTTGGATTACTTTGGATTACTTGGAGTACTGGGGGTGGTATACCTAGATACCACGCCTTAGGATGTCTACATACAAGATAGTTACGACTTTAAATACTTTGCAATTGAGTTCACTTTTCCCCATACATTAACAGTTCCACACTTAGAACAATTTGAGGCCCAAAATCTTAAAACATGGGTTCCTATGGGAGAAAAATGGTTATCAGTTTTGGAGGTGAGTACTCAACTTGCAAAGGTGAGCTTTTGGGGTTAGGACCAAGGTTCCCAAAGGTCTAGCTGGGCACTCAAGTTGCACCACCAGCGGCACTGGGGCGGCTGGTTGCAGAGTGCAAACGCCCAATGTTAGCCAATGGGGTTAAGGGGGCATTCGCTTAGGGGTTGCTGACGAGCAGGCCACTCGGGTGTGGGAGCAAAGCTCTGAGGGTTTAGGTCAGCAGTGCAGGGGCCAATGACCAGCACAGGAGCTGCACTGCCAGCGGCACTGGGGCGGCCAGGTGCAGGGTGCAAAACGAACGGCGGGGACCCTGTGTTTCTCAGTGGAGACCTCGGTTTCACAAAGTTGCTGCAGGCTCGGGCAGGGAGACATCCTGAAGGCGACCACTGGCTGGAGAGGTAAGTTGGGATCCTGGAGGATGCCTGGACACCGTCGGTTGGACCACCAAAGGTCGTGGGGCGCCGGGTTCAGGGGTGTCTTCTGGTGTCTGGTTTTCTTACTAGTTCCGGTCGCAGTTGGGTGGACCCTTCAGGTTGAGGCTGCAGGCGTCATCTTGAGGCTTGAGGGAGGTCGGGGATCACCAGATCCAGGTCAGTATTGCTGGGGAGACCTCTTTGGGGTGTTGGACCACTCGAACTCGGGCCGTGGTTATCGGTTGCAGAGTGGTGCAGAATTGCGGGGTCACCGGAATCTGTATTCTGTATTCTGGAGGTGTCTTTGGTTGAGCAAATCTGGTGCTCACGGGAGACAGAGTCTGTGGGAAGGTCGCAGGGCAGGTCCTCCGGCCTCTGAGGGTTGCTGGCTGCTGGACCTCCTGGGGTTCTTGCTGTAGGCAGTGCATAGATGGGACAGGCCGGTAGGGCTGGGGCCAAGGCAGTTGGTGTCCTCTTCTCCTTCCTGGGTCAGCACAGCTCTTCGGTCCTTCTTTCTTCCTCGAATCTGAGGAGGCAAGGTTCAGGGTCACCCCTAAATACTACATTTAGGGGCGTTAAAGGGGTGTTCAGGTTGGGACCAATGGATCCCTTCCTTGGGGTAGGTATACCCCCTATTATGCCACCCTCCAGTGGGGGGTGGCATGAGCCTCTTCCTAATTGGCTGACTCCCCTCATCTTCAAGATGGAGGGGACTGAGATGTGTGCTTCAACTAGCCAATTGGGTACACCTCTCTTCCTAGAATGGTTTTCCCGTCGATTCTCCCGCCCAAAGTGGGGGTCAGAACCGGTGGAAGCCAGTTGCTGGAGGCAGCAAAAGGCAGGGACAGCTTCCAAAAATGGCAGGCCTTTGAAGCTTCCCCTTTCGTGGACCCAGCCCATCCTGGGGGAGGAGGCATGACACTTCTGCCCAGGATGGGCTTTGTTTCTGGACCCAGAGAGCAGAGGCTTTCTACCCAGATGTCCAGAAACCTGTCTGGTGGTGGCAAATGGCGGGCAGCCATTTTGGAACCACACCAGGGCTGGTCGATGTTCAGGAGGCATCTCTAAGATGCCCTCTGAGTGCATTCTACATTAAATCCCACACTGGCATTTGATTGTTTGGATCCTTGTCTGGTATCCTTATTTCAGAAGTAACTGGGTTTCCCTTTGTATCCTATCTTTCTTCAAGTTACCTTGAAGCGTTGGTCAGGTTTCTTACCTGTTTCCCCCTGTTTTCATAAGTTGGGCAATGTGTGATTGTCATAATCGACTATCTATTGCCCTTAGTTTCCGCTGGCCTTTCGTTTTCCCTGGCGGTCTTTTTCTTCTCGTTCATAGTGGACTTTCCACATACTGTTTATTCTTTGCTTCTCCTGCTACTGCCTGCTGGCATCCTTCCTCAGTTGGTGGTGATGGTTCTTGGATGGTTGCCCTTGTTTTCCTGCAGTGGGTGATGCCTTCCACTTCCTGCTCTATGTGGAATTGTGCTGCGGTTTCCCAGCTTTGTCTTTCTGTCTCCACCTCAGTTACTGGTGTAACCTCTTCTTTTACGATAGTAGGATGTATTATCTCTGTCCTTCCATTTTTCCCTTTTTGGCACACTGTTTCCCGAGACTGATTCTCTAAGTGGCTCCGCGTTGTTGGTGTGGAAATAATCATAATAGAAGCTGACTTCAGTGCATTGGGGGAGGGCTTATATGGACTCCGTTGACGTCACATTCAGGAGACGATGCTGTGGAGTCGCTCGATGCCCTCTACTGACGCGCAGAGGTATGGTTAAAACTTTTCTGGATCCAGTCTGGTGCATGGGGAGGATTCTAAGATAAGGAATCTGCGGCTTGATCCTGTCTCTACCAGATAAGGCGTTACCAAAGGTAAGTAACTTGTCCATCTGATAGAGACATCTAGCCGCAGATTCCTTACCTTTGAACAGATACCCAAGCAATACCTGCGCCACTCTACTCCACTCTACGCTGGCACTTTACTCTACTCCACTCTACTCCATTCTACTACACTCTACTCCATTCTACTACACTCTACTCCATTCTACTACACTCCACTCTACACCATTCTACGACACTACTCTACTCCATTCTACTACACTCTATGCTACTACACTCCACTCCACTCTACTCCATTCTACTCCACTACACTCTATGCCACTTCACTCTATGCTACACCACTACACTCTACTCCACTCCACTCTACCCCACTCCACTGTACCCCACTCTACCCCACTCCACTCTACCCCACTCCACTCTACCCCACTCCACTCACTGCCACTCTACGCCACTCCACTCTAAGCCACTCCAATCTATGACACTCTACTCAATGACAGTCTACTCTACTCTACTCTACTCTACTAAACAGCAATCTACTACAGGACACTCTACTGCAGGACACTCTACTACAGGACACTCTGCTACACGACACTCCACTACACGACACAACACTCCACTCTGACACTCCATGCCACTTTAATCCACTATACCTCACTCTCACACTTTACTCCCCTCTACGTTACGCCACTCCACTATACTAGACTCCACTCTGCCCCACTCCACTATACGGAACTCCACTCTTTGCCTCTCCACTCTGCTTCATGCTAAGTCACTTTATTCCACTCTACACACCTTCACAATACTCCCCTCCACTCTGACACTCTACTCCACCCTACGCCACTCAACTCTGATACTCTAATACACTCTACTGCACTCCACTCTACTACCCACCACTTTACTACCCACCACTCTACTCCACTCTATGCCACTCCGCTACTCTACTCTACTCTACGCCACTCCACTCTGACTCTACGCCATTCTATGACATTTTATTCCACTGGACACCCCTCCACTCCCCTCTACTCCACGACACTCTACTCAATGAACACTCTACTCTTCTTCACTCTTTGCCACTCCACTCTTCTTCACTCTTTGCCACTCCACTCTACGCCACTCCACTCTACGCCACTCCACTCTACGCCACTCTACGCCACTCCACTCTACGCCACTCCACTCTACGCCACTCCACTCTACGCCACTCCACTCTACGCCACGCCACTCTACGCCACTCCACGCCACTCCACTCTATGCTACTCCACTCTACGCCACTCCACACTACACCACGCTACTCCACTCTACACCATGCTACTCCACTCTATGCCACTCCACACAATAACATTCCACTCGATGACATGACACTCTACGCCACAACACCCTACTCCATGACATGACACTCTACGCCACAACAACCCCACTCTACCACACGCCATTCTATGCCACTTCACACTTGGCCACGCCACTCTACGCCCTCTACGTCACTCCACTCTATGCCACTCTACTCTACAACACTCCACTCTACACCAATCTACTCCACTCTGATACTTTATTCCACTCTACGCTGCTCCATTCTACTCCACTCCACTATACGGAACTCCACTCTATGCCACTCCACTCTACAACACTTTACTCCACTCTATGCCCCTCAAATCTACGCTGCTCCATAATGCGTCCCTCCACTCTGACACTCTACCTTACTCCACTCTACTCCAGCCTAGCCACTCCACTCCAACACTCTACTCCACCTTACAACACTCTATGCCACTCTACTACTTGACACTCTACTCCATTCTAAGCGGCTCTCCGTCACTCCATTCTACGCCACTCCATGACACTCACCTCTACGACACTCTAAGAGGATAGGTAGCAGGAAACAGCATGCTAAAAAGGCACGCTTTTTATTGCAGTGTGTAAATATAGCAATGTGTTCAGGTGACTGCAACATTTTATACCTTTTTCATGTAAGGGGCTGTATCTATGGCCTTCACTCTTTCAGTATGACATGCCTGACCTGCCTCTAGACTGCAGGGCTGGCTCTCTACAGATCTCTGATTTGCTCTTTCATCAGTAAAGTTCAATGTCAGAGCTGGAGACCAACCCATCATATGGAGATTGTGGCTAAATCCAATAGTAATGCTCAGTAGCTGTAATAACATTAACGTGAGACATTACTACCTTAAAAGATAGGCTATAACGTGACCTCCAGAACTGAACACATCTTATGCTGAGCCATTTTGCTCTCACCATGCCACCCTTCCTGCATCTTACAAGCGCCTCCCGTCAGCATCTCACAGTACCCTGCCTGAGTCATCTCTGGCACTCTTGTTTGTGATGGTCCCATGCCTTTGTCTGGTCAACCCCCCATATCCGTGCCATTGCACCACTGTCCTCCACTCAGGTGGCTCCCTTCTATTCTCCTGGGACCTCGTTAAGTTATATCTGATGTGCGTCCTCTGCTGTCCAGTGCCGGCCTGCCTGCAGCCGTCTATCTCTCTGCTCTCTAGTGCATTCCTGCCTGGGGCCATCCTGTTCCATTTGTGCATCTTTGGCCCTATGTCCTCATTTACCCCGGTACCAGCCTCCCTGCTTATGTAATTCCTGTCCATTGTAGCGCCAATGCCTCTGCTGTCCTCCTGTGCCTTGCTTGAACCTTCCATTTCCTCGTACTTCACTTTGTCCCTCTGTGGCTGCCAAGCCATGCCCCACCTCTGCCAATGCCCACCCTGTTTCCTTGTCATGCCCACTTGTGACTCAGGGCCTTTCACCCATGCCTCCTTGCCCCTGCTCCCTGTGCCACTTTGCCTGAGCATCATGTTCCTCACTGCCCCACTCTGCCTTCCTGCCCTCCTCCTACCACCATACCCCCTCCCTCATGAGGAAACAGTCTTATTAGAGGGCCGCTGGTAAACATAGAGAGGGGAGGGGGTGCCTAAGCATTTTCCTCAAAGTGGACCTAACGAGAACGTGAAGTGAGCATTTCTGACCCATTTAGGAGAGTCTGGGGGATGGAGGCATTGGGGATGCTCTTCCCCATAAACATTATGAAACAAATAAGGATCATATGTGTATTTTACAACTACATTTTCACTTACACTGGAGTCAAATGCTGAGTTTTTAAAGGAATAGTAATATTCTGATGGATATATCTGCCTGTGGATTCCTCGCCTTTTGAATATGCCTCGTGCGCAGCATTCTGCTGAAACGTTGACGAGGACGTCATAATGCTACGGCTTCACACACAACCCTGCATTTCATCATCGGAGCCATAAGAAGACCTTGTCAGCGTGCTGACGTCAGTTCCCTTTTTCCCGGTATATCTGGTATATCTGACATTCCCGACTGGGGTCAGAGCCTTCCAACTTTCTTAATGCTATGTTCAGCATTTTTGTGAGGGCTGCAACTCCATCTGGTCCGCCTGCAGGCCCCATGGGTCCGCTATCATTTTCGCTTGGAGGATTTCCGTCTCAATACCAGCATGCACCCTTAATGCCGTTCATGCCCATGACTCAGGTGGCCTGGCCTCCGCTGGTGCCGAGGCAGTCACCGCCGTTACCATATCAGGAATGGTGTGATTCTTTCGGGTCACACGAGCCATCTACGGTGCCATCTGGATCCGAGTCGGCGCCGTTTCATCCAGAGCCGACTTCACCGACTCTGCCACCTTAGGAACGACTTTCCGTGCCAATACCAAAATTACTGGCGCCGCCGACGCCAATGATCAGATCCAGTATGGAAGCTCAGCGATTGCTGGAGGAAGAGAGATATCAAGAGGAGCATGGCGGTGTGGAAGAAGGAGAGATTATAAAGTTGACTTTGAGGGATTAGATGAGGCTAGTGGTTTGGATAGCTCCCCCAAATGGAAGTTACTATCTCCTTAAGGTTTGATGCCTCCAGAGGTAGTTTCTTATCCTGTAGTGATAAAAAAGGCTGCAGATATATTGGACTTGCCTCTCCCTTCTGCTGAATTGAAGTCCAACATTCTTGCAGAGGTGCTTCATTCCACTGCCTCTTCTTCAGAGCCATTATTACCCTTCAGTGAGGCTTTGATGAAGCCCATACTTGAGATCTGGCAAAAGCTGATGTCCTCTGCTGCAGTGTCAAGATCGGTGGCCAGAAGATATAAGCCAGCTCCAGGAGATCCTGAATGTTTATCCTCACACCCCACGCTTGAGAGCTTGGTGGCTCAGGCTTCTTGCTCCTCTAAATTGTCATCTGGATCATTCCCTACTACTCCTGCAGCTAGGGAGTCTAAGAGGATGGAGCAGTAAGTGAAGAAAATATTTTCCTCTGGGAGTATGGCCCTTAAGTCTACAAATGCTACTTGCTTGATGGGGCATTATGTGCATGCTTGTATGAACTCAGCAAGGGAGGTCGTCCCAAAGTTGCCGTCAGATCTCCAAGCTCATTTCTCCGAGCTGTTGACTGACACTCCGGTGACGGCCCGCCAGGTGATTCAATCAGGCCCGGATACTGCAGACTCAGTGGCAAGAGCCATGGGTTCTTCTGTTGCAACAAGAAGACATGTCTGGTTTAGGGCATCGGGCTTCTCGCCAGATGTTCAGGCTACTCTTTTGGATTTGCCCTTCGAAGGGTCTTGTTTGTTTAGGGCCAAGGCTGATTTCTATGCTGCAGAGATTTAAAGACAGCAAGGTGGCTGCGAGATCCTTAGGGCTTCAGTCCCAGCCTAAGGAATATATGCAATTTCGCAGGTTTCGGGGTTTTTCATGGAAACTGTTCTTTAAAGGAAGAAATTGGCAGCAGCAGCAAGGCTCAAATCCCCTTTATAAGAGCTACAGGGGAAGGGGCAGAGGTTGTCAGCGTGGTTTTGCCCCTCAACCAGCTTTTTCCTACTTCCCAGCCATTGTTGCAAGAAAGCATCCCTAGCTTCACCATCTTAGAGCATGCTTGCCCTGTGGGAGGACGGTGACCTATTTTCTTCCTCACTGGAGGTCTGTCACTACAGACCACCGGGTCTTAGACATCATGGAAAATGGGTATGCACTACCCTTCCAGGAGTATCCCCCTAGACAAGGGATTTGTTTGGAAGAGCATCTTCTGCTTCTCCAATAGGAGGTGCAAACGCTGCTTCAGACGGGTGCAATAGAGTTGGTTCCAGAGCAGGAACGGGGTCAGGGATGCTATTCCCGGTACTTCCTGATTCCCAAAAAGGACGGTCGTTTACGGCCGATCCTCGACCTCAGGATTTTGAACTTGTTCCTCAAACAGGAAAATTTGAAAATGTTGCCTCTAGCACAGGTTCTTCTTGTGCTGGAGAAGGAAGACTGGGTGGTTTTGATTGATTTACAAGATGCGTATTTGCACATCCCTATTCTGAAATCGCATTGGAAGTATCTCCGTTTTACGGTGGGGTCTCTGCATTATCAGTTTGCGGTCCTTCCTTTGGGCCTTACTTACGCACCTTGGACTTTCACAAAGGTGATGGCAGTGGTGGCAGCACATCTCAGAAGGTCGGGGATTCCACTGTTCCCGTATCTAGACGATTGGCTGCTCAAAGCAAAGTCGCCAGAGATGGTGTTGCGCCATTTGCAGGTGACAACGCAACTGTTGTTCAGTGTGGGATTTTGAATAAATTAACTCAAATCTCACCTGGAGCCCTCTCAGTGCAAACTGTTCATAGGGGCAGTACTGGAAACTGCAGTGAGTCGTGCCTTCCCGCCTCCCCAGGATTCAGGACATTCAGGCTATGAGTCCGCTGCTTCAGAATGAAGCTTTTGTTCCAATCTTGAAGGTCTTTCGCCTGCTCAGTCTGTTAACTTCCTGCATTCTGTTGGTCAACCATGCATGCTGGCATATGGAGACTCTTCAGTGGTGCCTCTGCAGGCAATGGTTTCAACACAACGGAGATCTCGAGGAGTTAGTCAGGATCTCCAGAGACATTGCAGCGGATCTGCAATGGGGGGGGGGCTCTGGCAGTCTGTCTCAAGGGAAGCCGTTTCACCCTCCTCCTCCAGTGACCACAGTGATAACTGATGCCTCCACTCTAGGGTGGGGAGATCATCTGGGAGATCTGGAGGTCAAAGGTCTTTGGTCTCCAGAGGAAAGATTGTTCCACCTCAATCTTCTGGAATTGTGAGCGATACGTTTGGCTCTCAAGGCCTTCCGTCCTTTCCTTTGCGGCCAGTCAGTTCAGGTCTCAACAGACAATCTACTGCGATGTGGTATATCAATAAACAGGGAGAAGTAGGGTTGTATCTTCTCTGCGGAGAAGCTCTGTGGATTTGGCCCTCGGCTCAGGACCAACAGATGTGTCATTGAAAATCACTTGGCCAGAGTTCTGAATGTACATGTGGACAGTCCGTCGGCAGTATTCAGCAATCAGGAGTGGCGTCTCCATCCGGAAGTGGTACATCACCTTTTCAGGATGTGGGTGTTTCCTCAGTTAGACCTGTTTGCCACTCACAAGAACGTGCACTGCCCGTCATTCTGCAGTATCCAACGCAGGGAGCATTTTGGGATGTGATTCAGTTAGATTGGGGCTTCCAGCTTCTTTACGTGTTCCCCCATAACATAACATGTGTATTTGTAAAGCGCACGTTCACCCCTACCGGGGTATCTTGGCGCTGAATAACAGATGTTTGTTACCCAACTCAATGGTACTCATTTTATCGACCTCAGATGGATGAAAGGCTGAGTGGACCCGCCGGGATTTGAACCTGTGACCATGAGGTCGAATACAGGTCCCTGCAGTGGATGCATTAGTCCACTGAGCCACCAGACCCTTGATTACTCAAGTTCTGAGGAAGATTCAACAAGACTGGGCCCAAGTCATATTAAAAACCCTGGATTGGCCGCGAAGGGTGTGGTACACAAACCTTCTTTACCTCTCATAGTGCCCCCAGCTCCATCTCCCTCTCAGGGCAGACCTCCTCTCGCAATCACTGGGGCAGGTTCAACACCCCCACCTCCAGAGCCTGCACCTTCATGCCTTGAGATTGAATCGGGCAACCTGAGTTCTTCCTCTCTCTCACCTGGTGTGGTGGACGTTATTTTATGGGCCAGAAGACACTCCACCAAAATGGTCTATGCTGGCAGGTGGGCGAAATTTGTTAAACGGTATGGAGAGAAGTCAATTGATCCTTTGAAAGCCCATTTATCAGATGTTTTAAGTTTTGCGCTATCTCTGGCACAGCAAGGTTGCGCTGTTGTTAAAGGTTATCTATCTGCTTTATCTGCTTTGTTTGCCGGATAAGCCTTCACTTTTTAAGTCCCATATAGTTATGAGATTTATTAAAGGTCTCACTAATAAGTTTCCTCCCTCTCCGTTTATAATGCCTCCGTGGGATCTTAATCTTGTACTTACGTTTCTTATGGGTTCTCCTTTTGAGCCCTTGCATTGTTGCCCGTAGAGGTTTCTTACCTTCAAAACTATATTTTTAGTTGCTATTACGTCTGCTAGAAAGGTGAGTGAGATGCAGGCCCTTAGCTCCAGCCTCCCTTCACATCCTTCCATGCAGATATCTTATCTTGGTGCTTAGGACCAGAGCTGCTTTCCTGCCTAAGGTGGTCACTATGTTCCCCTTGATGCAATCCATTACCTTGCCTACTTTCTATCCTCTCCCAAACCTGTCTAAGGAGGAGGAGAGACTTCATCAATTGGACCCCCCAAGAGGGCAGTGAGTTTCTATATGGACAGAACCTGAGAGTTCAGATTAGATGACTAGCTGTTTGTCAGATATGTGGGCAAGATAAAGGGGAAAGCTGTCCACAAGAGAACTTTATCCAGGTGGATAATCCTTTGAATTAAGATCTGCTATGCCACGGCTAAGAAGGAGCCACCGGAAGGTGTTTGAGCTCATTCTACCAGAGCTAAATCTGCATCTTCTGCTTTGTCTAGAGGTGTCCCTGTGATTGACATCTGCAGACCGGCAACTTAGGCCTCCCTCCACACTCTTGCAAAGCATTATTGCTTGGAATCGGAAGTGAAGAGGGACGGCCCTTTTGCTCGTTCTGTCTTACAGGATTTTTTGGTGCAGGCAGGCACCCTCCTCAGAGTGCATGACTGCTTCAGGATTCTATTCAAGAGGTGAGGAATCCACAGGCAGATGTATCCATCAGAAGAACAAGTTACTTAACCTTTTGTAACGGTTTTTCTGGTGGATAAAGTATCTGCCTGTGGATTCTTCTCTGACCCACCCACCTCCCCGTTGCCTGTCTGCTTATACATAAAATAAGTGTGTGTATATATATTTTTCATATGAATGTTTCTTATAAGGTTTTCTGTATAACTCATAAAGATGCTGTTGAGTTGGCAATCCAATTGCATGTGGTTTTTTCTTTAATATGTCATGTACTATATACTGTGTATTCTTTTTGGAAATGTTGTTGGTTCACCCATTCGTCTCGAAGGCATGGAAAAAATGGGTGGAACTCACGTCAGCACATCGACGAGGTCTTCTTATGGCTTAGATGATGTCACACGGAATCGCGGCATTATGACATCCTCCTCAATGTGATAGAGCTACGGAGAAAAGTTTCTGTGCAATGCTGCGCATGGGGTATATTCAAAAGGTGAGGAATCAACAGGCAGATACTGTATCCACCAGAAAAAGCTTTGCCGAAGGTAAGTAACTTGTTCGTCGTTCTAATACATTTGTGGTGTACAAGACATGCCCTACCTCCCTCGGGAGTGTTGGGTCTCTCCGTCCCCAAGAAAACATTAAAAAGATGGCAGTTTTTTCTGAGTAATGTCAGTAAAAAATTGGCTAAAGAGCTACATGTCAGTTTGAAAGGGTAACAGGTATTCCTTGCAGGTGGATGCAATGTGTGACTGCACCCACCAGCAAGTTGTACCTCGGAGGGTGTCTGGTGCCCCCGGACTGCCCTCTATGGAGTGCCGGGGGTGGGTGGGGTTTGTTCTGACTACATGCCACCTCATATGTGGCGCACAGCCAGTGTGTCTCCTGTTGGCTTCCTTGCTCCTGCGCTGGCATGTCCACCAAGGTGCAAAGGATTGTTTTATTTACATTGATCCACACCCCTATGTAAATGAGGGTAGCCTCCTTGAGGTACCGCCAGTGCAAGATATGCTCCTCTGCAAACCATATTAGAGAAAGGGGTTCACAAGTATCTGTAACCCCCTCTGTAATACCATAGTGCCCCAGCGGTGCAAAAAGTAGGCACCCCTAAACCCCTAGGGGACCTACAATAAATATGGCCCCAGGTCTATGCGTAGAGGCAGTAAAAGATTCCCATTTAAGTAGGATCTGAACATGTGCTAGTGCTTCACAGTGGAATCTCTTTGGTGTATTGCTCAGGCTTGTGAATATATTTTTATGATACCTTTTCAGTATTGAAAGGCAAGAACGATTACTGTTGCCAACGTTTGTTTCAGGCACTGTAAATTGAATTTGGGTTTTTATGCAGAAGACAGAAATGAATTCCTATATGGGAGAAAATGGCCCAAATATAACTTCATTGCAATTCCTGCACATTTTTATATCAATTCTGCAAGACATGAAACATGGTCACTCTCTTGAACTCTACTCACCAATGGTATTTTGGTTTCCAAAGGTTGTGTGTATTTGCAATGAGGAATCATCTTTGCATTGTGGTCGAATTCCCCTGTTGCGGCTTGTATGGTCCTACAGGAGAAGAAGGTACAGGATAACACACTGAAACCAGCATTGCTAGAACATGTAGAATCCCATATACACAAGCACAGGTGCATAAAGAGGCATTACCTCCTCATGCCAGTCCTAATGAAGTCAGGTTTTGCCTAGACCATCAGACGGGATTTCCTAACCTAGTTTTTGTTTGCACAGAGCCTTTGGCCTGTCCCCACTTCCTGCCCTCTTAAAAGGCACTGTACAGGTCCTTCCTCCTGACGCACACCAAATCACCCCCCCCCCCCCCCCACCCAGTGGTGGCGACCAGTACAGGTAGATGGAGGAACAGAAGTCCAACATTATGGCAACGACGACTTGGATGTCGAAGTAGTGAAGATTACTGGTATGTAACCGGGATGTTCCCTACTCATGCGTCTTCCTTGTTCCAGTCTTAAGTGAAGGTGTACCCAGAATGGAGGCTCTGGCCAAAGGCAAGGGAGCCACAGAAGCTTAGGCAATTCTTTCTCATGGTTGAGGCAAAACTGATTTCATTAGGACTGAGAAGAAGAAAATTTAGCTTTAGAGTAACGAAGATTATCAAAATGTATTCGTAGCAGGAACAGATAGTCAGTGCTTAACTTGAGCCAGTGGGGGCCGTTGGCACTCAGTTTTGGGGACCGGCACTTATTTTTGCTTCATTTGACTTTCACCCAAAGGAAGAGAGAAAAATATAAAAGAGGGAATGAAAGGGAAAGAGAAAGGTGGAAAATCAGTGACAAAGCGAGAAAGCAGGGATGAAAAAGAACCAGCAAGAGTGAGAGGAATGGCCAGAGAGCGTCTGATGGTGGATGCAAGAGGCATGAGGTGGAATCAACGGTAAACATCCTTTACAACAACTGCGTTACAACGCATGCCGTTACCCCACATTTTTTTACTCCGTAGACTCTTTTACAACACAGGGCTTTACACCACAAACCATTACAACGCATTCCCCATTACAACGCCCTGGTGGAGTTAGAATAGTAACTTGCGTTGTAATGGACAATGCGTTGTAAAGCACTGTGTCGTAAAAGATTTTGTGGAGTAAAAAATGCGGGGTTATGGCACGCGTTGTAAAAGCATGCGGGGTAAAGTGTCATATTCCAGTAACCTGCTTGCAGGAAATTCCTATACTTTATGTATTACTCTAAATGACAATGGACATGTAAACTAGAAAACGTTCACTCGTTAAATAAAAATACCAAAGAAACCAACAGACACAATTTGGCACCAACAACCACTTGCACGAAGCGTTCATCAATGAACATGAATTCAGTCTGTAGAAATTCAGCTGAAGTCAAAAAGTCCTTAAACCACCAACTGGTATATATAGTAGAAACCATTTGTATATGGTCAACTGGAACTTCCTTGGGGGAACACCAAGTTCAAAGAAACCAAAAGATGAAGGTAGCGATTATATAGCTGGCTTAATGTGACTGAGGAATATATGACGATACTTAGCATGCCATTACTACGCATGCTTTTAGTGCGATGTTTTTACATCGCAAATGCCTTTACTTCGCATATTTTTAATGCGCATTCCATTACTTCGCAAATGCATTTATAAGATAATACTTTACTTTTACAGCGCCTATCCTTACTACGCATACCACTACTTTGCGTACATTGTTAATTCTTAATATTTTAAATTATAAGTAAGCTACCCCCTGGGACGGGATTCCAGGGAAATAGGGGTTTTGGGTGGGGGAGTAATGCGTTGTAACGCTTGCGAAGTAATGGTATGCGGAGAAAAGCCTCCGTAGTAATGGGTGATTACCAATGGAAGATCTCCTTTAGCACGCGCGAGATCAATGCGCATGCTCGTTCTATCAAGAGCAGATTGTTTTTTTGCATGTAGCCATAAGCCTCCATGCAACTATATACATTTCTATATATTGCTGCTTTTCCGTGCCTGTCGCTGTCTGATACTGTGGTTATTTCTGCTGGTGCATGCTTCTGTGTGTGCCAGTCACTGAAGGTTATCCTATTATCCTAGCTTGTGCCTGCTTTACGTGTCCCTCCGGTTTGTACCTGCACCTGTATACTCTTGTGCCTGTTGATATTTGGGGCCTACTCCTGTGTTCTCTTCCTTCTGCTTGCACCTGTCTCTGTGTGGTATTTTGCCTACTGGCATTTGGCGCGCCTCCTGTGCTTACCTGTTTTTGTACACGAGTATCTGTTCTGACATGTACCTACTACCTCTGTGTCTTATGTGATTTTTAATCAAACCTATTCTTGCGTGTGTTTGTATCTTGTTGAAGTTATGACCTTGAGTGCTGACCTCTGCATGTGATAGTGAAAAGTTCAGTCTGTGCCTGCTCTGGAGTATGTCTAATAGTACATGACTGCGCCTGTTCGTCTTGTGCCTGATACCTAAAGGTGCTGTCTCCATTTGCAGTGGTTGTTTGTGTGCCTGTCGACAAGACTGGAAACATTCTTAAAGGTATTCCTATCCATACTAATACTTACTTTTATACACTTACCTTACCCATGTACTCGATATTCTACGCTCATCAATATTTTGCAGGACGATATGGCGGTCCTCGAAATTGTGGTATACAACCCTGTTAAATGGTGTCTCTTCTGCATTTCCAGTGCTTAATTTGTAAAAACAATAAGTCCCGGGTCCCCCGAGTATTGCTCAGAAGCCCGTAGAATATAGGAGGTGCCGAGTATCAAGGCTCCTTAGTGTTGATTCCGAATATGACACTTTACCCCGCATGCTTTTACAATGCGTGCCATAACCCCACATTTTTTACTTCACAAAATCTTTTACGACACAGAGCTTTACAACGCAATCCATTACAACGCATTGTCCATTACAACGCAATTTACTATTCTAACTCCACCAGGGCGTTGTAATGGGGAATGCGCTGTAATGGTTTGTGGTGTAAAGCCCTGTGTTGTAAAAGAGTCTACGGAGTAAAAAATGTGGGGTAACGGCATGCGTTGTAACGCAGTCGTTGTAAAGGATGTTTACCAGGTTACTGCACATTTTTGCCATCAAAATAAATTTCGCAACACGCTACTATGTTATATGCTATCACATAATTACTGTGAATGCTTTCTGCAACCAAAAGACAGGTAGGAAACAAATGCAAAAAATCTGCACAGTATTCCGCTTTTACAGGCTCAAAACACTGACCGTAAAGTAAAACTGTGCGCCAATGTTTTACCTCGTGTGGGTATTATCCTCATATTTAGTGCATGCCACAATATAGGCAGGATAGAATGAATTCCACAAAAACCCATATGCCTAAATTGCTTATTTGACCCATTTGTAACTGGTCAAATGGAATTTCCACCAGAGAATCTTAAAGCAATCAATGACTTGTTAAAGGCAATAGACAGCTCCCGGGGAACGAGCATGGCTTTGTAGTAAATTTTGGTGTGTATGCCATTCCACAGTGCAACCTGCAAAGAATCGGTACCACTTTTGGGACGAAGTTGGATTGAGTATGTTGTGTGTTTCAAGGAAGTGTTAAGGTTGTGTGGCAAAAGCTTGTTTATAGGATTTTTGAGCTTCCTGGTAGCCAGCAATGATGCACGAGTTCTCACGTGATATCGGATTCCAGAGAGGTTTTTTAGGGTGTATGTTATGTTAAATAAATTTAATATAGCGCACGACTCACCTAAGGGCATCTGGGCGCTGCCTTCAGATATAAGTAATACCAAAGGGGATGATGGACGGAGCGCTTGAGCTAATCAAACACTCACTCCCAGTCAACTGATCTGGATTTAATCCATCATCATTCTTTAGCTCACTCCACCACCCCAGTTCAGACATGACCGTATGCAAATCAGTCTGACCCTGTGCCTCATGGGAACAGTCCAGCCCGAACTGCCAAGCCATGTCTTCCCTGGACCGGAAACAAGCATCCTGGGACCGGTTTCTGGCTATTCAGCCGTCATCAGCCAGGCTAGCTTGAATCCAGTGGCAAAGTGAGCAAGGGACCCACGTCTGGGCATACCCTGCCAACTTAGGGCGAACAAAGAGATACCAAAGGGGATGATGGACGGAGCGCTTGAGCTAATCAAACACTCACCCCCCAGTCAACTGATCTGGGTTTAATCCATCATCATTCTTTAGCTCACTCCACCACCCCAGTTCAGACATGGCCATATGCAAATTAGTCTGACCCTGTGCCTCATGGGAACAGTCCAGCCCGAACTGCCAAGCCATGTCTTCCCTGGACCGGAAACAAGCATCCTGGGACCGGTTTCTGGCTATTCAGCCGTCATCAGCCAGGCTAGCTTGAATCCAGTGGCAAAGTGAGCAAGGGACCGACGTCTGGGCATACCCTGCCAACTTAGGGCGAACAAAGCGATACCAAAGGGGATGATGGACGGAGCGCTTGAGCTAATCAAACACTCACCCCCAGTCAACTGATCTGGGTTTAATCCATCATCATTCTTTAGCTCACTCCACCACTCCAGTTCAGACATGGCCATATGCAAATCAGTCTGACCCTGTGCCTCATGGGAACAGTCCAGCCCGAACTGCCAAGCCATGTCTTCCCTGGACCGGAAACAAGCATCCTGGGACCGGTTTCTGGCTATTCAGCCGTCATCAGCCAGGCTAGCTTGAATCCAGTGGCAAAGTGAGCAAGGGACCACGTCTGGGCATACCCTGCCAACTTAGGGCGAACAAAGCGATACCAAAGGGGATGATGGACGGAGCGCTTGAGCTAATCAAACCCTCACCCCCAGTCAACTGATCTGGGCTTAATCCATCATCATTCTTTAGCTCACTCCACCACCCCAGTTCAGACATGGCCATATGCAAATCAGTCTGACCCTGTGCCTCATGGGAACAGTCCAGCCCGAACTGCCAAGCCATGTCTTCCTGGACCGGAAACAAGCATCCTGGGACCGGTTTCTGGCTATTCAGCCGTCATCAGCCAGGCTAGCTTGAATCCAGTGGCAAAGTGAGCAAGGGCCTACGTCTGGGCATACCCTGCCAACTTAGGGCGAACAAAGCGATACCAAAGGGGATGATGGACGGAGCGCTTGAGCTAATCAAACACTCACCCCCGTCAACTGATCTGGGTTTAATCCATCATCATTCTTTAGCTCACTCCACCACCCCAGTTCAGACATGGCCATATGCAAATCAGTCTGACCCTGTGCCTCATGGGAACAGTCCAGCCCGAACTGCCAAGCCATGTCTTCCCTGGACCGGAAACAAGCATCCTGGGACCGGTTTCTGGCTATTCAGCCGTCATCAGCCAGGCTAGCTTGAATCCAGTGGCAAAGTGAGCAAGGGACCCACGTCTGGGCATACCAGTTCGGGCTGGACTGTTCCCATGAGGCACAGGGTCAGACTGATTTGCATATGGCCATGTCTGAACTGGGGTGGTGGAGTGAGCTAAAGAATGATGATGGATTAAACCCAAATCAGTTGACTGGGGTGAGTGTTTGATTTGCTCTAACGCTCCGTCCATCGTCCCCTTGGTATCGCTTTGTTCGCCCTAAGTTGGCAGGGTATGCCCAGACGTGGGTCCTTTGCTCACTTTGCCACTGGATTCAAGATAGCCTGGCTGATGAGGGTTTTGAACCCGAAACCGGTCCCAGGATGCTTGTTTCTGGTCCAGGAAAGACATGGCTTGGCAGTTCGGGCTGGACTGTTCCCATGAGGCACAGGGTCAGACTGATTTGCATATTGCCATGTCTGAACTGGGGTGGTGGAGTGAGCTAAAGAATGATGATGGATTAAACCCAGATCAGTTGACTGGGGGTGAGTGTTTGATTTGCTCTAACGCTCCGTCCATCGTCCCCTTTGGTATCGCTTTGTTTGCCCTAAGTTGGCAGGGTATGCCCAGACGTGGGTCCCTTGCTCACTTTGCCACTGGATTTAAGATAGCCTGGCTGATGAGGGTTTTGAACCCGAAACCGGTCCCAGGATGCTTGTTTCTGGTCCAGGGAAGACATGGCTTGGCAGTTCGGGCTGGACTGTTCCCATGAGGCACAGGGTCAGACTGATTTGCATATGGCCATGTCTGAACTGGGAGTGGTGGAGTGAGCTAAAGAATGATGATGGATTAAACCAGATCAGTTGACTGGGGGTGAGTGTTTGATTTGCTCTAACGCTCCGTCCATCGTCCCCTTTGGTATCGCTTGTTCGCCCTAAGTTGGCAGGGTATGCCCAGACGTGGGTCCCTTGCTCACTTTGCCACTGGATTCAAGATAGCCTGGCTGATGAGGGTTTTGAACCCGAAACCGGTCCCAGGTGCTTGTTTCTGGTCCAGGGAAGACATGGCTTGGCAGTTCGGGCTGGACTGTTCCCATGAGGCACAGGGTCAGACTGATTTGCATATGGCCATGTCTGAACTGGGGTGGTGGAGTGAGCTAAAGAATGATGATGGATTAAACCCAGATCAGTTGACTGGGGTGAGTGTTTGATTTGCTCTAACGCTCCATCCATCGTCCCCTTTGTATCGCTTTGTTCGCCCTAAGTTGGCAGGGTATGCCCAGACGTGGGTCCCTTGCTCACTTTGCCACTGGATTCAAGATAGCCTGGCTGATGAGGGTTTTGAACCCGAAACCGGTCCCAGGATGCTTGTTTCTGGTCCAGGGAAGACATGGCTTGGCAGTTCGGGGTGGACTGTTCCCATGAGGCACAGGGTCAGACTGATTTGCATATTGCCATGTCTGAACTGGGGTGGTGGAGTGAGCTAAAGAATGATGATGGATTAAACCCAGATCAGTTGACTGGGGGTGAGTGTTTGATTTGCTCTAACGCTCCGTCCATCGTCCCCTTTGGTATCGCTTTGTTTGCCCTAAGTTGGCAGGGTATGCCCAGACGTGGGTCCCTTGCTCACTTTGCCACTGGATTCAAGATAGCCTGGCTGATGAGGGTTTTGAACCCGAAACCGGTCCCAGGATGCTTGTTTCTGGTCCAGGGAAGACATGGCTTGGCAGTTCGGGCTGGACTGTTCCCATGAGGCACAGGGTCAGACTGATTTGCATATGGCCATGTCTGAACTGGGGGTGGTGGAGTGAGCTAAAGAATGATGATGGATTAAACCCAGATCAGTTGACTGGGGGTGAGTGTTTGATTTGCTCTAACGCTCCGTCCATCGTCCCCTTTGGTATTGCTTTGTTCGCCCTAAGTTGGCAGGGTATGCCCAGACGTGGGTCCCTTGCTCACTTTGCCACTGGATTCAAGATAGCCTGGCTGATGAGGGTTTTGAACCCGAAACCGGTCCCAGGTGCTTGTTTCTGGTCCAGGGAAGACATGGCTTGGCAGTTCGGGCTGGACTGTTCCCATGAGGCACAGGGTCAGACTGATTTGCATATGGCCATGTCTGAACTGGGGTGGTGGAGTGAGCTAAAGAATGATGATGGATTAAACCCAGATCAGTTGACTGGGGGTGAGTGTTTGATTTGCTCTAACGCTCCATCCATCGTCCCCTTTGGTATCGCTTTGTTCGCCCTAAGTTGGCAGGGTATGCCCAGACGTGGGTCCCTTGCTCACTTTGCCACTGGATTCAAGATAGCCTGGCTGATGAGGGTTTTGAACCCGAAACCGGTCCCAGGATGCTTGTTTCTGGTCCAGGGAAGACATGGCTTGGCAGTTCGGGCTGGACTGTTCCCATGAGGCACAGGGTCAGACTGATTTGCATATGGCCATGTATGAACTGGGGTGGTGGAGTGAGCTAAAGAATGATGATGGATTAAACCCAGATCAGTTGACTGGGGGTGAGTGTTTGATTTGCTCTAACGCTCCGTCCATCGTCCACTTTGGTATCACTTTGTTCGCCCTAAGTTGGCAGGGTATGCCCAGACGTGGGTCCCTTGCTCACTTTGCCACTGGATTCAAGATAGCCTGGCTGATGAGGGTTTTGAACCCGAAACCGGTCCCAGGATGCTTGTTTCTGGTCCAGGGAAGACATGGCTTGGCAGTTCGGGCTGGACTGTTCCCATGAGGCACAGGGTCAGACTGATTTGCATATGGCCATGTCTGAACTGGGGTGGTGGAGTGAGCTAAAGAATGATGATGGATTAAACCCAGATCAGTTGACTGGGGTTGAGTGTTTGATTTGCTCTAACGCTCCGTCCATCGTCCCCCTTTGGTATCGCTTTGTTCGCCCTAAGTTGGCAGGGTATGCCCAGACGTGGGTCCCTTGCTCACTTTGCCACTGGATTCAAGATAGCCTGGCTGATGAGGGTTTTGAACCCGAAACCGGTCCCAGGATGCTTGTTTCTGGTCCAGGGAAGACATGGCTTGGCAGTTCGGGCTGGACTGTTCCCATGAGGCACAGGGTCAGACTGATTTGCATATGGCCATGTCTGAACTGGGGTGGTGGAGTGAGCTAAAGAATGATGATGGATTAAACCCAGATCAGTTGACTGGGGTTGAGTGTTTGATTTGCTCTAACGCTCCGTCCATCGTCCCCTTTGGTATCGCTTTGTTCTCCCTAAGTTGGCAGGGTATGCCCAGACGTGGGTCCCTTGCTCACTTTGCCACTGGATTCAAGATAGCCTGGCTGATGAGGGTTTTGAACCCGAAACCGGTCCCAGGATGCTTGTTTCTGGTCCAGGGAAGACATGGCTTTGCAGTTCGGGCTGGACTGTTCCCATGAGGCACAGGGTCAGACTGATTTGCATATGGCCATGTCTGAACTGGGGTGGTGGAGTGAGCTAAAGAATGATGATGGATTAAACCCAGATCAGTTGACTGGGGGTGAGTGTTTGATTTGCTCTAACGCTCCGTCCATCGTCCCCTTTGGTATCGCTTTGTTCGCCCTAAGTTGGCAGGGTATGCCCAGACGTGGGTCCCTTGCTCACTTTGCCACTGGATTCAAGATAGCCTGGCTGATGAGGGTTTTGAACCCTAAACCGGTCCCAGGATGCTTGTTTCTGGTCCAGGGAAGACATGGCTTGGCAGTTCGGGCTGGACTGTTCCCATGAGGCACAGGGTCAGACTGATTTGCATATGGCCATGTCTGAACTGGGGTGGTGGAGTGAGCTAAAGAATGATGATGGATTAAACCCAGATCAGTTGACTGGGGTGAGTGTTTGATTTGCTCTAACGCTCCGTCCATCGTCCCCTTTGGTATCGCTTTGTTCGCCCTAAGTTGGCAGGGTATGCCCAGACGTGGGTCCCTTGCTCACTTTGCCACTGGATTTAAGATAGCCTGGCTGATGAGGGTTTTGAACCCGAAACCGGTCACAGGATGCTTGTTTCAGGTCCAGCGAAGACATGGTTTGGCAGTTCGGGCTGGACTGTTCCCATGAGGCACAGGGTCAGACTGATTTGCATATGGCCATGTCTGAACTGGGGTGGTGGAGTGAGCTAAAGAATGATGATGGATTAAACCCAGATCAGTTGACTGGGGGTGAGTGTTTGATTTGCTCTCACGCTCAGTCCATCGTCCCCTTTGGTATCGTTCAGATATAAGTAAGCACAAGCAGGAGAAAAATTCAATTAAAATAAGGTAGTTTTCAACAATTTCCTGAATTTATAGTAATTAGTACAGAGACGAACGTGAAGAGGTAAGTTGTTCCAACAGAGCAGAGTCGGGTAAGAAAAGCCTCTGCCTCCGCATCTAGTCAGATGAATACGGGGTACACTCAACAAGGCTTTATCCAAAGACCTTGGGCTTCTAGTAGGTTAATGGCGTTTAAGTTTCTGCTGCAGATATCTAGGGCCTCTACCCCTTAAAGCGTTAGAGGTAAGGCAGCAGATTTAAAAAATACTTCTTTGCCTTACCGGTAGCCAATGTAAGGCTTTCAACAATGGGGCAGAAGGAGCCCCTGACGGAAGGTTAAACAAGCCAAGCTGGGCTCGAAATTGATTGTTTGAATTAAGTGTGTACAATGTTGGAGTTGAAGGCATGCAAATGAGGCAGTGGTGGCTAGCAGGGATGTGTGCTTGCTTGCTAAGCTCTGGAAGATCCACCACAAGTTAAATGACTCACTTTCTAGCATTTCCTTGTCAGGTTAACTTATCACTTACCTGCCGGAAGAGTGCTTTGGCTGGAGTTCCTAGGGGGGCGGGACTCATTGCAGAGGAGATCATTTTTATGGATCATCTGAAGGAGACTGAGAACAGCTTTTGGTCTGAACTGAATCGAGTGGCTCCGAATCAAGAACAACTGGCAGAGGTTGGAGTGAAAGCATTACAGAAATGTGGAAGCCGTTTGGTGTTGGATTGGCCTACTGGCCGAAGTCACCTCGCATTAGTGTTTGAGACACTGGAAGCCCTAGAGCTCAGGAGACCTAAGACAGCAGAGAGAAAGTCTAAGGCTGCACTATATTTGGTGGGATCCATGTGTGTGGGGGATGCGAGAGGGGAGGCATCAGGGCTGCTGTGTTCGGATTGTTACAGATGTTGAGGTGGGTGAGTTTAAACTAAGTGTGGGAGTGCTGGTTCCAGTAGCTTTTGCCGTGGGCCCTAATGCAAGCAAGGAAAGCTGGCCTCTGGCCTTTGGTTTGGTATTAAAAGCAGCTATAATAGAGGACATTGATTGATATCCTGAACCGCTGTGCGGGCAATACTGTAGAGTGGGGGGAGGGCCCAACAGAAGTGAGGGGTCTTGTGTAAATGTTATATACCTAACATGAGCAATTATTTTTTGTTATTATGCATATAAACAAAATAAAAAAGTTTCTATAAAAAAACAAGCATTGGCATAGCCAATAGGTCTCGCGTTTGGGACCTTATAAGTTTAGCCATGCAGCAGATTATCCCCTATTAGCATGCCCACAGTTTTTTCACCCCGCTTTTCTCAGTCACCACAGGTGAAATCCCGCCCAGCAGCTGGTTTATGAAATAATGCGAGGGGAGGCCCTTAACGAGCTGAATGCGCCCCCAGCTGGAGACAAATGTATGCAAATGAGATGCACAAATAAAGACACCGGGACAGAGACGTATCTGCAATTCCAGCAAAATGCTGCCTGCAGCTAGGAGATGAGCAGCTATGATAAAATGGTAACAAAAGGCACCTTTTACCCGCCAGTTTGTTTCACATTGCAACGGACCCCTTTCCGTGTATCCCATCATAGCCTAGAAGGGGGATTCCGTGTGATTTCGTTGCATTAGTACTTATATGAAATAGATGCTTTTTCCTCAGATTGCTTCTTATTTTCACTTGTTCTGCCACCGCATTCTGGTGTATTTGCGTGCACCGTTCACATGCTGTGAGTTTTTTTCAAAACCGAGTAATATGGACCCACCTGGCACCTTACATTGGGGAAACACACTGGGTGCAATGAGCTTCGTTCGCTTGGGTTTCTGAAGAGAAGGGGAGCCAAAAAATTTAGCAGCCACACTCCGCTGTAAGGGCCATGAAGGGAACTAAAAACAGACAACACAAACGTAAACACGCCAGTATTGGATATCGAAGCACACACGTCCTATCATACCATCTGCAACATGCTGTACAAAGTCGGTTTTGAATATTGAATTGATTTGATTTGTGCACATTTCCATTACAAACAAATAGTTTCAATATGAAGGCACGGCGTCCCAGAAAATGTTTTAAATTAGTCGTCCACTCTTTTGAAAATATGACTTCAACTGCCTTTAAAAAAAACATGCACTGCAGAGACAGCCTGCATCTGCCTCTTGATGGCAAGAAAGTGAAAGCGACCGTGAGCAGGCAAAGTGAAAGCGACCGCGAGCAGGCAAATGTAAACAAGCGCGCGCGGCCATGCTAATTACAAACAGATGGCCATTGCGCGCCGCTGCTCGCTCCCGCAAGGTAGATGCCAACCATGTACGAGTGTGAGGAAAAGTGCATATTCAAATACAAGTCGGGCGGCACACTATGCTAAGCACAGATTTTTAGCTTACGTGTTTTTAAGCCACACCCTTAATTACATCAGCCACACCCCCTTGAGGGACCACCCAGTTTTTTCATCCCACTTACAGCCCTGCCTCCAGTTCGCATTTTAACTTCACATCTAAGCCCCACCTCATGCTTGAGGCGCCACATTGCTGTGACTTCCAGGGGTGTGACAGCCCACCCAGGCTGCCTCTGCACAGACGAGCCTCACTATATTATACAGTTATCGGACCCTCGCCGTTAGGATAACATGCCCTGAAACAGTTAACGTCAGAATGTCAAAGATTAGAAATATACAGCCCGTGTGGCAGACAGACACGGGCAGTACCAGGCAGGGCAGCAGCAAACGCCCACAGCACAACCCCCCGCGAGACCCTCAGAAGTGCTCCGCTACTGACCGGTCCAGGGATTACGTACGGCAGGGCCATAAAGTGGCAGTGGTCGCACGGCAGACCGGCTACACTCTGGGTGACCCGCAGCTGGGAGGCAGGCAGGCATGCCGAGGGGAGCCGTCGGTGCTGGAAAGCGTCCCTCCTGCCAACTTTCACAGCCGCCAGTGAGAGATGCCGGAAAAAAAGGGGAAAAAAGAAAACAGAGCTCCCGTCTGGGGCCAGCCTCCCATTGACTGTCTGCCTAGTCCAACGAAGACTTTTTCAAGAGGTGGTCTGCGTTACAGAGCAGCTCCTCTTATTAAAGACAACAAATAGACAAATTCGCCCAGGAAGTGTGGTCCACGAGCAGCTTGAGCGGGGGTGGGGGGGTTCATTTGAGGGTCACTTATGCTAGTTTATAGAAGTAACTGTCAGATGCAGAAGTGGTATGAAACACAGGTGGTAAATTGTCAAGTAAAACTTCACGTCTACGTCAGGCTTCTCCCCGGCGGGAAGGGGGGTGATTCGCAGAAATATTCTAATGAGTCAGATTTTGGGAGTCGGCCCATTTTCTAGGCAGGAAAGATCTGTTTCACCGCATAATTAAAAGGTTCGGGCGGGCTGATTTCCAATGGAGAAACTGAATTCTCCGTCCCCGCTCACAAAGTCTGTGACGTCACAGCATCCATGAACGTTTGTATAAATTAACAAAAACACCGGTTTGCCTTCAACTGCCTTTAAAAAAACATGCACTGCAGGGACAGCCTGCATCTGCCTCTTCATGGCAAGAAAATGAAAGCGACCGCGAGCAGGCAAAGTGAAAGCGACCGCGAGCAGGCAAATGTAAACAAGCGCGCGCGGCCACGCTAATAACAAACAGATGGCCCCTGCACGCCGCTGCTCGCTCCCGCAAGGTGGATGCCAACCATGCACGAGTGTGAGGAACAGTGCAGACCGATTTTTAAAGGTCATCTCCTAGGGCAGCGCATGCGCGCTGCGCTAGGCTCGACCTAAAAATGTGACAAACAATGTGACGATTGAACGTATTTTTCAGATGTAAAATAGCCCTCATGCATTGGACTGAAAGCACTTCTAGTAGGTGGAATGATACGCAATTAAGCCAATAGCAAGAGGTGAGAGAGTACTACTCCTCTTCATGATACTAAAAGCCAGCTCTATGTATATTTTATAGAAACGGTAACAATACATGACGCAACAGCTGCGTTGTCAAGCCAGACCTAAAAATCACAGGCTCTCTGGGGCAAAAACGGATAGGCTGGGCCTCTATATAACAACCAGTCTCAACCCCATTCTATTAGAAATAAAAACAGTTGACTCTTAGCCACTTTATTAGACCTTTAATTGTTGGGCAAGACATGTAAGAGCCATGAAGTGTGCTTTGTTTCTGTTATGGTTACAAATCTAGTGTGTTTTTAACAAAAAGGATCAGGGGCCTTCCAGTACATAACATATTACTGTTCAGTTCACTGGGACCTTGTCACCTTATCAGAATCCAGCGCACTACACAACAGTCACACGCCTTTTAAGCCAAAAGCCTGTGTCTGTGGCAGTCAGAGCTCTCAAGTTCACACAAGAATATGTGTTTCTAGCAGTCAGTGTGCTCTTTTACTCGGGAAACGTGTAACTCTAGAGGCCAATGCTGTCTTTTGAAGACAAAAATAAGTGCTTCTGTCCACTGTGCTTTCTTGTTGAGACAGGGATGCGTGTCTCTAATAACCTGCACTCTCTTTTCAAGCCTCGGATGTTTATCTGTAGCGGTCATGAGCTCTATTTAAGACAACTAGATGTGCTTCTAGCTGCCTGCGCTCTCTTTTTAAGTCTGAAATGTTTACATGCAGATGTTACTGCTCTCTTTTTAAGACAAGTACATGTGCTCAGCAGCATAAACTCTCTTTTTAAGCCTGTAATGTTTATACGTAGTTGTAAGTGCTCTCTTATGAAGACAAGCATATACACTACTAGCAGTCTGCGCTCTCTTTTTAAGCCTGGAATGTTTATATGTAGATGTCAGTGCTCTCTTTTAAGACAAGTGTATGTGCTTCTAACAGTCTGCGCTCTCTTTTTAAGTCTGGAATGTTTATACGTAGATGTCGGTGCTCTCTTTTTAAGACAAGTGTATGTGCTTCTAACAGTCTGCGCTCTCTTTTAAGTTTGGAATACTTATATGGAGATGTCAGTGCTCTCTTCTAAAAACAAGTGTATGTGTTTCTAGCAGTCTGCACTTTCTTTTTAAGCCTGGAATGTTTATAAGTAGATGTCAGTGCTCTATATGAAGACAAATAAATGCGCTTCTAGCCGCCTGCTCTTCAACCTTAAATGTTCATAGGTAGATGTCAGCGCTCTCTTTTTAAGACAGGGGTATGCGCTTCTAGCAGTCTGCACTCTCTTTTTAAGCCAATACGTATTTCTAGTAGACAACACAGATGTTCAACTGCTGCCAGAAAGTCGAGTGGCCAAAAGTGACCAAATTGGCTATTTTTGTGCTAAGAATGTGCTGTTCAAAAAGCCAAGAAGGACTATCAAACCCTTAGCCTAAATACCAACAAATAGACTGCATTTTAACAGAGCATCTTCAGAGGCTTATTCTTCTTAAACATGAAAGAGCAACATCACAATGAGTGGCTCTCCAGTCTGGCCTTGGCGGCTTGAATCCATCCGAACACTCGAGAGAAGCTTCCCCTGCTCAGCGAACTCTCCAAATGGATTTTTCTAGAGTACAGTCAACCTCCTCTCGGGTAAAGTGTTCATGTGATAGATATGGGAGAGTATTACATTTACGTGTGCTTATTTCCAGTTTCCGCAATATCCTAGATCAGGGTCTCTCTTGTTCGCCGATGGACGTCAGTGGTGAGTGATGTAAGGGGTGACAGATTTCGCCGGTTGTGACTTCTGTGCAGTTTTCCCCACATATGTAAATAGTGGAGTCGGTCATCAGTCTAAGGTGGGGGTGTTCAAAGGAGGGCTTGGGATGGCCAGCAGCCATGCCAGAGTTTTCAGATATCCACAAGGTGAATTTGCATACTATTCAATGAAAAAGGAATGCATCTAAGGTGGGGGAGTGCTCAAAGGAGGTGCACGAGGGGTCTCACCATGAGACAAATTGACATACAATGAATTAAAGTGGGAATCATTGAGATAAGTGGCTATTCTGAAAATCTGTCTTTTACCCTCTTATAGCTTTGATAGACACCCCTTGTCTATGTTAACCTATAAAATATTAAGTGAGATTCCAAAAATTTCAAGCCGAAGGCCAGGGAACCCTCTTGCATAGCTCAGTGCAAGTATCCAGGCGCAAAAACTCAGATTGAGAATGCACCACCACTTTATATTAAAATATTTTACCAAAAGAAGACAAAGCATTCGAATTTAACAGTGCTGGGAGGCATGCAAGTCTTCCACGAGCCTCCCCCAGCAGCCCACGGAGCAAAGATTGAGCAGTGTCCTGAATTCAGTGTTCTCGGCCTATAAAGCACCTTTGTGTGATGGCAGTAAAGACAGTGATGCACTTAACCCCTTATGGATCCCGATCAGCTCTGGGCATTTGGCCTACAGACTAGTAAGGAGAGTTAGAGACTAGAGCATCCCCATGGATTCCACTCGGAGCCTCCTTCCTATGATGAAGGAACTGCTGGGTAATAGTTCTTTGACAGTCAATGAATTCCAAGATTCCCATCTTGATGGCGCGGGATCTCAACTATGAGGTCAGCTGGTGCTCTGCATGGCCAAGCATCAAATCAGTGATGCTCAGCCAGCTGAAACATCAAAACACTGCTGCTTATCCGGCTGAAACATCAAATCACTACTGCTCAGTCTGCTCAAACGACAAGCCACTTTTTCTGGGCCTGCTCAAATGTTAAATCACTGCTGCTCAGTCATCAAGTCACTTTCTCTTGGCCTGCTGAAACACCAAATCACTGCTGCTCAGCCGGCTAAAACATCAGCCCATCATATCACTGTGACGGGAGTCAAAGCCATCCAAATTAAAGTAACAAGCAATCAACAGATCCACTTGGCACAGACTCAAAAGGAGGACGAGGGAGAGAAATTTAACAATACGGAGAGGTAAAACAAATCTAGACATCTGAAGCCGGCACAAACAATCTAGAAATAAGGCAGTAATAAGCATGAAAGAGAAGAGTTTAGTCAAAATTCAAGATGACATCAGCAACTAAAATTTTCTGTCTGACCTATTCAGAATTATTTTGGTGCACATTCCCTATGGCTTTGACGTATCCCTTTGTTGCTTCTGTTCGATAAAACACATTTTAATTGAGTCTAAGCTCCTTAACATGCTTTTGTTTTTTTCATAACACCATCGAGTATCATTGGTACCGTAGTGGTTGTTCCAGTGCATCAAACCTCTATCCAACATGCATGGTGATGGCCTAACAGCACCCCATAGTATTACATAAACTTCCACTCCACAAAGCCGCTTTTTATTAAAAACGCCCAAGCAAGCTGGCATTTCTGAAATCTAGGGCAGTGCAGGTGTACCCAGTGCAGTACTGCAAATCAAGAAATGACACAGTGCTGGGCAGCAGGAGCAGAATGCATGGACTCACACACTGTGGACTGCTCAAAACTTGAGGGTCGTGCCCCATCCCCACACAGTAGTCACACACAACCTGTGTTCATTCAAATACTGGGGTACTGTGCTACACGCAAACAAACATACACACACACACAATGCATTTATTTAAATACGGGAGAGGCAGACGCACACAACATGCTTCTTCACACAAACTCTCATACACCGATTACATTAATTAAATTACTGGAAGGCAAATCACACACTACCTGCTACACACAAACAAACTCACACACAATGCATTCATTCAGATACTGGAGGGTCAGTGCACAATCTGTATTCAGCCAGTCTCTCTATCTAAAAAAAAAAAAACACACACACACACACACACACACACACACACACACACACACACACACACACACACACACACACACACACACACACACACACACACACACACACACACACACACACACACACACACACACACACACACACCCCCCCCCCTCTCTTTCAAAATGCTGGAACGTGGAAAGTTCATTTTCACACACAACTTGCATTTAGACATACCCTGGGAGTGCAGCATTATTACACAGACCCTGTAATTCATCCAAACGCTGGGGAGTGTTGTGTCAAGCAAACCGAATTAATTCAAATACTGGGACTGCAATGTTACACAAACTCGGAAACTATTCACACACTGGGGGTGCATCGTGACACACATTCTGACATCAAAGAAACACAGCCTCCAGACCTTTCCATTCCAACACTGGGTGCAGAGTCGCGCGCCTCCTCCATTCATTAAAATGAATGAGGTACCCTGTCAATGACGCATGCTTTACATTCATGGAAACACGGCGAGTGCAGTGTCACGCCCATCTTAAATGTGACACTGGGGAGCAGAGAGTTACTCACACACGACCCCTGTTCTCTTTGGGACACTTTGATGCCTCCTCAGGGGTAGTAAGCGCTATATAAACAAGCGCGCGCGCCTCGCACAAGTAGGGGGTGGGGAGTGCGGCCGAGAGCAGGCAGCGTTTCCCTTGCGGGAGCGAGCGCAATAATTGCTAACATATGGCGCCGCTCGCTCCCGCAAGGGAATCGCCAAACGTGCACGCGTTGCATTGAAAGCAATGCAACGCGTGCACGTTTTTGCCTGCAAAGCTGAATCGATTTCAAGAGGTCTCTTTCCTATGCAGCGCATGCGCGCTGCGTAGGCGAGACCTAACAACTATAATAGGGGTGCCACAGTCCCCTCACTTCCCTGGATCCCACCGCCACTGCACCTGCTGCAGTTCTCAGGCTTACGCCCCTAATTGATCCGCTCTTTGGGTGATTTGGAGGTGTCGTGCTTTGGTGTGCAACCATCTGGGTGGTATGGGGGTTTGTTGAAAGATTTAGGCATGGTCAGTGGCGGCTGGTGGAATTTGAAACTGGTGAGGCGTAGGCAGAACGAATCAACGTATGCGAGCGAGTGCAGCGAGCGAGCCCGACGGCAATAAGGGGGGTTCGGGGGGGGTTCTCCCCCCGTGAAGAAAGTTTTTAAAAATTGGCATCTTTTTGGTGCGATTTTCAGCACTTTTTCTGTGATAAATGGACTAAAAATGCAGTTCTTCTAGGCACTCATAAAAGAAAACTCATACATTATTTCAGGGAATTTCTGGGTTGCCAAGCAAGTCTGACTTCTGAAGAGGGCTAGGATACTAAGCAAGACTGCTTTGGCTCTACCCTTTCCAATAGAAAACACTAGTTAGCGATGTGAACAAGTTCAATGGACAAATCTGGGGTCTAGGGAGAGTCCCTCTCTTGAGAAAGAAATTTAAAAAAGATTGGCAAATGGTGCATTTTAAAGCAAATGAATGCAGCGATAAAGCAAGGCTTATTAAGCAGTGGGAACGTATAGTCTTGAAATATTAAACACATTAAAAACTGCCCCGTATCTTCTTGCATTAATTTGTTCAACAGTTACTGTAATATGTAAATTGTTCTGCATGACAACTTTAGCCCTTTAAAATGTATGCTTGCCCAGTGTCTTGCACTGCATGCAGCATTAACTTTGGAAAACTATGCTCTAACCAGACTTCGGGAAGCACCCACAGCTGCTGGCTGTAACCAGTCATATAGAAATATGTGCAGACAGGTCTTTAAGTGAGATGAAAAAAGTGGGTGCTCCCTATAAAGGAACATGCCAAATACATTTCTGTGATTCCCATAGTGTGCCATCAGACCAGTATTTTGGTTTCTCTCTGAGATGTAATTTTATCCAGATAAATGGCACAGCAACTGACATACGCCTAAAGCCTGTCAGTATGATTGGCTTTGTCACAGGGTGTTAGCTGTTTAAAATCCCTGCCACTGGCTGTCTCTTCCTGCCCTTCTGTCTCCGCCTGCCCTTCCACCCCAGAGCCCCTGTCAATAGGTGTCACTGCCTGACCTCCCCTCTCACTAGCTCTCTCGGTTTACTTCATGCACCGCCAATCCCTACTACTGGGTGCGTTTGCTACACTGCACCTGTCTTTTCAATACTATGAACCCTGTCAATTGCTGTCTACCAACATTATTTGTTTGCCTTTCCATGTACACAGTCCTTTCCTCTGACTGGTGGTTTCTTTACATCATAACCAAGGCCACTGGAATTATGCAGCAGGAGAAGACCAGAAACGTGGGGTATGGTTGACTAAATTATGCAGCAATAAGAGGCAAATTGTGAGGTATTATGCGGCACATTTTGTGATAGTATTACTTTATTATTTTGGCCTTTTTACACAGGTTTAAACACTGTGTGAGCAAAAGCCTCACTCCATTGGTACCAGTTTAACCCCAAAATATAGCAATATGCAACCAAAAGGGAACCAGCCAACATTTACAAAAGTCCTTCCACTGCACTGTAACATTTTGCACCGTTTTAGTAACTGTTGGTCAATTTGTACTAGAATCAAAATGATTTTTTATTAAAATCTGCAGAATAAACAGCAGATGATGAATTATGTAGTGAATTCATAATTATGCGGGCAATGCAGCAGCCGCAAAAATCGCATCATTTCGGTTGCCCTGATCATAACCACCTCACACACTACCAGTGCACCAAACACACAGCAAATAATACTACAAAGAATAGAAAATGCCTAACAAAGCACATATCTGTTGAATTTACCAATACTGGTTTAACATTGTATGTCTGAGATTAAAAGCACAGCATGCAAACTACTATTTAAAAAAAAGGCCCGGTGACAGAAGGCACCATATGTAATGTGGGGCCAATTGGCAGCACGGCTACCTCACAAATGCCACATGCCGTCTTAAGCTCACTGAACAGTATGAGGTGTACTGCCTGGGTTGCCACATATACATAATGCGTAAGGATTTTTTATATTGCATGCATACTGGATACGGTATATGCAAATCAAGTACTGTGGGGTGCAGGTTCAAATGCTGTTCTTGTGCTGTTAGCATGAAAAGGGCTGAGGAAAGCCCGCCAAGCCGTGTTTGAAAGTACTCCACACCAGCAGAGGACAAGCTTTGCTGCGTGTGCTCTGATGCAAGCGTTGGTCTGCAGACAAGCTCTACAAAGTATGGTGAAATATCTGGCACCCGATCCCGAGGTCGGACAGACCAACACTGCGGGGGATGCACGCGGTCAGCTTGTTTATGCAGCGTGGGAGAACTGCTTCTTGCACAGTGTTATCTCCGGATATCAGGCTGCCGTCAACGCGGCTGGCCGCAGAGGCAGCCGTGGCGAAGAGGGCACAAGACACGAATGAAGCGAGGCCTGACAGCGTAAGCTGGTCTCGGTCGAGCGACGAGGCAGGGTCTGGAGGGAAGAGCCCGCGCCCCATCTGATATGGAACACAAAAATCCAGCATGTGTCCTTGCATCTGGAGTGCGTGGGGCAGTGGAGACATCGCGGGAGGTATTTCAAGAGTTGGCCACCAGCCTCACCCACTCACAGCAGCCCTTGAGCTTTAGGTACCACTGCCTGCAGTACTGTGATGACATGCATGCGGAGTATAGTGCTACCCCTTACCTCTGACTCCAGCATGCCCCGTGCAGGGGAAGGCGCGGCTCCTTGCCGAAGGTACAAGGCACTCTGCACTGCTCCCTTTGCCTCCTGCAGCGGCCGCCAGGAGAGGTGGAGGATCACTTCGGGGACATGGAGGAGGAGAACGAGCTCCAACAGGGGGTCAACGAGCTTCAGCCTCCTCCACTAATCACAGCTGGCACCAGGATTCCGCATGCCGATGCTAGCAGGGGCCGGTCCAGTACATTCATTGATCAGCCGCGGCCGGTGGTAGCAGTGAACACGAGGTGTGTCTGCCTCGACGAAGAGGCTCTGACGTCACGCTCGCTCCTGGCTGGCTGGCAAGTACCGCCTGCGTCTCAGCCAATCCAGACACTGCTCCAGCAGTGCCAGGATTGGCTTGAGCGGTAGTAGTGCGCATGTTCTGTTTAGGGCTTAAAGAATTTTGCGACCAGCCCGATAATGCGCACTAGGCTGCTCATTAGAAGAGCGAGGGTTGTTCCATGCCGCTCTTCTAATGAGCAGCCTAGTGCGCATGTTCGGGCTGGTCGCAAAATTCTTTAAGCCCTAAACAGAACATGCGCACTCTTGCTGTGCGCTCCGCCGACCGGCACCTGATACATATTATCGATGTCATGATGATGACTCATGACAGACACTTGTACTGAACTCCTGCTGCCCCGCCCCCTTCTGAGCCGACTGCCTCCGGCGGCCTGGGATTATCGTTTAAATAAATGTGAGTGAGAGACTGAGAGTGACGGCAACGCTTGTTAGTTGTTACTCAACTCGAGTGCCTCAAATTAATTGGTGGGGCAACGCCCAAGCGCCCTAATGGACGCACCGCCCCTGGGCATGGTGATCAATCACTGTGGGCAAGAGGGTAGGAGGAGGAATCTAATGACTTCTTGTTTGGTTGCTCGCTGGATTGGCTTTGCAAGTTCTTGAGAAGAGGAGGAGGTTGGGGAGTATAAATAGATCAAGGTCTTTGTCAAAATGGCGGCGCCTTTTACCGACTGAAATGTGTCATGCTTTTGTTGCTCTGTCCCAGCACTGCAACCACTTTAGAAACCCTTGTGATAAGCACAATCAGCAGGCAAAGGCGGAGAGACACTTTGAGAACTGTTTTGCTTTTCTCTAGGTCAAGATGGCGGGTCTGACAGCAGAACGAGGCAGCGTGGACTCTGAGGCCTCGAGATAGGGAGGGAATGTAGAACGCTCTGACCTGCACAGTTCCACTGTGGACGCATTCCTCTATTTCCTCTCCGCATCTTCACATATTACGGTCTACTACAACCCTTTTAGCACACTCTTTAACTCATTAAATCCTTTTATTATTTTTGTTATTTTGTCCCCTCTCGTGCTCCATATGTCCTTTCCCTGTTTAGTTATACTCTAACTTTCGCCTCAATCTCATTTGCACACTTCTTACACACTCACTGCTGCCCTTCCCTTACCAAAACACACCCAAACTCTGGGGCATATTTATGGGGATTTGGCACAAGGCAGTGCAGCAAGTCACCTTGCAGCGCTGCCCTGCGTCAAAGTGATAGGGCAGGAATGTGCTGTATCTATGACATACATCGCATTCCTGTCCTTTACCCAGTGCTTAATTTGTACAAAAATAAGTGCCAGGGCTCTCGTAAGAAGGTCACTGCAGCTTCCATCACACATTGCCCTGCTATGCTGCCAATGATAGTAACAACACAACTACTAACCATCACACTTCTACAAGTGTGACAGTTCAGGCTATTCCAGGCCCCCAAAGCTATAAGAAAGGCGTGGGTGGCAGGTAATAGTCATTTTAATGAATATAACATTAATAATTAACTGTTGTTGTGGTCATCTCTAAATTACCTAGATAGCGCTACTTTGGGGCAGGCTGTCCCAAGCACCGGTGCTGACAATTTAGTGCCGGTGCCAAGCACCGGAAACCACCTGCTCAAATTAAGCACTGCCTTTACCCCTGTGCTGGCGCCGTTTCGGCAGCCTAGTGCCAACGCAGGCAACTTTGCACCATGGTGCAAGGATGCCTGCATTGCAAACAGGATTGTTTTTGTACAGGAAGGGGCACCTTCCTGCACAAAAACAATCCTGGGAGGCTTTTTCCTCTTTCATTGTGTGCTGCAGAATGCAGCACACATAAGAAAGAGGAAAAAACGAGGAGAAATAGTTATTTCCCCTCATTGCACCTTCCCTGGGGAGGCATACGGTTTTAGCACATTCCCAGGTTTACATGCTCTAGTAAATCTGGGGATGAATCAAAATCCAAGGGTGTTGTGTGGGAACACCCGCCACAATGCCCATGGAACGCCTCCCTAGCACAGAGTAAGGCAACGCAGCGATTTGTGCTGCCTTCCCCTACTTCATATCTATAAGGCCATTCAGAGCCCCGCAAGGTGGCGTTGCGTGGCCTCATAAATATGATTTGGTGGTTGACGCAACTGTGGTGCAAGGGGCTCGCAAATATGCCCCTCTGTGTTTTTAAGCTCATTTTACAGTGGCCCTTTCCCTCCCTTTGTAACTCTCTGCCTGATCTACTCACCACTACCGTTATTCTCAGTCACTTCTCCCAACAACCTTTCCTCATCTCTCCGATCCAGCCCCCTCATATCCCCTGCAGGGGATATCCCTGCTTTTTTCTATTTCTCTCTCAAGCTCTCTCACACATTCACTATTTCTGCCTCCTCTCCTTTCCTTTTTCCATTTCTATCTCGGTCACTGGCCTGCTCTCTCCCCAGCAGCTCTGCGCTATCTGCACCGCCACTGAGCCCCCTGCCTGGGTGTTCAAGGCTGCTGTCGGCCCCGTTGGGTGCCTGTGGCTGCCTCTGCCGGTCCCTGCTCTCTGCGTCCTTCTGTGGCATTGTTTGGCATTCGGTAAAAATTGGGTAATTGTATTGGATTGGGTATTTGTACAGTTTTTTTGTCCTGTACTGTATTTGTACTGTTCTTCCCTTGTTTTCCCTTTTGTAAATTGTTTGTGGCTTCTCCGAGCCCGCGTTTTCCCGCTTCCCTTTTCCTGCCCCTGCGGCCCCTCCCCCCTGTCCCCGCCCGTTCTCGCCTCCCAGCTGGTCGTCCCTCCCCCTCCCCTACATAATGGTGACTGCTGCGCGGTTACGCAAGCCCGTCTGCGCCAGACCGCGACCAGCGCCAGGAACCCTGGTTCTCCGACCATCCATCGCTACGACACCACCACCCTCCTCGCACTCAACCGCGGAAGACTCAGAGACTGCCAACAGGCCTCACCACACACGACCCACGGCCAGTTCTCCTGCCTCCACTGCCGCCAGACCTTCACCTCCACCCCGGCCCCCAAAAACGCTGACGCCAACACCGACGACAATCTAAGATGCATCCTCCTCAATGTACGCTCCATGCACAAACACGCCGTGGAAATCTGGAACCTACTCGACTCCCTCTCGCCCGACGTCGCCTTCTTCACGGAGACCTGGACCAACGCCTCCTCCGCTCCCGACATCAACACTGCCATCCCAGACGGATACAAGATCTAGAGGAAGGACCGCCCCAACCACCCGGGAGGGAGCCTCGCCATCGCCCACAAAAGCACCCTCCGCCTCACCACATCCAGCAAAACCTTCCCCACCGCCAAACACCTGCACTTCCAGATCCAGACCAGCCCCACCACCACACTCTGAGGAACACTCGTCTACAGACCCCCCCCCCGGCCCCCGGACACCCTTCGCCACCACCATCACCGACTTCATCGCACCCCACGCCATCGCCTCAATGAACTACATACTCATCGAAGACCTGAACTTCCACCTCGACAACCCCAGCGACCCCAATTCCACCACCCTGCGTGACAACCTCGCCAACATAGGACTCAAACAGCTCGTCACCACACCGACCCACAGAGCAGGACACACCCTCGACCCAATCTTCGCGACAGGAAACAGCGTCCGATTCAGCCACACTACACAACCGCCATGGACTGACCACCACTGCGTACATTTCACGGTCAACAAACCCAAGGCACCCAAACCAGCCCCACGCCTACCACGAAGGAACTGGAGCAAAGTCACCGACGAGCAACTCAACTCCACCCTCACCCGAGACAACCACATCTGGGCATCCGACGCAACGTCGCAGCCAGAGAACTCCACACCTGGATCTCCACCTGCGCAGAGGAACTCTCCCCGCTACGCAACCCCGACAAACAGCGCCCCAGGAAAGCCGCCTGGTTCACCACCAATCTCCAAGAAGCCAGACGTACCTGCAGGCGCTTGGAGAAGGAATGGAGAAACACCAAAACACCCGAAAACCACACCACCTACAAGGACGCCATGACGGACTACCACTCCCAAATCAGAACCACCAAGAGGAACTTCATCCACAACAAAATCCTCGCCAACTCCATCAACTCCAAAGAACTTTTCAGTGTCATTCAGGAATTCACCAACCCACGCAGCGAAGCCACAGACATCACCCTGTCCCAAGACCTCTGCGATAAGCTTGGAACCTACTTCCACCTCAAGATCAAAAACCTCTACGACAACTTCGTCGACCATCCACCAGACGTCGCAATCAGCCCCCCGCCCACACGACATACCAGCCAACCCATCATCTCCACCTGGACGCCGGTCACGGCCGAAGACACCGCCTCGACCATGGAAGGCATCCACTCGGGGGGCCCCCACCAACCCCTGCCCTCCTCACATCTACCACAGAGCCGCAGCCATCATCGCACCCGAGCTACAACGCACCATCAACACCACCTTCACAACAGGCACCTTCCCAGACAACTGGAAGCGCGCAGAAGTCAGGCCCCTGCTCAAGAAGCCCACAGCTGACCCCACCGACCTCAAGAACTACCGGCCCATCTCGCTCCACCCCTTCACGGCCAAAGTGGCAGAGAAAACAGTCAACAGGGAACTGACACGATTCATCAAAGACAACGCCGTTCTCGACCCATCCCAGTCCGGGTTCCGAAGCAACCACAGCACCGAGACCGCCCTACTCGCCGCCACAGACGACATCCGCACCCTCCTGGACCAAGGACACTCTGCAGTCCTTATCCTATTAGAAGTATCAGCGGCCTTCGACACCGTATCCCACCGCACACTCGTCGCCAGACTACACGACGCCGGCATACAAGGTACAGCCCTAGAATGGATTCGATCATTCCTCACCGGTAGAAGCCAAAGGATCAGACTGGCACCCTTCCTCTCCGATCCCACGAAAATCACCTGCGGAGTTCCACAGGGGTCATCGCTGAGCCCCACCCTCTTCAACATCTACATGGCCCCCCTCGCCACCATCGTCCGACAACACAGCCTCAACATTGTATCCTACGCTGACGACACCCAGCTCATCCTCTCCCTCACCAAAGACCCCGCCACCGCCAGACTCAACTTCCAGAAAGGAATGCAAGACGTCGCAATCTGGATGACCAACAGCTGCCTGAAGCTCAACGCAGAGAAGACAGAAGTCCTCGTCCTTGGAACCACCCCTACAGCATGGGACAACACCTGGTGGCCAACCGCGCTCGGAAGCCCACCCACCCCCTCGGACCATGCCAAAAATCTCGGCATCATACACAACTCTTCCCTCAACATGAACCGACAGGTCAACGCCGTCACATCCAGCTGCTTCAACACCCTCCGCATCCTCCGCAAGTCCTTCAAATGGATCCCCCCTGAGTCAAGGAGGACAGTCACCCACGCACTCATTACCAGCAGACTGGACTATGGAAATGCACTCTACGCCAGCATCAACAAGTCCCTACTCCGCAAACTCCAGACAATACAGAACACTGCCGCTAGACTCGCACGAACACATCAGCCAACACCTGCGAAGACTCCACTGGCTCCCCGTGGAGAAAAGAGTCACCTTCAAAATCCTCACCCACGCCTACAAATCCCTCCACAACAACGGACCCAAATACCTCAACGACAGAATCAACTTCCACGTACCCAAAAGAAACCTCCGTTCTTCCAACCTCGCACTGGCCAAAACCCAGCGCATCCACAGAGCCAGAGCAGGCGGAAGATCCTTCTCTCACATCGCAGCCAAGACCTGGAACGAGCTACCGGCGGACATCAGACACGCCTCCTCCCTGAACACCTTCAGGAAGACCCTCAAGACCTGGCTTTTCGGCTAACAGATCTGCGGAACCCCCCCTTCAGCGCCTTGAGACCCCCACAGGTGAGTAGTGCGCTTACAATTCCCCTGATTGATTGATCTCTACCTTTAGGCCCATAGTTCTCTCCCTCCCTCCAGCCACACAAAATTTTTTAACAGACACAAACTATGCATGTAGTTGACCCTATGTAATAAATGTCATACTTCGGACAACTTTATTCTTATCAAATATGGGAAATGGAATTAACCACGCGGACTGAACCACGTATGCCGTAACAGCGCAAGCGTTACCACGCTTGCCTTTATAGCGCATATGCCTTTACCACGATTTTCATTGTAAAGGCTGTAAAGGCATATGCATGGTAAAGGCAGTCAACGCTCTAGACTCAGATGAATGAGTGGGGGTGGGAGGTGTTGGAGAGGCACTTCCTGCCCGGACGAGATTGGGAGGAACGAGAAGGATCCCGACGTGGCTTGGAGAGTAGTTTTAGGGCTCAGGGCGGGAGTCGCTGTAGTTTTTAGGGCTGGGGGCCGGTTTTAGGACTCAAGGCGAGGGGGTTGGGGTGATTTTAGAGCTGGGGTCGGGGTAGTGTTTAGGGCTGGGGGCCAGTTTTAGGGCTCAGGGCGGGCGGCTGGGTGTTTTAACGGCTGGGGTCGGGGTAGTTTTTAGGGCTGGGTGCTGGGTTTTAGGGCTCGGGCTGGGGTGTAAACTTTTACCACGCATATGCCTTTACTAATCATGCCTTTACAACAAAATTTGTTGTAAAGGCATGCATGGTAAATGCATGCGTGGTAAAGTCGTGTTCGTGGTAAAGATCGCGTTGTTAAGACAAGCGAAGTAATTGCATGCGTGGCTCTGTCATACAACAATCAAAAATTGCCTACATTCCTAATTGTTTAATCTTCTAAACGCCGTCCATAGGGGATTATGGTGCGGTTCCGACCATCAGGAAGACTACCAGAGCTGGTCGGAACTGAGTCGGAATGACCGGCCGGTTTACTTTCCGACCGCCGACATCGTAATCGGGCGGTCGGACCACAAACCGACCGTATCGGTCGGAAAGCCTCCGACCTCAGTCGGAAAGCTTCCGACTAGCGGTCGCAGGCTTTCCGACCGACATCGTAATCGACCCCTGAATATATGATTTGTAGCTGAACACTCATTTTTAAGATACGTAGGTTTTCAGGTTTCCTGTCTGTGAGATACATGCATGACATAATGTTGTGTTTTCTATTTTCAGACCATTTACTCAATCCCGATAGGGAAATGCTTTGCATTTGCGCATGTGAATTAACACTTCTTTGCTCTTTACATTCAGGGCACCTGTATTTTTCTGGATGCAGCCCGGTCAGTGAATGAATTATACCTGGGTAATGAAGACAAGAATATTCTTCTCATGGAATTTCCACTCTCTAAATTAACAAGGTATGGCATGGAGTGCATAATACATGCCCAAACATGCCCAAAGGGATGATGGGAAATGTGTCATTGTGATGATTCCAATTAAACATGTTCTGAAGGTAAAAGGTTCAGTAGCCCTGTACCAAATACCAGCTTTATGTATTCCATAGAATGATTGTTTCAGTGTCCCTGTGCCAATCACCTGACCATTTAATCCTACAGGTGAGTAGCTTCACTTCTCTGTGTAAGTTTACTAGGTCATGTTGTCTCAGAGGTGGCTGGCTGGACGTATTTTGGCAATCTCAACAAATGCAGTCCATTGGATACAAGGCTTTAGGATTGATATATGGTTTTAGTGTAGCAGGGCCTGGATGTCCATGTGTATGATGGTGAGTCGTGCTTTAATGCCTTGTTCCTGTTCAATGTGGGCATCGTGGCTATACTGGGCTGTGTGGCCTACACATGCTCTCTGTACATTACAGGTGCACTGACAGTTTGTGCAAGGCTATCAAATGCTACTTTTATTCCAGTACAATGTGGCTAAAGCCACTGTGAACTCATTATGTGGTTCATGGGCCTGCAAGCAGCCGGTCAGACCATGTTATTAGTGCCCTGGTTTTTTGCCCTCCTGCGACCCTCCACCTCCACTCAGGCTGCCCCAAAGATCCAAGTCGAGTCAAAACTTATGCTTAGGAGCGCTTGAGCTTCTGTTTCCATATTGTTGGCCCCTCTGGCCGCCTGCAATCAGCTAGAAAGCGGCCTTTGTGAGCTTTCGAAGGATCCTCTGTCTATCCATCATTTACATAGATGAGTGAATGAAAGTGCATGTGGGGGTATGAGAGTACCTGAGGCAAAAGGCCTCGGCTTCTGAACCACGCCACACCACAAGACCTGGCAATGTTTGATTGTTGGGGTGGGTGATACATGCCAACCTTCCTCCCTCTTTGCCTCACCCCTGGTAAGAGATGCCTTGCTAAATGGAGTGATGCAGGAGCAAGGAAAAGATGCAGGGGTTTCTGAAAGTTTGGTATAAAGATGTGAAACTTTGAACTGGTCACACAGTTGCAGGTCATGTGGTAACAATCCCTAATAGTTACTAGACATGAGAAGGCATGCAGTATCTACAGATAGTAATGTGCAGGCTGACTTTACCTAATGTTGAAGATATGGAGGTGTACTTGACGTCTTGCGGGTTATGTGGTAACTGCCAGATTCTTGTTGTGGTGCATAAGAGATCTGACCACATCTGTTACTGGACATGTAGAGTCTTGCCATACCCGTTGCTGGTCTTGTGAAAGTTAGCCTGATCTGTTTCTGAGGAAAGCAAAAAAAGTGATTGGTGGATTGCTTAAACTCATTTCAGTGACTGATAATTACTCCAGGCTGCAATCCAGTCTATTATATTTTTGCCCAACATGCCACCACAGACAAGAACTAGCTATATGCAAATCATTCTTGGTTCTGCTCCAATAGGAACAGTACAATCCGAACATCCAGGCCAGGTCCCCTGTGAATGGGAAAACAAGCATCCCAGGCCAGTTTCAGCCTATGTGGGCCTCATCAAAAGTACTCTGGCACAATGAACAAGGGACCCATGTATAGGCATACCCATCACAGGGGGTCACACTGGGAAAAACAAAAAAGCAATGAGTAGATTGCTTGAATTATTCTCAGACACTGGTAATTACTCTGGACTGCAATCTCCTCCATCGCTTTTTGCCTACAGTCGCCACCTCAGACAGGAACCAAAATGCAATTCAGCCGGTGTGGTGTTGCTTGTGTGGTCACATTCGGAGGAAGCATAGTCTGGTAATTCATGTTGGACCATTTATATTGGGGCAAAACCATTTCTGATTTGTATATGAAAGGTCACTGTCTAGAGTGGCATGGTGGATGAAAAATGATGGCCGGGAATGTGGTCTGCCAGTGTCTGAGATTAATTCAAGCATTTCTTCCATCACTTTGTTTGTTGCAGTAGCTAACCCATTTCTGGACATCTGGAGACAGACTAAAGCTGTTGCTGAGTATGTGGATAATAGCCATGACTGTCTGGGCTTGTAGAGTCTGTAATTATGTTATTTGCTACTCTGGTGAATCCCAACTCAGCCTTGTAAAGTATTGTGAATACATTTAGTCACCGTCTGTATCTCTGTGCTTACTCTTATTATTTATATACTGCCATATAGGATGTATAGGATAGGGTAGCACTTAAAGAGAACAATGGGTGTTGAGTAACTTACCTCTAGCAATCTGCAAATCACTAAATAGACTAGGAAAGTAGTGGGGCAACATTCAAATAAATGACATACTCATACACTATCATAAATTAAACATTGTGTTCAATCTTTGGCATTATTTTTTCAAGCAGCATCAGGCCAACATTTATTGCATGGTATGAACGATGCTTTCTGAATGCTCTAAACACAATATAATATATACTTACTGGATATACCCTAAGCCTGTTGCCTGTGCCCCCGGTACCTGTTTGGCTGAACCTGAGGTCATTGCCAGCAGGCATTGAGTAAGGCATCTTCATGTGCTGGACTGAAAACAAGAATAAAACCCACAGAATGTGGCCGGTATTCTTGCCCCAAGTTCATACTATCTGGTCAGAGTTTTAACCCATGCCCCTCCCCCAGAGCTGGAAATCACTTTGTGCTGTGCTCAGCATGCTCAGGCTCACAAGCCATGCCCTGTGTCTGGTCTCCTATACCCCAGACAAAGAACCCTGCAGGGCATGGCCTCAGGGCCCAGCAAGCCCTGGGTACCAGTCATAGCCCCACACCTAGCCTACATTCCTAGCTCACTGGCCATAAACATCAACCATGCCCAGTGACGTCTGGTGCAGGGCACAGCCTTCATCTGTGCTAATTTCTTTTGTCCACAAAGCCTTTGGCTGCTCAAGTGGGCTCTGGGATTGAGAGTTGGCCACCCTGTGCTTCCAGTCACCTTCCTTCAGAGCAGCTGGGTATTGCTAAAGGCCATGCTCAGTCTGAGCTTTGAGTGTGGCTTTCAGCCATACCTTGAGCATATCCCCAGGTGGTTTTGGGTACAGGGCATGGCCTTCGGTGGCACCCTGGGCTCTTTTCAGATAACTTCAGAGACCACATATCATGGCCTTCAGTCAGTCCTGAGCATATTCATCTTTGGCGTTCATCTATGCTCTACACCTTGTCCCCATATGCCCAGTGCCCACTGTCCATGGCCGGGTTAGGCTAGGGGCTGGGTACAGTGGGTGGCCTTTGGCAGTTGCTTGCACTTAATCCCCATGCGCCTAGAACCCACTAGTCAGCAAACTCTGACTGTTAGCTGTAGACCACATCAATGTCATATGCTCAGCTTTCTTGACCCCATATCCTGGTGGGTTCAGGGACTGCCTTTTAGCCACATGCTGATACCAGTAATCTACTTTTGGGCAAGTGGCCTACAGCACGCTAAGCTCAGGATGAGGCCTTCTTGCACAATTACATTGTATCTAGATATGGTTATAATTATATTTCAAATCGACTCCGAATTTTTAGCTAGTTTTTGTCATTTCCACAACATATGGGAGACGTTTCCAGAGTCCTGCTGACATAATTGGCAAATTTCTGGACACATACATAATAGCAGTGCTTAAGTTTACACATAATACATGTATAGAAATGAATCAAGAAGTTGCAAACAAATGTTTTCATAAATATTCTGAAATATTCTTGTTTAGTTCACTTTCCTAAGTATTTTTCTTTTGAATGATTCATTTCAGAGAACCCAGAGGATGTACTAGTCTGAGTTTTTGAAAAAGCAGTTTAAATGGTGTATTTTGGAATATAGCCCAACATATATAATTTGACAGATGTACGTATGTATGCGCATGTTCTTTATGTAGAGTGAACCTAGCCAAAAGGCAGAGGAGCACTGTACATGGTCCAAGAAAAGGATGCAGTCAGCTAGCGATTGGAGAAATAGCTGGTTTCAGGGAGCAGAAGAGTACTGTTACTGCATTGTGATGCAGTGTTTCTTAAAGATGAGTGTCTTCAATTCTTTCCTAAATAGAGTGGGTTTGGATGGTCCTAAAGGTTGTGGCGATGTTGTGCCAGATCCTCAGTGCATAGAGGGAAAAGGCTTCTTGTCATGTTTTTCTTCTTTGCACTTCTTAGTCTCCATTCTGACAGTGTCCTGTCTCTCAATCAATCAATCAGGATTTATAAAGCGCGGCTAATCACCTGATAGGGTATCCAGGCGCTTGCAGGTCCCGGAGGCTTATTCGAGCAGCCAGGTCTTGAGGGTCATTCGGAATTCCGGAAGTGAGGTGATGGTCCAGAGGTGCGTGGGGAGGCTGTTCCAAGTCTTTGCTGTGGTGTGGGAGAAGGAGCATCCTCCACTTATGCTTCAGTAGATGCGCGGAGTATGGGTAAGTGAAAGGGAGGCAGAGTGTAGTCTTCTCGACGGTTGGTGGAAATTCAGGCAGTGGTTAATGATGGTCTCTGTGTGTGCCATGAGCCACTCGGGCTGTTTAGCATGTCAGATAGGCGGGGGTGCTGGGTGTAAAGGGTTTGTAAATGATGCAGCAGGTTTGGAAGAAGCTGCAGGTTGGCAAGGATAGCCAGCGGAGTCTAATCAGGGGGGTGAAGTGATCAACTTTCTTCAAGCTGTAGATGAGACATGCTGCAGCGTGTAGGATGTGGAGTCTGGGAGACCATGGCGCATGGTAGTTCCACCATTCAGATGGGAGAGGACAAGGCGGCCTCTTTCTGAGCAGCAACTCATTCCTTCATTAATCATGAAAACATTTGAATTGATATTGAGGTGCTTTAGGGTTGGCTATGTAGTTATTACAGCTCCCTGGATCATGGGATCCACTCAATTGCTGCAGGTAATGAGAGCTCCTTGTGGCAACAAACCCTAGACCATTTAACAAAGTTGATTGGAAATTTATGAATTGCTAAAGTTAGTTTATGTGGGGAAATCAGTCCCAGTACTATATAAAGGCAACATTTATTATATTATTGTACTAAAAAAGCCCTCTTATTGGGGGTCTGAATAATTTACTTCCTGCCATGACCAATGGCATCGTTTGCATTTATCAATAAGAAAAATTCAATTGTTTTGAGCAATTTTCCAAGGTAGATGCAAATCCAGGTGGGACAGGGCTGTCGGCGCGAATGGTAATTGTAAAATATGTTTAGAAACATAAGTCAATTTAAGAGCACTGATTTATATATCTATTTTCGTGAGTCATAGTGACAGAATGTGAATTAGGCTGGGATGTTGATGATTTTTTATTGAAACGATGACATAACATTGATCTTATTAGCAGTAATCTTTGCCAATTATGAAAGATTTAATTTACACCATAAAGTAAATTGAGCAGTGGGCCGTTTCAATGATAGTGGAGTCGTTTTTATTCATATACATATATACTACGTAATTTTAATTTGCCAAACGGTTATTATTATTTATTGTTTCAGCTGTCAGCCTTACAATAGTTAAAACTGCAATTAAAAACAAATGGGAAATACAAGGGCTTACTTCTTAACAAACAATATAATCCACTGGGTGGCATAGTGACATGGTGCATTGAGCACTGTATTCAATTCCAATAAAAACAATGAACTAGTTCATCAGTGCAGAACAAAAATATGTTAAAGTGCATGTGCAGAGGAACACTAGGAGAGTATACCATTCGGGCATCATCCATAATGAGATGTACATAAACCACATAAAAAAGAAAGCAAGAGCTCCACATGGACTATCTGATAGGATTGATACCTAGTGTGGTGGGCAGCTCTCTCAGGCGAGGCCACATAGCCCATAAAAAGGGGGCTATGGAGTTAAGGACATACATATCATTTGGCCTAGCACAAAGCCCCAGTGACGATTTAACACTTTTAACCACATAGAATTTAAAAAGAGAAAGGAGCCACCACCACCGTGCAGAGTCATATTTTTTGCAAAACAGAATAAAATGAGTTAGGTTGTCTGTCCCTCCAAAGCTATTGTCACAGTGGTCAGACCCAACAGCGAGTCTGTAGATACGGATTGAATAGGCAGAATACCCAGTCTGTATTTTACATACAGCGTTTGTTTAAGCTCAGGGTATATCGAATCCAGATAACCAATACAGAAATGGACCATTAGCGTTGTTTAAGTAATTAAATGAGATAGATCCTGACCTCAACCCGAGACACTTCCTCATCTGCATGCATTTATGTTATCAGTCTTTGATCAGATCTGCAGTATCCTATCTTACTCTACAGGGATCTACCCACAAGGACTCCATCTGCTGCTCATTTAGAACATTCTGTACATGGGACGACCATGTGCTAACCCCACAGCCACTGCTGGAGGAATCTTCTTCCAGGGTTCTCAAGCACATCACTGTCCTTGGGTTTCTTACCAGTCTGACCCAATAGAGCACTGGCCTAAGGTCTGCTGTTTCTAATACTGGAGTAAAACTAAGCTCTGCATAGAGGGCCAATAAGGAAGTGCCCGGCCCCAACCTCAGCAAGGCTCTTAAGAAGTTTTTCTCGGCCACTAGCAGTGGACATACATTAGCATAACCCCAGAGCTCTGCCTCCTATAGTTCTGGCATCACTGCCTTTTGTTTATATATTTGCAGGATAACACTAATACATCTGTCACCTGCTTTATTCCTAAACTTCAGAACCGCCCCAGCCATTTGCCTCAGGACTGTAGTTGCCTTCTGTATGTGGCTACCACAGTGCAAGTTCTCTGCAAACCGGATCCCCAGATAATCAAACTGAACTGCCTAACAGTTTCTATGGGCACACCATCAATTAAAGGCTTCCACTTAAAACTTAAGGGCGGCCTCATTGCCATGCTCTTCTTTTTACTACCATTAATGGTCAGTGATTCCTAGTCGCAGTAATCCTCAAAACGCTTTAATAGCCTGTGGGTTGCATTTTCTGTTTGTGCCATCAATACTGCATCATCCGCAAATAGTAGTATCAGAACCCACCTTCCGGCTATAGTGGGGGCATTTAGGGGTTCTTCCACCAAATAATCTGCTACATCGTTTAGAAAACGGTTGAAAAATAAGGGCTCCAGCACACAATCTTGTCAGACGCCCTTTTCTACCGGAAAATATTCTGTACACTCTCCTCCCAGGCCATACATTACTCTTGCCGTACTGCCAGAGTGAAGAGCCTTTATAGCCTTTACCTGGTTAATATTGATGCCTAGATCTGCCAGTGCTCTCCACAGCTTCTCCTGGTCAACTAGATCGAAGTCTGCTTTCAGGTCTACAAATATTAGGTACAGTGAAGATTTCCTGCTGACTGTAAATTTATAAGAAATCATATATAGTGGAAGAGCCTGATCGATGGTACCTATTCAAGACTGAAAGCCGGCTTGCGCTTATGTCATGCTATTATGAGCATCCACCAAGCCCTGGAAATGGTTGAGCAGGACTTTCCCAAGAACTTTGCCTGCCCCATCCAGAAGGGAGATCGGGTGATAGTTGGAAGGACTGCCATGATCGTCCTTCTTGTGGATCAGTACAATGATGGCTGAGCGCCAGGAGGATGGTACGGTGTTGCCAGCAAGTGCTGATTTAAACACTTTAGTAAGGACACTGGCCCCCAAATGGGTCTCCTTGCCATGAATATCAGTAGGCACAAGGTCAGGGCCTGGTGCCTTATGCTTCTTCATAGTGCTCAATGCTCTATCCACCCCTGGTACTAGGATGTCAGTTGCTTGAGGACCCTTGCAGAGATCCTCGTACACCAACGGGAAGCCAGGCAGGCCTGTGGGGCTGGCGCTGTATAATGCAAGGAAATAACGAACCCACGCGGATGGGCCTAAATACGTTTCTAGAATATTCACTGCCCTCTTCTCTAACCATGTTACAAGTTCCCAGAATCTTCTGGTGTTATTGTCGTACGAGGCCTCCCTCAGTTCCGCCCATAATGCCTTTGAAGCAGCGATTTCTTAGCTTTTAGAAGGCGTTTGTACTCGCCCCTCCTTTTTCAGAATAACGCTTCACTCTGGGGGCTGCAGTGTTGCTGCGTTATGGCATGTGAGACATCTCTCTTCATTCTAAAACATTCTTCATCATACCAACTAACCCCTGCAATCCGTCTCCCTCCAGTAGGACCAACGGTTTGGGGCCCAATAGGCTTGGACTACAAAACCTTCAGCTCATTTACCATTTTGTCATAGGCTGCTGAAATATTTCCACTATCATCGGTCAAGGTGTTCATAATGTGGGTACTTTTTTGGTGTGGAACATCCTTTACTCGCTGGTTAATATAGACATCTATAAATAAGATATTATGAGAAATATATGTATTCTATTCAGGTCGTCTCAATATATGACTAAACGCTTGAACATATAGATCAGTTTCCAATAAAGACTATAGTTGATCCAAAGCTTTGAATTATTAATGACACAGACGAAAAGAAGCAGTCACCAGATTCTATATTCCCATGTTGCCCATTCAATGCCTTTTAAAATCGGGTTATTTATGATGGAATTTAGCCAATGACTCTTTAGCTACAGCACTGATCATGTTTGTTTTAGGGAACCCATGACTTGTGCCACATGTTAGATGATTCAGTTCGGATTTAATACTGTTCTTATGTGGTAGGTTGCATGTAAAGCAGTTGTAGGACCTCAGTGAGTCTCTAAGGTGCTTCTGCTTCCACAAGGGTCCCTCTCTTCGGGAGTGTTGAGTTTTGGCCAAGGACGAGGGTCGTTCACTCAGTTCCAAGTCTGTTGCCTCAGGGACAAAGTATCCCTCTTTTGCTTTGGTGCTGAAGGCAAAGTCCTGTTGTCAGCGACACGGGCCTCCTCTTGGTCATTCGTTGAAGTAAGTTGTACAGATCTGAGGTTCTGTTGTCAGGGAGGTCCCTTAAATCCTAGATTTAGGGGGACTTAGGGGTGTGGGAGCTAGTAGCCAATGGGCAGCTAGTCCCTGCAGCTAATCTGCCCCTGAGGTGACCACATCCGGTGGTGTAGGTCACCCTTTCTACCCAGAACCCACTATTTCGGCCCTCCTAAAGATGACAGAATTCTATTTTAGGTGTACAGATCAGGCTGCTCACCCTGGAGCTGTGGCCACCCTTCCTGGAGCTGTACAACTCCTACATATCTAATTTCCCACCTTGCCAAGTGAACGTGCATGGGGCAAAGGCAGAATTGTGTCCTCCTCAGGGGGATAGCTTAGATGCATATCAGGGGCAGTGCCGCCTTTGAAGCTCACTGCTGTCATGTGTCACTTCACTAACCTGCTGGGGAGGAGGGGGGCGTGACCTTCTTCCTGCCCAGCCTTTATTGCTGACTCCAGGGACTGATCACACTGCCTGGCAGGAGATCATAATCCTGTCTCGGTGTCAGCAGGCGCAGAAAAGCCTGGGCTGGTCAGCAACAGCACAGGGCAGCTGGGTCAACCAGGTAGGCAACCTCTAAGGTGCCACGTGGGTGCATGCCAGCCTTTCCTTGACACCAGATATGTGTCAGGGGGAGAGAAGGCACGTTGGTTGCCACCAAACTCAATATATTTAGATGGTACCATAAGGAAGCTAGCAACCCAGCTTGCCCGGGTGCAAGTCCCATGGTATTCTATGGGCCGCCTTTCACTTATAGTGTACTTTAATGGTAAAGACACCATAGAGACATATAAGCTTGCACCTACATGTCTACATTCTTAATATACTTTACCCTGCCTCCTGGGCACAGGAGGCCTTCTCTAGAGGTAACTGACATATACCAAAAGCAGTGCATTTGACTGTGCAATGCATGGTGAGGGCACACTCTAGTTCGAGCAGTTTTCACTGCTTCTGCAGTCTGCAATGGCAGGCCTGCTCTCAGTAGTTTGCTTGGGTCACCCAGGGTGCCACTAAACTGTGCTGCAGGCCTGGGAACCCTTTTACCACCTATGCTCTGGGTAGGCCTGGTACCATATACTAGGGACTTATAAGGGGCAAAGTCTCTGTCAATTGGGATTGCCAATTCGCATATAACAGTTTTAGGGAAAGAGCACTGGCACTGGAGACTGGTTAGCAGGTTTCACTGTCAGTCGGAAACCAGCATCTAGTAGTCCAAATGAGGAAAAAAGTGGGGGGACATCTGTAAAAAGACCTTCTTCCTTTACACACAATTGCTAATCTTCATATTCTTCTCTATTCTCCCTTTCTTGTGGTTCATTTTCCTTCACTTGGGGCACTCTGCACTCTTTTTTTAAATTGCCCGTTTGACGTTATCATGTTTTTTAAAATACTATCTTTGAACAAGTAATTTAACTGTTCGGAATAAGAGAATACACTGTGACGATCATATGACATTAGTAAACATGTGTTGATCATATGACACTAGTAAGCATTTATTGCACATAGTGACTCCACAACCTACAGGCTAACGTTGAATTTCCCCTGCATTAGCAAAATTATATGAGGTAATTTGCCAACTTTAGAAATATATTGAATCCAACAATTTGCCACACCACAGCCAGTCAGGGTACTGAGGAAAAGACCAAAGACAGTAACTGCAGACATCAGAGAACATCTGCTAACTACCCTCATTGGGTGTCGCTCAGAACCCTTTATTGTTCATGATCTGTCTGTTGTATATGGCCAAGTGGACCACAAAGGTGTTTTAGAATGGCAGAAGAAATAGTCCATGATCACCCAAACCCTTATGCTTATGTTCACGGATCTGCAAAAGAAACAATTGATGGACGGAATGCTGGACAATGCAAACATTCACCCCCAGTCACAAGGATCTGGGTTTAATCCATCATTCTTTTCCTCACCACACCACCCCAGTTTGGACCCAGCCATATGCAAATCAGTCTTGACCCTGTTCCTTATGGGAACAGTCCAGCCCGAACTGCCAAGCCAGGTCCTCCCTGGACCGGAAACAAGCCTCCTGGGACCGGTTTTGGGGCTTCACCCCTCATCAGCTAGGCTAGCTTGAATCCAGTGGTGCAGTGAGCACGGGACCCACGTCTGGGCATACCCTTCACACTAAGGGCGACAAATGCAAAAGAAACAATTGATGGATGGAATGCTGGACAGTGCAAACATTCACCCCCAGTCACAAGGATCTGGGTTTGATCCATCATTCTTTTGCTCACCACACCACCCCAGTTTGGACCCAGCCATATGCAAATCAGTCTTGACTCTGTTCCCCATGGGAACAGTCCAGCCCAAACTGCCAGGCCAGGTTTTCCTTGGACTGGAAAACAAGCATCCTAGGACCGGTTTCGGGGCATCACCCGTCATCAGCCAGGCGTGGGTCCTGTGCTCTCCATGTCACTGGAGCCAAGCTAGCCTGGCTGATGAGGGGTGAAACCCAGAAACCGGTCCTAGCATGCTTGTTTTCCAGTCCAAGGAAAACCTGGTCTGGCAGTTCGGGCTGGACTGTTCCCATGGGGAACAGGGTCAAGACTGATTTGCATATGGCTGGGTTTAAACTGGAATGGCATGGGAAGCAAAGAAACGATGGATTTAGGCCCAGATCTCTGTACTGGGGTGAATGTTTGACATTGTTCAACATTCTGTCCATCACATGGTATTTTTGTATATGTACACGGATCATCAGCCATCTCGGAAGCGGTTGGCAACAATTTAAAAAACTGTTTTCCATCACCAGCTAGCCCCTTCACAAACAATTAAATACAGCTGTATCATAGACGCGGTCCTATCCATCTATCCAACCCTCCCGCAATTTTATCATTAAACGCATCCTTCAGTCTATCCAAAAAGATTCAGGGTGGCAGCAGACGGGACAGGTTGAGCTTGAAAGTGAGAAAGAGGTATCGGTAGATAAAAACACCAAAGGAAAAGCCAAGAGCCAGGTTGTGAGAAGACAGAGTACATCAAATACAGGGATGCAGATGGTTTTAGAATACAGCAGATTACCTAGAGAACTGAGATATGCGAGCCACAGAGTCCAATATTTTGAAGTGAGCAGCCTATGGTATCATGCAATTGGCTGGAGTTACAAGAGGTATCACCCACTTTCTGGCCATTCACAGTGACAGGCACTGCATTTAATCAATGTTTCTTCTTTGTGTATTACTATTTACTATTTATTTATTTTTCGTTATTGACCTCCACCAAGGTCTGCGATCAACATCTTAAAAGACATAATAAATACATGATAAATACATCCCACCTTATAAAACCTCCATCATACAAAGTTTCAACAGTAGACTTGTAAAACCCTTCATCAAAAAACTGGTAAAACATTTAAAGACTTTATACACCTTAAAACAGGTAAATTGATTTGGCGTTTTTTTTAACAATACCATTCTATCCTGATGTGTGTCCAAATTATAACTCTTTATCAGCGGTAATAAGAATTTGGCTCTAGCTTCATTTAGTGCCGGACAGAAGTGTAAGACATGAAACATATCTTGAATTCCTACATAGCATAAATTGCACACATTGCATTTTTGGGGGTTCTTCGACCATTTCACCAGTATGTTATTTAAAAGAACTCTTCCAAAACGTATAGAGATAATAAGATGTCTAAAGCTACGTGGAATTTGAAAGGATAAATATGTCTGGACTAATCCTAATGAAATATTAGTACATATAATGCTATATGATTTCAGAGAGTCACAGTGATCCTTGTCCAACTTGAAGCTGAGACGCAAAGATTAAAATCTTAAAAAGAGTCGGAGGTGCCCGGACGGCCTTTCCTTTAAAAGATGTAGATTGCACTCAAAATATTCCAAAGCTTGAGACAAATTTCCCTCCAAAATTGTGTAGGTTGCAGTATTATACAAAATCTCTGGTCTAATCAGAGATCTCAGAGAAGTACTTGGGGCATGGTGTATTTTATATCCTCATCGAATAATATTCGCTAAGGATTGCACAAATGTACCCACTAATCTAAGTTTCTAGCCTTAATAATTGGACCGAAATGATTAAACTTTGTGCGCAAATTTCTCTGGATATTCCCCTTCACACTTGTTTAAGAATGCCCAAGATTCAATAGGAGTGTGTGTCGGGGCGGGGGGGGTGCTCTATTGCGTAGTATAATGTAGGGGGAATTTTTGTTTTATAGATTCATGTTAGGTGATCAAAATGTCTTCTACGCATAGAACAGTAAAAGATCTGCAAAGAATTTGCATGGGCAAGTGCTTTGTTACATAAATTAGTTGTTTGCACCTCATCCTTTAGATTTTCACAAAAGGTTTTGCCAAGATATGTATATCTATTTACTTTCTCTAATTTTTCATTTCCTAGATACCAGGTGTATTTTGGGGCTTTTCTCTCCCCCCTAAAAACGAGAATTTTAGTTTGTGCTAAATTCACTTTTAAAAAGTGATTTTGTGCAAAGTAATGCAGACATTTCAGACTTGCCTGAAGACCAATGGGAGTCTGCTCAATTAAAACTGTGCAAAAGAGTGAGCAAGCTTTAAGAACCTCTTTTTTTCATGATACATTTTATTGGATTTTAGCAATAAATCAAGGCTGAAACAGCCCACAAACATACATAGGAGATTGTAATAAAACCTCTTTGAACAACTGCAACATAGAAACTTGCAGTGTCAGTCCCAAACATCCCACCCATGTACCACATGCCACCAGTATAGCCCTTAATCGGAGTCAAAATTAGACATACACCTCCGTCTCTCGTGCCATAGCACCATAGTTCCGTATTTCAGCTTCCAGCTGGGAGTCGAGAGAGCGACTGGAGCTAGGACTATACCCCTGTAATCGGCCCATCGCTGCCAAATTTTGGGGTGTTCTTAAGGGCAGCCTCTGGCCTGGTACACTGCTATCGTACACAACAGGAGCTACAGAGGGATCTAGCGCAGGTCGCCCTCCACTCAGAATATATAATCATAAACAAAGACCTGGTACACTGCTACCCTGAGACTCATACAATAGTCCATCCCCTTCTTCCAGGCCCTGACAAATGGAGGAGTGTCCGATTTCCACATTCTTGCTATGTCTCTTTTCGCCAACGTGAGCCCCAGAATCAATAACTGCCTTTTATACCGATTCCTTCCATGCTGGGGAGGAGGATTAACTTAGGGTCAAGAGGAACCACCCAGGAGAGGACCTCCCAAAGGCAGGATGCCACCCACACCAAAAACACGTCAATGCCACACAGCTCCACACCGTGTGGAGGAAGGTACACTCATCTGCCCCACAGCGGAGGCACACAGGGGCAGGGCCGGCTTTAACACTGGTGGCGCCCTGTGCGACAATGTTTGTTGGCGCCCCCCCAATGACCACCTCTCCTCTGCCACGGATTCCCTCACTAGCACCCTTTAACAGTGTCCTTCAAATCTCTATAATCACTGTCTCTCATATTCATTTAGTTTTATAGCACCACTCATACCAGTGTCAGAGCACTTTACATCACACACATTGAACAGAGACAATCATATGTGTGTAAATCAGTGTATAGGAAATGTTACATTAGACAGGACTACAAGGTGTAGTGTAGGAGTGACATGTCATCGATACTAGTAGGCAATATAGTTGCTATTCTGGAAAAGCACAAATTCAGAATTTAAAACATAACATCATTGTTAGGGATTCTCTTTAATAATAAGAATTGCTTTCTACCAAATGAACCCTTTTGGCAAGGTTAGTATAATGAAAAACTGGGCAAAAAAACATATAGCTCTAACATATACCTTGCAGTTTGCATGCAGCTCTTTGATGACAGTTAATAGCTCAATGTTCTATATTAGGATTTTGACTTGTAAACGACAAGTAATAACAAGCATTGGCATAGCCAATAGGTCTCGCCTTGGGGACCTTATAAGTGTTTAGCCATGCAACAGTTGATGTTGTTGCACCAAGGATATTGTGCTGCTTAACTAAATACTTATAAGGTCCCAAAAGCAGACCTATTGGCTATGCCAATGCTTTCCTTTTTTTTATTGTAAGGAGTGGGTTGTTGTGGTTTGTATATTGGAATACAGTGGTGTGACATGGTCTGGTTCCACTGTGAGCATTCGGTTTATTATGGTTGCAGCAGTGGAGCCAGGCAGAACCTGTTTCCTGTATGGTCAGATCTTGAATAAAGAAGCTGAATTCAGATCGCTATGCGTCCGCGATACTTGGCGGTATGGAAGCCTCCGCAACATTTGAGTCCTGCTTTGTGTACTGGAAATAGTAACTTCTGTCTTATAGTGCTACGAGGTCACAGCCTGCGACTAAATGCACTGTGTACAACCACATTGTTTAAAACTGTATTACATGTTGTATGAGACAAGCTGCCGTAAACCGTTCATTTAGTGTTCAATAAAAAGCAAGCGTTAACCTTCCATTTCAGGGGGTTTGCAGCAGTTTCAATATAGTCAATTGAGCAATTTCTGATATTTTTCGCGTTCCATGCACTTAATTGCTTGGTTTTACTCTGCAGAAAGTGTCACTCTAAGTGTCACACATTTGCAGTTGAATGTGACTCAAACCATGGAAATGTCACGCATAAGCTGCCGCAATCTGGAAACTTGGCAGCTATGCATAGTTCACGAGAAAGGGGTTAACAGGTAACATATGTGAGCTATCTGAGAGGCGTGAAGTCAGCGGAGTTGCGCTGAGATCTAGGGATGACAGTTTTGTGGTGGTATCTTGTAATAAATGAAGATTGTGAGTCTAAGTGGTACGTGGGTAAGACTGTCTCGGAGGGCGCTCCCAAATTTATCTACGAAAACAAACAACAAGCATTGGCCGCGCGGCCGTAAAAGTAACGCCGCGCGGCCGTGAAAGCGAAAGTCATCGCGATGACGCGCTCTGTGCTGAGGACGCGAGGGATGCGCACGCAGCAGTGATTAGAGAGGCGGAGCGAGGCGCGCGCGCTTGTGCGCGTAACCGCCCGCTGGTGGCCGCTTTGGGAGCACTTTCAAAAGCCCCTTACTAAAGTCTCGCAGAGCAGCGCATGCGCGCTGGCTCAGCGAGACCTAAAAAGGAGCTCTCTTACAGAAGCTGTAACCCACTGACCTATTTACATTATATGCACTTTGTATTCTGCATGGTTCACGTTCTTAGCAGCAGGCATTTTAACCATCTGCGCTACCTTAGGACGAGTCAAAACTTCCACTAGACAAACCTCCGGTCTCTAGACGATTAATCACTGGAGTTATCTTGACATTTTAATTGATGCCTGAAAATTGCTAGAGGCAAGGAACGCAGCAGCAGGTGCTTAAATGATAATACACTTGCAAAAATGACGCCCCCACCCCATGTCAGCGCCCGGTGCGGTGGCACCGATCGCACCACCCTAGAGCCGGCCCTGCACAGGGGAGTCAATCATACCCATGTGCCAGAAGCGACGCCTCATGTAGTAAGCTCTGTGTTGGTATTTTAGTTGTATCAAGTGGAGAAGGGCTGGTATCACCGCCGTATGGGGAGCCCCCAGTTCCTCCATCCAGTCATCATCTAAATTGTCAATGTCCGCCTCCTATGCCACCCTTAGTGCAGGTAGTGTGGTGGAGCTGTTTGTAATCAGGGACTGATATATTTTGGTGATCTTGTGGGCACCCAAGTCTCCCACCAGGAGCTTGCCCTCTAATGGGCTCAACTCTGGTAGCTTCTGAAGGTCCGGGAGATAAGGGGATATGGAGTGACGAAACTGCAGGTATTGATAGAATTGGCTATGGTGCACCTGATAGTCACTTTGCATCTCCTGGAATGATTTTTAACACAGTACCCCGCATAACATCATCGTGGATATTCCTATGGTATCCCATTTCTGGAAGCCACTCAATAGATCCTCTTGTTGTAGGATAGTACCCTGCCACAGAGGTGTCCAATGTGTCAGGCTCCCCCACCACCCGATCCGTCGGAGAGAGCGTCTCCATGTGTCTGACTACCTGGGCTGCTGGGGGAAGGAACCCAACCCTCTTCCCATTATATAGGTAGAGTCGAGCAGGGACGCATCGCCCATTGCTCTGTGACATACGGCGGGTCCTTCTGAGGGCCATACCACCAGTCATTGATAATCAATAGATGGGAGGCAGCATAGTAAGAACATACATTGGCAGCGGCAATGCAGCCACAGTATGTGGACTGGAAGCATGTCCGAAGGACAATACGTGCCGCCGCCCCTCCAAGGAACCCGCCCAGGACCACATTAAACTGTCTAAACCATGACATAGGGATAGCGTTGGGGTAGTTCTGAAGCTGGTATAGCAATCGGGGTAGGGAGACCCTTTTGAAAATTGCCGATCTATCCAACAAGGTCAGTGGCAACAAGGACCAGACCTTCACTTCCTCTTGGACCCACGATAGCACCGAGGCTAGATTATGGGTCCACGACAATGACTGGTCTAAAGAAACAAAAACTCCCAAATATTTGAACCCCAGATGGCTAGAGGTTGCCAGCACCCCCGCCAATGGGGAACACAGTGGATTTCGCAGCATTCATGTACAACCCAGATGTCTCGCCAAAGATCTACATGATCCGCAAGTTGCGGGGTCCGTGAGGAAGAATAAGTTGTCATCAATACATAGGGCTATCATATTGGACAGCGCTGCAGTCCATTCAAAGCCCCGCACCTGGGCGTCTACCCTTACCAATGCAGCCAAAGGCTCCATGGCCAGTGCGAACAATAGTGGGGGCAATGGGCATCCCTGCCATGTACCCCTGAGGATCTGGAAGGTGTCTGAGACTGCACCCCCTACTCTGACCGTGGCGGTTAGGATCTGTTTTTGGGGGATGATTTTTCTCTTCATGCAAATAGGAAGGGAAATCTGAGAGGTACAGAGAAAATAATAGAGGTGCCAACATGCAGCCCTGCTTCAAACTATTTGGTGTGGGGATAGAATCAGAAAGACCTTGAACTCCGCTCAACAGCATTTTACACCAAGTAGAAGAATGCAAGGACACCAACAGGCACAATAAACCAATAGGTATCCCTAGAGCAGATCATTTCTGCCGTAAAGTCAGTCTGTCCACAGAATCAAATGCAGTTGAAAAGTCAATAATAGCTGTATATAAATATGATTTATTTGTTACCACATACTTATCTAATAGAAATTGTAAAACTGCTATATTGTCATTAATTACTTCAGCACCCATCTAACAAATGCCACATTGGTCGCTTGCGCTGAAGGACATACCGGAGTCTGCTGGGCTCTACTTATATCTAGGGGGTCGAATAGGAAGAGTGCAGGCGTGAATGAAGTACAGTGGCGCAGGAAGACCCTTGGTTAGGTAATCAGGGAACCTTACATGGAAGGTGACAGGAAGCATTTACAAAGTGCGGGTGAGCATGAGACCTAGACGCCCTACAGGTGTCTGATACGGCAGTATGAGACCCTGGCAGACTCCTATGGTACACAATTGATTTCAGGATCTTTGGGCCATCGCCAGAATATCTTCTAGTTTACAATCTATGGAACACATTTAGAACATCTTCAGCTTTAGAGACTGAAGATGACATTAGCCACAGGGTTTTAATGTTAATAGAAAAACTGTAGAGTATCACTAGAATGTGAGCATGAGAAAGTGATAATAATGCGGTGTGGCTCCTGGTACATGTGTCTTTTCTTCTCTGTGTGTAGAATTATAACACACAGATCTCCAGTGTGATTAGGTGGTGACAAAACATCTAAGGGAAAAACCTAACAAAGTAACGAAAGTTAGAACTGAACTGCATTTACCGTCATTTTTGCAAGAATTTATGCAAACCATTTCATCATGCTTTAAAAAAACATATTTTTGAAATTGTGGTCGTCTCAAATACTGATAACTTGGTCTATAGCCTTTCGTCAATCTACACACCAGCTTTGTGTTGTGAACTAAAAGTAAAGGTCTGACAGTTTTCAATCGTGCAAATACAGGGCTGTATTTTTTTTTCTTTACAGTTATTTGTCATCTTTCGATTTTCGGACCTTTGATTCGGAAGGAGTCATTTTCTATGGCGACATGGGTGGGGATAAAAACTGGTTTGTTTTAGCACTTCGAGACAAGCACTTGGAGGTGCAGATGATAAATGAGAATGGACAAATGCTGTTGTCCAAGTTTGGGCCAAACATCAGTGATGGGAAGTGGAGAAAGGTAAGTCAAGAGTTTTGTTAGCTACCTTTACACAATTATTTCAAATTCAGGACACGTGTATAAAAATTCAACAAGCAAAATGTTAGTGATGAATTTCTGCAACATCCCTTTCATAATCCCAAGTGACTACAGAAAAAAACAGGCACTGACAAAGCAAATAGGTCTGATTACAATGTGCCAATCAGTGGTGTAACGCAAAATGATGGGGCCCCAGCAGAATGTGAAGAGGGGCCCCTGAGTCTCCCATATCTCACAGATGTTTATTGGCCTTGGGCTGAAAGGAGGCCCCTGAAGAGCCCCTGAAGAGTTACAGACACCCGCGCCGCAGAGACCTGCATTACATCCAGTGCTTAATTTGAGCTGGTGGTTTCCCGTGCTTGGCACCAGTACTTGATTGTCAGCACCGGCACTTAAAGCAGTCTGCCACATGATGGCGCTGTCTGTCTAATTTAGGGATAAACCCTATTGGCTCTCTCAGTGGTCTTGAAAAAAAGTTACATAAAAGGATTACTTTCTGTATCAAATGTGTTTAGGAGTCAAAGAATAATTTGCATGATTGAGTGTATTTTATTGATGTAAAATAACCCCTCATGCATTCGTATGTGAACACTTCTTGTAAGGTGGAATGATACACCAAATAAAGAATAGCATGAGGTGATAGTTACAATGGGCCGTACCAAAACCCACAATATGCATATTTGAAAGACTAGATAACAATACTTCCTGCAGACAGACAGCTGTGCTGTCAACCAGACCTCATAGACCAATATTTTTGTAGTTTTCAATGAGAAACTCTGGCATCTCACCTCTAAAGATATTCTTTTTAATAATAACTATTTTTGACTGCAATTTTTTAAGACCACTGCAGGTAGCTTGATTTTGAGATGGATGGAGATGACACTACTTTGATTTGTGGAGAAAGTGCTTTGTTGGAGAGCTTTCCTCTGGTGGAGAATCATCTTTTGATTAATTGTATTCACCATTCCGTTACCGCCCAATTCTAAGACCCTACATCTTCAGCTCGACCAACTCTACCAATAGGCAAAACAAGGATACTTTGGTTTGCCTTTGAGAGGCTGAGAGGGCCTGGGTAGCATGAGAGTTTTCCTATAGCATGAACAAAATCCTTGGTCACTCTACTTCCTTAGCATGCCACATCAGTTCCATACACCCTTATAACCCGAATGGAGGGAGGATTCATAATGAAATAATGAGCTGGAGGTACTGTACTCCATTTTTGTCCTACAAGTCTCATGAACAGGTTACCCAGACTACCTTGGGCCCATACCCTTAGGTAGTTGGGACAATGACATGTCATACAGAAATTTCGGCTACTCGTATATCGACTCCTCTCTCCTTCCATTAAGAACAGACACTGTACTTCTGGGCAGTTTGAAACTGGGTTTATTTTATCAATGCAGAGTATGAAACGTCGGTGTCAACTCCTTTTGGCGAAAATCGCCTTGGCCATGACCCCGAACACCATATTTTCCTTCTATTTGTACTCACTCTACAACACTAAAACCAATGATGGACTAGCCTGGGTTTCCACATTTCAGCGCCATTTTGGAATATTCAACTCCACCATTGAACAATTAACATTATTTCAAATAAATCTACATTCATGATCAAACACTTCTTAAAACGAAACCTTAAGCTCGTAAATGTCATTTTGGAGTGTATTCTGCAACTCAAAGTCCCAACAGTAGGCACTGTCAAATTGTTACACCAAATGATAAATTTTCACAATTCAACTTAAGTCTTCTCTAATAGGATGACATTCCATAAACACAATTTTACTTGTTAGTATACAATAGTAATTTATCCCATACTTTCCATTTTTTACTCGTGTATATTGTATTCAAACATTTCACCCTCATAGAGCCCAGGTTGGCTTACTCCATGTATGAAATACATTCAAAACGTATCCTGCCATCCTGTTAACTAATTACGATCTCTCATTTGAATAACTTCCTGCCTACTTTATTCTCCTAGGCTGTGTTCCTAAAAGTATAAACAAAAAACACTTTAGAACCTTGCTGTAATAAGGCAGTCACACTCGCATTAAACACCTCAGTTAAAGGCAGCATTATTACAAATAAATAAACATTTCCTCATCAACATTTTTAATGAAAGGAATTAGTGGGATGAGACTTTGCCAGAATAATATGACCTAATTGTTGATATTTAAAGCTATTATTGTGGTATGGAAAGAAGCAGTGAAACCTTTGTTTGGTCTGAGACTTGGCTTTCTAAATGCTCACAAGTTGAAGTTGTGATGGGCAAAGGGATGATTTATGGCTTGGGATCTAGCAATGTACATGGGGAACTAGTGTCTGCGGATAAGGAATTTGTTCGCTTTACCTTGATGAGGGACATATACTTTGGGTATGGGAGGAAGGACTTGGGAAGAGCAGGCTGCATCATCATGTACAGTCAATAGTTCGATAACCTTCTTGGCACTTCTGTTGGACCTTTCTTTCTCATCAGCAGCTTAACATGGATACAGTATAGAGGACATTCCGCCGACACTCAGCCTTGTGGCTAGAGCCGGACCGTATGGCATACAGAGGAACACAATGGTGATTGGCAGTGCACATTTTTGACTTCTAGGGCATTTTCAATCTCGTTTTGCCCCATCCTACTCCTCTCCCCCTCTCCAATTCTACTCCAATCTCCACTGAAGCCCATTGACCCTAGCATCAGCGTTGATTTGGTGTTTATTTCTCTGTCCAACCCTTCCATTCCCCTTGTGCACAGGGCGCTTTTCTAGGGTAAGATCATCTTAGGCATTGGCCAGAGGTGGAGCTTTAGATTGCCCTTAATTTTATAAAATGGTGACGTATTAGCGTGGCTGGCAGGGAATAGCGTTGGCTGTGCAACTTCATCTTAGCAACGCAAAGGTGTTTGTTTCCAACGTAGTACTTTCCAAACATGGCCTTTCTCTCCCAATGTGGTTCGTACTCCTTAGAAAAATTACAATATCTCCTATGGTTCTCCCATGATGATGTTTCACCATTCACCATATCCAACCTTCACATCATGGTAATAAATGGCTTAATTCAATCTAGACTTGATTATGCCATCTCCAGCAAGCTCCTCCTTCATCAGTAATTGGTGCAGAAGACAGTGGCTTACGTAATCACTGGTACTAATAGGTGGGACCACACCACTCTGATTCTTGGATCCCACAACTGGCTTCCCATCAAGGCCTGCATGGCCTTCAAAGCCTTGACTGTTGTCCACGAAACAGTCTCAGCTACTACAGTCCTATGGTTCTCTCCTGATTATGAAAATAAGACCTGTGAACTTTGTAGGTCACTCCTTTTCCATATCAACCGCCAAGCGCCAGAACTCGCTGCCACATAAATTACAAGGCAAATTGAATTTGAACATGACTTTATATCAAATGTAGGCAGATTGACACAGACATTTCATTTTACTGAAATTAATATAACTGGACTACTTCTTCCCATGTTCGTAAATGCCTTTGTGAATTAACCCCAAAATGTCCACCTACCATTTAGTAAAAGTGCAAAGACCTCCAGAATGCACTAATTGTATGTGCCCTGAATATTCCCATTTTATATGTTTTGGGGCCAATTCACAAATGCCTTTAACAGTATGTCAAGTAGTACTGCAGGCGTACTACTTCTCGTATTCATAAATGTCATTGTGGGTCAGGTATACAGTGTCTGGTGCTCTCTTGTTCCTTCTTCCATTTATCCAGCTCTTGTTCTTATGTTGTATATTTAATCTTTCACCAACTCATGTTATGTGTCACATAACGCCGCAAATCTCTGCATATGTGCATTTTTATATATAAACATGACATAGCATACCCTAGAATAGCGTAACATAGCATAGCATCACATAGCAGAACATAGCATAGCATAACATAACTTAAATAGCATATCATAGTATAATATTTTAGACATAAATATTATGTATTCCTCTAAATGTTCCTTTCAGTATGAAAATACTGGTGGAAAGTGCTGTGATCATTTCAACAAAGTCCACGCCAAAAGAAGTGTAGCTGTTTCATTTCCAGTTCTACAAATTTGAATATCCTTGCTTTCTTATTATTGAACGTATCAATCCCTTTCAAGGCTGTCCTTCGTTTTTTGGTTGCCTCATCCCTCGACTTCGACTATGATATTACTAGACTAGCATCTTTGTGGTAGCCACTTTCTCCCTCTTTTAGGGCCTGGTGTGCTAGACCCATTCACAGACCAATTGTTAGACCTGACATGCGTGGCATGGTTTACCCGCTAACTTTTTGCCTTCAGACCGCCTGTTTTGCGGACTTCGTTTTTGCTGGCCTTAGGAATCTGCACAGCTTACCACTTCTAACCAGTGCTGAAGGGCTTGTGCTCTCTCCTTAAAATATGGCAAGATTGGCTTATACCCAAATTGGCATATCCAATTTACTTGCAAGTCCCTAGTAAGGTGGCACTACCTGTGCCCACGCCCAGAGCCTGTAAATTGAATGCTAGTAGTGGGTCTGCAGCACTTAGCGTATCACCCACTTAATTAGCACTGTGTGTGTAGTTTTAGGGACAGAAGGCTCCAACAACCTCGACCCCAGCACCTGGACTCTGCCATCTGTGAGTCTACCCTGCCAAGTGGTGCCACCCCTTGGAAGTGGGCCTAAGATGTTTTACCATCCTCGATGGATCCAGCAGAACTGACGCACCTCCTCTGCTGCGCGGCGCAACCCTGAGTCGAACCTACGCATCACCGCTGCTGCGTGGATCAGTACTGATACAAAGACCTGCATCGCAGCCTGTTGCCCACCGGACCAGCTGCTGTGCGACGCATCCTTGATGCAGGCCCTCGCATCCCTTGTTGACGGCTGCCTCGACGACTCCGCTGAACTCCGCATCGCAGCTCCCCGGAACCAACGTATTAACCTGACTTTAAGACGCATCCTCAATGCCAGACCTCACATTGCAAGCCCTCATCGACATGATCCTCGACGACGACGCAGGGCCCAGCATCACAGCCTCTCAGCATCTTGGAACCGATGGAACGCTTCAGCTGTATGGCACATCTTTGACGTGAATCCTCGCAACACTCCACAAACCAGGATTTAAGGTACTTTATTCATTCACCGGGCCTAACTGGGTCCCTGTAGCCGGCCCACACTTCATCACGGTCACCTAAACTTGTGACTTTGTCCGGGTCTGGCGGGCCAGATATCCACGTTTCTACTGAAATCGTGAAACCTGCATATCTCCGGTTCTACTGATTGGATTTTTGTTGTTTTGGTCTTGTTTTATATATTTAAAATAGCTCTATTGTTTAACCTGGTGTGGGATTCTTTCTGTGTGGTTTCTTACACGTTATGACTGTTTGAAGTGTTGCACAGATACTTTACACATTGCCTCTAAGTTAAACCTGACTGTTCTGTGCCAAGATACCAGAGGATTGAGCACAGGTTAACTTAGGATTGTCATGTGCCTCACCTTGACAAGGAGTGTGGTTGCTTCTTGACCAGGGTTCACACCCCAGTCAACCAACAGCCCAATTTCTTACACCAATGATGTGCAATTTGTTCATCGACTGGTTGCAAATGACAATGTAATCTGCAATGCAACTTATATTCTCATAGCCCACATCAAGAATTGTACATTTGCCTGAGATCACAAAATGACCTGACTAACAAATTAAGTAGGCTGCAGTTTTCATTCCCTGTGATTGGCTGTAAATGCGGGGATGGAGGCCTACAAAGGACAGCAGACGACTGCTTGCTCCCTCCGAGGCCACCAATATGATCTCCCACCGGGACAGCTTCCCCTTTTTGAATCAGTCACCACTGCAGCTCAGGGATTGGTACCTGATCAATGGTTTGTGATGGCAATTGCAGTTACAACTTCTCACAAAAAGAGGGACTATGGGCTTTTAAAAGGTCCAGCATACATGCCCAAACATAGGTAAATGCAAGGAGTATGCAGTTCCTAACTGGAAGAGAGAGGGGGACAGGTTATTGTGGTCAAGGAGAACAGTGGAAACGGGGGTTCCTCCTGTTGGAATATAGGGCCCTCACACACCCGGCTGGGTGTCATGCTTCATCATAGGGCGTGCTCCTCGTCAAGTCGGCGCTGCAATACCTGACGGGCACCCTAAGGGGGGCTCTTTGGCGGAGATCTTTTATTCGAATTTGCCGTAAGGTGCCGTGGGGGTGAGGGGGCCTAAACAGTGTAGATGATGTGTGTGGAGGTAAGTGACCTAAAGAAAGGTTAAAACAGGAAATGGAAGTGCCAAAGAAAACAATTTTAATCAATATGCCTTCCAACCTGGTTAAAAAGATGAAAGGCGCAGTACTGAGATAATGTCTCAGGTCGGCGCTGTGTTTATTTGGTCAACATGTTTCTCGCCTAATAGTCTTATGATCTGGCGGCGATTCGTCAGGACCTAGTAAGAACAAATCTATCTACACAAAGGTGGTTGTCTAGTGATATTACCCTGATGAACCAACCTGAGCTGTACTCTTAGTGTAGTACCTGGTAAGACATGACCAACCTAGTAACAAATAGAAATATTAAACAATAGTTAAATTGGGAAAACATTTCAAACCAAAGCACACGTGTCCCCTGCAAGACATGCTCAATCCACACAGTGGTGATGCCTAACAACCATGTGGGAGCCAAGTATGTAGCTCTCGCTAGTATCATATTTTGACAGCAGACACAAGTGTATGTGGTGTGTCGCTCTCACTGGTGGCGCATAGTGACCATAGGTACATTTGTGTTAGGTAGGACAACCCACTTCGGTAGCAGAACGAAATGGAAAACTCACCCTAATCGGGTCTTATAATTACTGCATCAGTACCCAGCAGGAAAGGACACAAGGGGAATTCCCAGTGTCCTAGGTGGATATGCGGGGGATAGAAATACAAAAAAGATTTTTATTGTTCCACACGATACTCAATTCAAGCTAACAGTATGATTATAAGGAGAAGATTTTGTGTGTGTCACATGTCGTGGTAGAGAACCTCGTGTTGAGAGTAGCCAGACCCATATTGGGTTCAGAAAATAGCTGTAAAAGCCGGGCGTATAGCAATGGCCATGAACTAAATAAAAAATGGTGTAGCTGCGAATGAAGACACCACGTGTATGTCAGAACTAATGGTCTTAGTGTCAATAATATGTTTACATGCGAGGCATGGCTGGATATCGTAACAGTAAACTGTCAACGCGTACTATTCCATAAGTAATGGCGTGGTCACTGCCGACGATAATTAAGTTAAAAGAAAAATCAGTAGTGTTGGAGGCCGAGCACTGAGGATAGATAGCTCGCTAGTATGGTTGACCAGAACTAGGCTGCCGTGTTTGCTGTTGAAAAAGGAGGGAGGAAATACTCATGTTTGCTCGTTGGCAACACGCATATGAACCTACCCGCTGCTGCCGGGAACCGGGAGGTAACATGCCTGCCGCCGGAGACCCTTAAGTAGTGCTCTGGAGTCTGCGCGGGTGGGCGGGGTGATCAACAAGCTCCTAATCAGCGCTAGGCCGCTGATGGCTCCGGTGTATCGTCGGTGCTGTATGGGGGCCATTTTAGGTATAGAAAACAAAGGATTTGTAAAAAGCTCAATCGTTAGTAGAAACACCGTGGTGTGTAATATCTAAATTACTAGGGCGATGGTATGCTCATTAAAAGGTGTGCAATTCTCTAGAACCGTTGTGGACACGTGTGGTATTATAGTGTCCAAGATTGGGAGTGTGCTCATGAGGGAGTGTCTAAGCCCATGATAGGCATATGTAGAGAACCTACTTGGCAAACGCCATGTTCTGAACAAGTATCTTAAAACTCGATAGGCGTATGTGGAGAACCTACATGGCGGACAGATAAAAAACGTCATGTTCTAGTAGGTAATGTTAGATTAAGTGCCGGACTATCCATTTAAACATGGCAGAGCAGGTTAGGAGAAGTGGGCCATGCAACTAGGGTGAGGTGTTCCAAACGGATCTCTGTGGTATATGTGAGGACCCTAAACGAATCTGGGTAGGGTTCAGTTAACTGTCTATCCACATGTCAAGTGTTGAGTTCAGTCCAGGGGATATCCTCATTTAACCCTTGGCTATCCGTTGACAGACGGTGGACCCATCTCTGCTCTTTGTTGAATAGGGACCCCTTACTGATGCTGGGATAACTTTCTAGTACCAGCCACCGTAAAGAGTCTGGTGGATGTTGTTCTTGGTCAAAGTGTTTGCACATTTTGGTGTTTAGTTTGTGACACCTAATATTGCTCCGGTGTTCAGTAATGCGTGTTTTCTTAACTGCTCGTGTGGTCATGCCTATATATCTGAGGTGACATGGGCATGTGATCATGTAAATGCAATTAGAAGTGTTGCAGGGTTCGTAGTTCCCATTTAAAGGTGTTGAAAGCAATCTCCTTTGTCACTTCTGTGAAAGCACAGACCGTGCATGACCCACATGGGAAATGACCCTTGACTGGGGGTAGGTCCCATAGTGGTCGTTGTGAGATTTGTTTCTGAGGCTTAGGTCTGGTGTGGATTAACATATCCTTTAGATTTCTTGTGCGTTTAAACGCAAATCTAGGTGTGCCTAGCTCTAGTGATCCTGTTTAGTATACCTCAATGTTTCTTGATGGCATTCCTAATTCTGTTGGAATCTGGGGTAAAGGTGGTCACACAGGTAAGGGTCTCTGTTTTCTCTTTTGTCTGGGCTCTAGTAAGGCCTCTCGGTTGTTATTCCTCGCTCTTTTATTAGAGAGGACAATGTTGCATTGAGGGTACTCACGCCTGCTCAAGTTGTTAGCTAGCAGGTCCGCCTCAGATCTGTAGTCATCTGTTGTGCTACAGTTTCTTCTTAGCCGAAGAAATTGGCTGAAGGGCAAATTCTCCTTGAGTGCTCTTGGGTGGTGGCTACTAAACAGCAAAAGACTATTGCAGTCAGTGGGTTTTCTGTAAACAGTTGTACTCAAGTGGCCTTCTGCAAGTTTGATTGTGAGATCAAGGAAAGGGATCATAACGTTAGATATGGAACTGGTGAATCTTCAGTAGGGATTCAAGGTGTTTATCCACTTACAAAATTCCTCACAGGTCCTCATATCTCCTTTCCAAAAGATGAGAATATCATCGATAAATCTCTTCCAAAGGAGTAAGTTGGTCCTGAAGGGGTTGGAATCATTGAAGATCAATCTCTCCTCAAAAGTGGCCATATACAGACAGGCCACACTTGAGGCAAAGATACTCCCCATGGAAGTACCTTGGGTTTGATGGTATAGTTGGCGTTTGAACTCAGAGAAATTTTCAGTGAGAGCGAGTGTGGCGCATTCCAACACAAAATTACTGGGAGTGGGAGAATCCCAGTTAGTGTTGCTGAAGGTATCCTCTATCACATCCAAGGTGGCTCTTTTGGGGATATTCGTGTAGAGGGCCTCCACGTCAAGTGACCAACAGGTTGATATCGTTGGTATCTTGAGTTTCTGTTATGAGGCGCAAGACATCAGCAGTATCTTTTAGAAATGATGGAGTTTTCCTAACTAACGGCTGCAAGAAATAGTCGCAAAATTTTGAGAAGGGTTCAAGGATGGAATTGATCTTTGAGACAATGGGTCTGCCAGGGACTGGAAATGTGCCTTTATGACTCTTTGGCAAGATGTAAAGGTGCGGCACATTAGGATCTTTTTTAACAAGGAACTCAGCTTCCTTCTTACTCAACCAGCCTTGGGTTTCTGCTGTGAAGACCATAGCCATGATGGTCTTAGTCAGTTGTGTGATGGGACTATTAGAAATAGGAGTGTAGTATTGGTGGTTGCTAAGTTGCCGGTGACATTCCGTATCATAGTCTATGGTAGACATGATCACAGTTGCCCCGCCTTTGTCCGCTTGTTTAATGGTGATGCTGGTGTCATTGGATGAAGAGTAGACAGCCGTCAATTCTAAAGTGGATAGATTACAGAAGTGGTTGGGGGTGGTGCCCCTTGACAAGTCCTTCAGTACGGCCTGTTCAAAAGTAAGTACCTCATTCGGCACCATACTACTGTTAGGGGTAAAAGTAGAAGGGTTGTGTAGTCCTGAGTCGCTTGGACAAGGCATCAGTTTGTCATGGAAGAACGCTTTCAAACGCACTTTGCGGAAAAAGTTTTGAATCTCGGAAAGTTCTCGAAACCTGTCTATTTTTGGTGTTGGAACACAACCAAGCCCTTTCTGCAGGACCCTCTTTTCAGTATCAGTGAGTACTCTGTGCGAGAGATTCACAATCAATTTTTCTTCTTGGTGTGACTCCGGGTTTCCACTACATGTTGTTGTGGTTCCTCCCATTGTACTCTTTTTTGTTGCTGATTGCCTCTTCTTCATCCTCGCCCTCTGCCCCAGCCTCTGTCTAAAAAAGGCTGGTTATTACCAGGTTGGAAAAATTGGGGGGGGGGGGGCCTTGTGGGAACATGGGGTACTGCCAGAAGGCAGGTCCCTGGAAGGGAGGCATTTGAAAACCTTGGTATTCTGGGCGTGCGCCTCGTCTAGGATTATTGTTACCCGAGCTCTCTGTGCTAGAGTCACTATTGGAGGATGAACCTCTCCTTGGTGTGTATGAACATTCGTCGGAAGAGTTGTTCATCCCAGGAGAAATAAAGTCTGCTTTGAGGTACGGGTACACCTTCTCTTTATCAAATTTGCGAATATCTTTTTGTAATTTCGCAATTTTCTGCTTCATCAAATATTCCTTGTACTCTGCTATCTCATTATTGATCTCAGTCAATTTCACTTTGAAAGCAGAAATTTGGATCGTGGTCTTAAGCGCGCTTCTGCTATCTGAATTCTTATCGGTAAGGCGTCAGCTATTCTCTTTGCTGTGCTGATTATGAGAATCAGTAGGTCCCTAGTTGCAGTTACAAACCTTTGATACTTTGCATTGTGAATCCCAAATAAGAGGGGGACACTTTTTCCTGCTCCCTCCTCTTTGAATACTAATAGATTGCAAAAGCCCTTTTAGAGTCGGTTCCACTCTTAAAATGGCATTGATACACATTTTACATTAATTTTTGAATTTGCAAACCCTGTGTTTCAGAATTTCAGAGAGTTGAAGCAAATTCTATGAGCACGAGTGCTTAATTTGTGACAGTGTTTGCCAGTGCTCAGCACTTATTTGTAAACATTGGCACACATTTATGACTAACCACCACATGATGACTCTGTATGTGTACTTTTAAGCAAAGTTCATTAATAGAACACTTAACTATTTAATATAGCTTAAAAAATATATACAACATGGACTTTAATCTGCAGTTGAAAGTGAAATGCAGGTTGTTCCAGCTGCAATGGACTCTATTGTTCAGTTTTTCTTCAATATCTTCATGGTCATGTGATTCCTGTGAAAATATGTATTGATTTCACTCGAACTGTTTAAAGAACTAACAAGGCAAATGTTCTCTCTGCCTTGTGTCTCTGAAAACGTTGCCAATGCTTCAGACAGGAGCTCAGGAGAGAGCAAGGGTATGATTTTAATTCAATATGAGAGAATACCTGTTGTTTGAACTGGATGTTGAAGGTATATGCCTCAGACAACAGATACATCCATCTGCTGTAGTCCATTCATTCAAAATTATAAACAAGCATTTATCAGAAGCCACCAATGAAGCTCCCTACTGGAAATTCCAGTTCACCAGGAACTTATGATTTCTACTTCATTTTGTTGCAGCACATGGGTTTTTGGAAACTGGACTACATATTGCAAAAGAATAAAACAAGTGAAATACTGTGGGTTGAATAAATATACCAACTCGAACCTATGGACTTCAATAGACAGTAATAACCAGTTACAAAAATGCAGCAGCAATCCATTTGATCCTTTTACATATGAGATGAATATATGAAAACCGATTGTAAGCAACTACAGCCAGCTTAAATAATTTGTAATTGTCAACTGGGATTTCCCCCAGGAATTACATTCCCTTCTTTTCCTCCACATACAGTACAGTTAAGGTGCAAATGTTTGTCGAGTGGCAGTTTTTGTTGTTCAAACACAACAAAGAGAGCCAGGGGAGATTTAAAAGACCTGCAGGTGTTTACTCCTAATCCTATAACTAACACACACGAAAACACCTGGGTCCTAAAGAAAACAACCTAGCTGGAAGGGGATATTCCGTTTTAAGGACGATTTCCCTCACCCACCAGAGGTGGTATCCTTCATCATCGGGAATCTACTTGCACTATGACAGCTGATCATGGTGCGGGCTATAACTCCCTTGCTGAGAAGGAGGAGTGGTCCGCTGTAAGAGAGGAACCTGGCAGTGGACGGACAGCTACCAAGGGGCCTCTACGACGGATAGAGTGTACCCTGAGCCCCACACCAGGGTCCTCGAGTTGAGGCACTACACCCGACTATTCCGGGTTGATTAACAGTGGCTCCTCTCTGAATCTTATGGTGGACCACTGATTGACTTGGTATTTTCCCTGTATGAGCGCGCTTTCAGAGCAGAAGCGATATACACAGGTTCTGATGAATGCCAATATACCTCTTCTGAGGGTACTCATGGCAGAAACATGTTGACTGCGTAAGTGACACATCTAAGCAGTGTTAATCAACCACTGCAGTGTCCCTTCTTTTTAACCCAGACACGCATGAATAACGATGTACGTTTGTCCTGGAGTTAGTTTTAATCACCTTTTGCATGCTTTGCATACCTCACCACCCTTTAGTTCACCACAGGGTTTCTACCAACTCTTCTAAAAAAAACATCCCAAAAACTCATTCTCATTGAGGGAGTTGGAGCCCGCACTATGATCAGCTGTCCTGGTGCGAGGAGTTTTCCAATGATAAAGCATGTCACCTTTGGTGGGTGAGAGAAATCGTCCTTAAACAAGAATATCCCCTTCCAGCTAGGTTGTTTTCTCTAAGTCCCAGGTGTTTTCATGTGTGTTCGTTTTTGCTGTTTCCCCATATGGCTTGGTTTTGGTGCACAGCTTCTTCCCTCAATGGTTTGGCATATGTCCCAAAAACCTTTTTGTTTCTGCTTTTGACTAACCATTTTTAAGTCTGGCTGAAAAGACAGCTTTAGCTCTCTTGCCTGGATCTTGTTTTCCAAAACATTCATAAGGAAAATACATGCATCTAGAGGGGTTTTAGCAAACCCTCTTTATCCATTGGGCTGCTGAAATGTCACTTGAATCATGTCCCTCCCACAACTACACACAGTAAGAGACACTGGGTCAGCCCACTTCAGCCCTTGGATAACTTCACTTTGAATGACTGCATTTTGCTTCTATATATATATAGAAAACCAGTTTGCTAAAAGTAAGGTTAAAGGCACCTGCATTTCAGTGACTGCTAGTACCTGTATGTACTAGGCCGTCACCGCAAGTGTTATATAGTAATCAAGACATTTATTGAAATTTGCAACATTGACGCATCATCATAAACCAACATTGTCATATTTGTTTATCCTATAGGAAACAAGCACTAATCATGAAATCATTTGTGTCTGACTCAATATGGGCATCTACTAACAACTTGAGTTACAACGACAAGGTGTTGCTTCTGACGGGAGAGGGACAGCTAGTGATCACTTCAAGTACTGCACCTTTGTGAAAGACTTTTCAGACTTTTGAATGGGACTCAAAAGGGGCATGTTTTGAAAGCTTGAGGCACTGCAGTTTTGTGAATGTCTTACCTGCCTCAAGATAAATTATAAGTAAAAATACGTAGATATACATGCATAAAAAGACCTTTAATCAAACGTCTTTATCTTTTAGTTTGCACAACTGACATTGACATTTTACCACAGCATGGAGCATAGGGCAATGGAACAGCACAATTCAGTCATACGCCAACTTTATTATAAGCAACTGCCACATGTAGTGCCAGTCAAAAACTGTCTTCGTAAAACTAAGATGCAAGACATTTAAATTTACGTGTGACAGCTAGTACTTATGTATACTAGGTTCTCATCACAAGTATCCAAAGTAGTAAAGACATTTATTGAAAGCTGCAATATTGATTCATCGTCTTAAAATAGAAGTGGCAAATTTACTTATCCTATGGAAAACAACCACAGTTTATTAGGGTAGCAAAATTGTATGCGTAAATTTCAATGTTGAATCTGCACCCCCTCAGTTTTGTGAAGGACGTTTAGAGCAGTTGCATCTGTCTCGAGAGGGAGATCTAGAATTGACTTGAAGCACTGCAGCTTTGTAAAGACTTTAAGCAGTGGGATCGGTTTGAGAGGGGCACCTTGTAACAAGTTGAGGTATGCAACCTTTGCATCGACTTGTTAAGCAGTTGCTTCTGACTCGAGAGGGTACATTTAGTAAACTCTTGAAGAACTGCAGCCTTATTAAAGACTTCAAGCTGTTGCTGCTGACTCGAGAGGGACATCTAGTTATGACTTGAGATACTGCAGCTATGTGAAAGGCCAGAACTATTGGCTTTGCCAATGCTTGTTTCTCTCTTCTCTGGAGAACAATATCAATGTTCCATGGTAAATATTCTGTAGCATGTATCTGTTGAGCTAAGGGTGTACATTCCCAACTCCAGTGCTTAACTTGTGCCAGTGGTTTCACTTGATGGGAACTGGCACTCATTTTTGGGGAACGTGGGCATATTTACATCTTCAGACTATGACCCAGAGCAAGTGAGAGAAAGGCTGAAAAGGGAGAAAGATGGTGGAGGAGAAAGATTGGAACACAGTAATAAGGGGATAAATCATGGATAAAAAAGAAGAACTTGCAACAGTGAAACAAAGAGACAGGAAATGTAGGGTGCGGGGGAAAAAGACCATGAAGTAGAATCAAGACTAGACAACCGCAGTATTTGGATCTACAGAATTTGGCAGAAGCAGTGGCAGCGTGAAAGAAAAACTTTGGGCCCTTCCACTTATTTATTTTTTTAACAAATGAGCGCTGGAAGACAGTGGCATAACACAGGCCTCAGCACCCCCTTTGAAGTAGGTGTGACTCCACCATTCACAGGATTGTTGCTCTGCCCAAGGAACGTCTGTGATGTAGCCTGACCCAGTACAGGGTGCTGTAATTTGGAAGCTATATCATGAGTGGTGCACATTTTTAGGGGTCCTTCCCAAAACTTTGCACGGCTCCCCCATCATTGTATGTTAGACAAGTGGCCTGAGGGATGGATGCCACTGTCTTTTTCCATCTCACAACACAGACATTTCAAATCAAGACCCAGAGGCAATATCTGGTGTACCGAGGTGGTATGCTATTGAGAAGCTGCTATACCATCTTGTGAGCCCTGTAATCTTACCCCGGGGGTGGGATTCCCATCAGATCTCCACTCTTATATTTTGTCATGGAGGGTCCCCTTCTAAAAATGTTTTTGCCCACTTACGTTTATCTTACATGTGTGTAAAAAACCATTTGGGAGGTCCTTGTTAATAGAATCAGGAAAGACAGGCTTTAACTTCACAAATGGGATTTTGCTAATATGGAAATTCGGCCAGTATGGTAGAATATCTACAATCGCAAATCCAAGGTTATGGGCGGATTTGTGGGTATTCACTAACAACTTCCAGATAGTTTCCCACCCTAAAAATGTACACAAAATGTCTTTCTTGCAAGAGTGGGGTGCATTTATTTCGAGCGGGTGAATCGAAATAAACCACAGATACAGTTTATGGGAGTGTAAGGAAAACCATATCTCTACCAGTTAATCTATTTTCACTGAATTATTTACATTTGCTAATGCACATTTTCATTTCATTTTCTGCATGCCGAATTGCACACCTGCTTACAATATCGCAGATGGAAATATTTACACATTCTTTTTTAGTACTGCTGGAAATCTGTGAGTGTCACAGATTTCTAGAACTGCTTATGACATTTTTTGTGAAATCCTAAAAAGTCAGACATTTGCTACAGGGGGAACATTCCCACAGGAGAAAATGTCCCATATTTTTTGGTCTGGACTTTGGGACAGCTTTTCCAGTCCCGCCAGACTATTGCTTTTCCAAGAAATTCGTACGTAATAAACATACAAAGAGGAGATTTTGGTCAGCGGGCTTTATCTATTGGACTTTTAGCATCCGCCCACCACACAGGATGGAGCAATGGGTCAGCCTACTTTATCCACTGGCTCCCTTCACTTTGAGTGACTGCATAAATCCAGTGCACATTGTTCACTTCCGCCTACAAATAGTTACTTTTTCTTCACTGTCAAAGCTGGTTTAAAATGCACTATTTACTGTCTTTAAATAATGCTATTTATTTTGCCTTCAGTTTGGAGTCTATTCTGCCTTCACCTCAGTTATAATATTGCATTCCAGGGCAAGACAACTCACTGTCAGAAGTCAGCACTAAATAAAACCAGGCCTTCCAGCAGTGAGATCCTGGCTGCCCTGTGGCACAGGGAATGCTAGCAAGGAGTTTCTTACAGTGGAGCCAGCTGAGGCTCTGCTATTAGAAGCACAGTGGTTCTCCCCAGTGGCGGCCGGTACGGCTCGCAGGTGGCTGAGCGCGCGCGGGGGAGGGTGGGGTGGGGGTGCAGGTCGCAATGTAATTTTTTTTTTTTTAAATAAACACTTACCTTGCCGTCGGGTCCCGCGTCTCTGCTCCTGCTCGCCTGCGTCCAACTCCAGGAAAAGGAAGCACAGCCAGGCTCCCTTGACCAATCACAACACTGCAATGCAGCGTGGTGATTGGTCTGAGCACGTGACACAGCGCTCAGCCAGGGGCTGGAGGGGTGGGCATGTTCTCCACACAGGCTGTAATGCAGCCTGCATGGAGAACAGGGAGGGTGCGCATGACTGTTTTGGGCGGAGGGTTCTACCACTCCTACCCTGCTCTGCAGCCCCGCCCCTCCCCCTCACGCAAAGCTGCTGCAGCAGGAGGACAATACAAAATGATAATAACATTACGTTATTATCATTTTATTTTTTCCTTTCTTTTACTGCTGCAGCGAAATGGGGCAACGCTCCTCCACCTTAAGGCGGAGCCGCCACTGGTTCTCCCACCTGTAAATGAGGCAACGAAACAGAGAGTGAGGTGCATGGGAGAAGTTCTCTGGTTTACGGTAGATATGCTGCATCCACTGGACTCTAAATGACCCTCTTGGGGCTTTATCCTCAGATCGCTGCAGTGCCGTAACAATAGCCCCCACAGCCCCAGTAGTACGGGGAGGCCCCAAGCTGCAAGGGGCCCCCTCCGGCACTGTGCACGGATGGTGGCTGAGAGCTCCTGACTGGGTCCGGAGTGTCGGGGGGGCCCTATGTACTTTGCAGGGGTGCAACCTCGAATTTCGTTACGCCATTGGATCACTGTTGTCTTCCTCATTAACTTCACACCCCCTGGAGTTACTGATACCAAGGATATGGGATCTTGTGTTATTCCTCATTTCTCCATGGTATTTCCCACCAGAGATTTTTGCTAAGTTCAGCAGTGGAAATCTCTGTATGAAATGCAAAGGAATTGCAAATTTAACATGGATCCCGTAACCCCGATGGGGCCGTTAACTCCTATTACCAGCACTATTGGGTTTATCCGAGCACTTGTAATCGCTCCCCTAGGGGCTTTCCCTGATCAAATCCTTCCACAGGTTAAGTCATCATTAAATTAATTTGTACATTTCTGCTAGAACTTGAATGTGGGGTTGTGTTACTTGAGTTCTTAATATGGTTTTGGCTGGATTTCAATTTATATTTTTATGCATTTTCAGTGTGTCATTTGTATTTATTGTTCAGCCTTAAATGTTCATCAAAACGAGGGTGAACACAAAAAACCTATGTGACCATGAAAGGCATAAAATATTTGAGCTCTGTCACGGAATTTTCTGTTAGATGGTTACTTTTCTAAAGACTTTAAAAATATTTATTTTCCTTAATGCTGCATTTTTTTCTGCATTATCTATACATTTCAGATACAATACAATGTGGTCTAGTACAATATTATTGTATATGTCAGTTTATCCTACGGTGCCACTATCTTCTATTCTCACTGTGTCTAAATCATCATTTCCGGAAACGGTAATTTAAAAATGAATGGGATTGGTCGCTATTTAGATAATAGTTGGCCAGGATTGGCTCCCTGAGTGACAGATCTGCTTGGTGTTCTCAAGGTCTCCGTGGACAGAAATGCCAACACTATTGAAGTGAGAGTGGATGGAGAAGTGGTGGTCAGTTTAATGCACTATATCAAGACGGTGTTCAGTGGCCATGCTGAATGGAAGCTTCGGATTTTTGTTGGGGACCTGCCCCTAAATAGTACTGCTCAGCTTTTGAGGCCGGTAAGTGTAAACACTTAACTCTTTAATGATGCTTTCAGTGAGATTAGGATGTGTCATTCTTACAAAACTGGTGCTAGAAAACATGCTGCCTTGTGCAAGCAGATATCTGCTGAGCCCAGGAACTGCGTGCTCACAAAAGCCGTTGAGAGGAGCTATGTGTGTCCAGCTAAACAGAAGGTACAAGGAATGAGTCAAAATCCCACAAAAAGAACATATCTGGCATTTTACAACTGTGACTCTCAGGACTATTGTCTACATTAATCACCACACCAATCAAAAATCTAAACTTTGGGGGAGTGCATCCCTAACATTGTCAAAGATTTGGAAGACCATTCTGCTATCAGGAAGAAACCTGTTTTAATTGTCGTTGCCCACTGATAGGCCACACTATTTCTAGCCTGCAGTGATGTCACTACCCTTTAGTCTGCATAAGTTCACCTGTGCCCCGTGATGCCACCTGGATCACACATGCTTTGAAGCAGTCCCCCGGTTGCATGGCCCTTGTGCGTGCCAATATAACGCTACTTACCAAAAATAGAGATATTGACTAGTAGGTTGGGTGAGCCCTTCGTTGTTTATTAAAATGTGAAAAATTAACAAGCACTGTTGGGTTGCTATTGTCCTGTTTGATGTTTTAGCATCATTGCTTGCTCCTTGGCTTGTTATTGTGATGATATAGAAACTGGGGGAGGGTTGGGGGGGCTGGTGGAGCATGGTCATCTATTAGTGGTAGCCATAGGTGACTAGCCCTTTGGTACAACTGGCACTGCCCTCGCCATCCTTAGTGACTAGAGGGCATAAAGGCAGCAATTGGTTGAGATAGCAAACATGGACTAAAGAGTTCTACTTAATTTATGTAATTTCCACTCGTTGCCCAACTCCTAGCTTCTCCGCAAGAAATATCAGGTTATTGAGTGGCAAAGAATGGGACAAGGCGTTAACCCTGTGATGACATAAGTAGTGAAAGAGTGCATGACTCCCTTCTGCTACCCCTTGCATTTTGGTGAATATACGTCCATGGGATAAAGTAGGCTTCAGTTCCACGTAGGGTGGCATCGATTATGTATAAAGATCTTCCTAATGTTCAAAACCAACATATGCAGCTTTACTAAGGGCTAGTAACAATTGTACAGGTGGAGTTGTTGGTTTTCCTGCCAACCGCGGACAATCCTCAATTTGTAGCTGATTGTATCCAGTCCTTTCTATTAAATGTCACAATTGATTTGATTTCACACCACTGAAGTGGTGCCATGGTAAAGAAAGTAAGCCTACTAAATTTGCAAAATCAATGGGAGAAAGCCAAGAATCAGATATGTCTAATCTACTCTGTGGCAAAAAAGTAGTCCAGAGCAGCAAACATTAAATGTAAAAAGCAGTGTTAAAAATAAGAAAGACAATCTGCATAAAACTCTCATAGAGAAACTTTTGGAATGCCTTCTACACAAGTGTCAATGAGAATCAAACATTTTCCTATCTAATTGCTCCATATATATGCTTTTGTACTCCCAGGAAAACAGTGCGGAAGGATGTCACTCATGCATTACACCCATCCCTCACGTGCCACCAGGTCAGGTGGCCATGATAATAAAAGGGGAGTTTGGGTACTTGGCCCCCACTCTAGTTACCACTAACTTGTGTCTGTGTTCTCTCTGCCACTCTGATACACTAACGTAACCACTGGCGAAACGAAACTTGAGGGGGCCCCCCTGCAAGGCACATGGAGGGGCCCCCCTCCGTAATCAATCACGAGCTCTCCGGCCAGAGTAATATGCTGAGGGGGCCTGTGTTACGCCACTGAACGTAACATTTACACTGATTAGAAGCCCACCAGCACAGCAAAAGGAGTCCCTATTCCAGTGGCCTGACCATGCAATTCTACCATGAGTGGCTTCCCACCCCCTTAATCACCAAACCACACTTCACGATTGACCTTTCTCCTGAGCAATTTGAAACCCGAGGGGCCCACGCATCTCCCCACTCATCTGCAGAGCCACATCAATCATCATGAGCCAGCTGGAAATCAGGTCTCAGATTCAGGGTGAACAATCAGCTAACTCCCAGTGTATTGCAAGCCTTCCCTACACCCCCTTCTCCTGAGACAGAATGACCCACGACTCCAGATCCAACGCCCGAGGAGGAATGCCTTGCTACTGGTTGAGAAGGATGAAACCGCCGTTGCCTCTGAATTTCCAGCCTAAAAATTGATTTTTTTTGTAAACATATTTTATTTCCTTTCGTACAGTGCATGTTCTTATACTTACATCTTAGTACATTACAGGGCTTTCCGTTGCATAGCTATCTTCTCTAATACATTTGTCGTTCCTAAGTGCCCATCCATATTGCTGGTATCCTCAGATTTGGGTATGCATGTTCAAACCCCCCCCCCATCTCCCCCCAACTCCCCCCTCCCTCTCCCTCACTGCAGGCCATTAAGAGACTTTTCCTCCGTTATTTGTCGCTTCAGCCTAAACATTGATGCTCGCCTTCTTTAAATCTGAGACCTTCGGTATCACAATTGTTTTTACGCCTTGAGCATTCTAGAAAATTTAAAATCCGTGGTGGAACACGTTGGGGTCTTATTCCCTGTTTTACTTCCCAGGACCAAGTCCACTAAGTTGCCAGTTTGAGCTCCACCAGCCTGGTTCCTCAAATAGGGACAGCGGTTGGTAAGATGATCTAAACTCTGCTATAACACAAGTAATGCTCTCACATAGACATGCTCTCCACAGTTTAAGTTTAAGCTATCTAAACTGGGGCCTAAAAGAGCAATCCAGCTGTTTACCAGATCTTGGTTGAATATGACTGATAGAACCGTTACTACAAGTCTCTACCATGCTTCTGTTGCTTTGTTCAGCGGAGAGTAGTATGCGGCGCAGGGGCATCATTAACGACAGGGAGCACCTTCTATCGCAATTTGCTAAAGGGAAATAGCTGAACCACTACTGCGATGTCATTAACACGCTTTACCTTTATCGAATGATGGTAGCAGGTCCTGTAGGAAGTGATTTCCTACATAGTCTTATAACATGTCTTAGTTCTACAGGGAAGTCTTTTATCGATGGGACAAGAAGCTCCAAGCATCCTCCATGCATTCATAGGAATGCGTGCATGTTCTAAAGCAAGGCACCCATGACATGTATGTGGCAAGTGTAACAGTCTCTGCAATTAGAAAAACAAGCATTGGTAATGCATTGGTTTTGCCTATGTAATGAATAAAGAGCGGTTTTCATCAATCATCATCCGGGAGAAGGAAAGAGCTCCCTGACAGATAACACAGGAGTGGAGAGGATGTGGCGCAGCGGCCAGAGTTGCTGACTCGAGAGCTAGGGATCCCGGTTCGAGTCTTGGCGGTGCCACGCAACATCCTGTGATTCTATGCAAATCACTTAATCTCACCGGGTGATGAATTGTTATATAAATATGCTGCAAGAGTAAAAGGCAAAACTTAATGAAAATTTTGTTCCACCAAAGTGGATGTTAACAGTATTTTGGCGGCGGGAAACTGATAAGATAAGCAGACGAGGAACAGGCATTGGTAAATGCAGGAAAATATGCTACAGCCAATAGAAATGAAGGCGAGGTAAGTGGCACGTACAGGAATCAATGAGAAGCCAGGAAAGAGAGGAGGTGGGATGTAAGTCCCTTTTAAGTTTATATTAAAAACCATAGATTTCTCAAGCACAGCCCAAGCGAAACCTAATAAGCCGGTCTGGGTAGCCAAATGAGTGAATCAATTTGGGAAGCAACACAATTGAAGATGTAGAAAAAACACCTGCATTCAAATCAGACGGAACCAATGCATTTATGTCATTTATCAGCGTGAGTATGAATTTCTGCACTTCCACTCTCTGCTGCATACTTTGCAGATTTTAGATTGTAATAAAGAACAATAGTTTTAAGTTCAAATGGATCAAAAGTTATTAAACACATTGCACACGGAACACAGTGCTACTCCAGACACGTAGCAGAGGTCAACTTGTCCCCTTTCAGTGGTTGATTTCTGTAGTCAGATGTTTAAGGAGGTAACAATTTTGCCCTCACAATGTTAATAACCCTGATTGACGGACAAAGGAAATGGCTTTTGTCTAGGGGTCAAAATTAAAACCTCACACTTGTAAATGTAAATCAAAATAATCATTAAATCTAAGCAATAAGTTTTTGAATACGATCAGCTCAATGTATATATTTTATCTTTTAAGAGCCCTAAGTATTTTGTGTAGCAATATGATTGTGTTTGTATTATTGCGCATTAAAACGTCAAAATAGCTAGTTAGTAATGTGAATGTAACATATATAATTTCCCTTCATTCACACAATATAGAAAATACTTTAGCTTTCTTTAACCCATTATTCTCCATTCCTTTTCAGCATAACTTAATCAATTCAGCTTCCTAATTCAGTCCTCAATTACTAATAATTCCAGAAGCCCTAGCTAACGAGCAGTGAGTTATCTTGATAGATGCTGTTTCTTCCTCCAATGCAGCATCATTAAAAAAAAAATATATATGTTTTGTGCATGTTTGAGTCCTGGGAGGGTGATCTGAGAATATTGGGCATGAATGACCACAATGAAGTGTGCTGCTTTATGATTTTTGGTCCACTGTTTCTCAGCTGAACCCATCTTTGGACGGCTGTATGCGGGACTGGTCCTGGGTCCAAAAGGAAGCAAACATTCTCACCAGTGTGATGGAAAGCGGAGATCACAAGCGCTGCTTCCAGCAAGAGGAGCCGGGAGCCTATTTTCCAGGATATGGGTTTGCAGAGTTTGAAGCACCGTGTAAGTATCACCTTCTAAATTTGTGTGTAAAAAAAAAAAAAAGTACGTTAGCTGGAAGTGTTGCTATTAATGTGTATTTAAACGACAACGAGTGTTTCTGGCCAACAGTTGAGGAACGTCTATCTGAGGTGTGTTGGTCCCATCAACTCAAAGGGCGGAGGCCCTCACCCACCCTGTAGTGGCATGCTTCACCATCAGGCCCTCCTCACGCCGACTCCACGAGTGGTGTCAGTGTGTTTTACTACCCTCATAAGAGGAGAGGTCTTGAGGTGTTGAAAGGTCTACAGTGGGTTTTCTGTAGGGACGGGAGTGGGTGCATATATGGGTAGCACTGCAAAAGGAAAGCAATCTATTAAAACTACCTCCCTCCTGGTGGACCCTGCATACTTGTACTCCTTCACCCAGTGGGTAGAACGTAAAGGGGGGGGTGAAGGAGGTTAGTTCGACCCGATATGTAAAGTCAACATGTTTCTGCCTGAATCATGCCCTCCAAGAAAAGGTGTGGAGGCATTATTCGGTTACTTAGACTATAGAAGCCGTTGTTGTATGTGCTATATATGACGAGGCAATATAACAAATTATTCTAGAGTGTTCTGTGCTCCTAACACATATATTAAATGTCACTATATAATATTCGAAAAGGCCATTCCCGTGCCTACTTTTGTCGAGCTTAGCAGACATCAAGGCGACCATGCATCGAACTACACCTAATTTAATTCCCTCTTTTTTTTTTGTTGACTGTGGCGTGGTTCATATATCTTTTGAATCTAGTAACCATTTGCAGATGATCAACTTTCAAACAAAATACGATAGACAGACAGCTGCGGATTTTAAAATAAATAAAAAGATCTCGTAACTGTTTCCTGCGTTCAACAATGAAATATGGGCAAGTGAATAGAATCAGTGCAAGCAGAACACCGGCTTTAACACTGGTGGCGCCCTGTGCGACAGTGTTTGTTGGCGCCCCCCAGTGACCACCTCCGCCACGGATTCCTTTACTAGCACCCTTTAACAGTGCCCCTCAAGTCTCCATAACCACTGTCTCTCAGATTAATTTAGTTTTATAGCACCACTCATACCAGTGTTAGGTGTCAGAGCACTTTACATCACAGACACATTGCACAGAGACAATCATATGTGTGTAAATCAGTGTATAGGAAATGTTACATCAGACAGGACTACAAGGTGTAGTGTAGGAGTGACATGTCATCGATACTAGTAGGCAATATAGCTTAAGAGTCGTTTCTGGAAAAGCACAAATTCAGAATTTAAAACATGACATCATTGTTAGGGGTTCTCTTTAATAATACGAATTGTTTTCTACCCAAATGAACCTTTTTGGCAAGGTTAGGATAATGAAAGACTTGGCAAAAAAACATATAGCGCTAACATATACCTTGCAGTTTGCATGCAGCTCTTTGATGACAGTTAATAGCTCAATGTTCTATATTAGGATTTTGACTTATAAACGACAAGTAACAAAAGGAACTCTCCTACAGAAGCAGGAACCCACTGACCAATTTACATGATATGCACTTCGTTATCTGCATGGTACACGTTCTTAGCAGCAGGCATTTTAACCCTCTGCGCTATCGTAGGATGAGTCAAAACTTCCACCAGACAAACTCTTGTCTCTTTCCAGGAAGACGATTAATCACCTGAGTTATCTTTACATTTTAATTGATGCTTGAAAATTGCTGGAGGCCAGGAACGCGGCAGCAGGTGCTTTTAAAATGATAATATACATGCAAAAACGACGCCCCCCCCCCCTAAGTCAGCGCCCGGTGCTGTGGCACCGATTGCACCGTCCTAGAACCGGCCCTGAGTGCAAGTAAATCTGTTTTATATCCACATAGCCTGCATTCCATCGAAATCGGCCACGGTGCTCATTTAGAAAGAGCATGAATTCAGCGTTGGGAATGCGCCAAATCTCGGCTGCATTACTTTACATTTGTAATAAACTGACTATGAATCGGCAAAGTCCTTTTGCGGACTTAGGAGCATATTTACAAGCCCCTAGCGCCACCGGAGCTTCACTTTTTTTGGCGCTCCAGTGAGCTGTGTGCTGGCCCCTATTTACATGGCCATGTAAAGTCACTTTGCGTTGTTTTACACGGCCTTGTAAATATGGCCCTCTTTCACGCAGTATTCTGCGTCAAAGGGGTGTGCCATGGGTGTTGCTGTGGGTGTTCCCACGCAACACCCATGGCTTTTTGACACTGCCCCAGATTTACAAAGAATCGTAAATCTGAGGCTTTCCAGGTGAGAAGTTAAAGTGGTGCAACAAGGAGAAATACTTTTAGTTCTCCTAGTGTTTTTGCTCTTTCTATCTGTGCTGCATTCTGCAGCACACATAGAAGGAGCAAAACGCCATTAATTATTGTTTTGTGCAGGTAGGTGCACCTTCCTGCACAAACACAATCATCTCTGCAACACATGCACCCTTGTGCCATGGTGTGTTGGCGCATGGCTGCTGTTTGTGCGCTGGCGCAGGGGAGAGCACAGGGGTGAGCCGTATTCTTGTGAATACAGCGCTTCCCTGCGTTTTTTAAATGACGCAGCTTGGCACAGCAAAATTCCTTGCGGCGCCGCACTCAGCCATTTTATTGTAAATATGCCCCCAAGTTGTTTATAGCTGTTTATTACTAACCAGGTATGGCTTTTCTTTTGAAACATAGGTTTATCTTCAAGACAAGAAATTTGTTTTATTATTCTGTTTAATACATTTTTGAACGCACAAAGAGATACTTCTGACTCCCACAGGCCACTGGCTTTAAGGGACGTTAAGACACAGTTTAAATAAAGACCCCATGAGTTTTTCATTATGCTTTTCCCGAGGTTAGTGTCTTCTCAGATAAAAGATTTCAAAGAATTAATTTGAGCATTTTTCAGTTTAATGCAAATATTTAGATAACCAGATTTTTCAGTAGATGTTGGTTCACAAGGTCTAACTCCATTCTAATCTGGCATTGTAATGAACTCTGTGGACCCTAAATAAATGCCTTATAGATGTTAAATTGCAGATTGTTAAAACAAAAACAAAAAAACAGGAAAAGCTTCCACCCTTTATTCTGGAATGCGAATTAGCTTGGACTTTGTGGCTTTACGTATTGGTGATAATATTGTTTTTTTAACCGACCTCAGTAAAGCATTGAAGGCAAAGCACAAAGAGTTCACTTTTGGTTTTAAGGAACTTAGGTGTTGTCGGCGGCCACCTCTTTCATCAAATCAAACACCTACATCCTAATAGTAAGAAATTGCGCCAACCAATGGCCTGATTCACAAAGGTAAGTTACACTTTTAAGTAAGTTTACACTTTGTAATAAGTTTGCTATTTTCAGTATTCAGAAACTCTAAGTGTAAACTCACTACAAATGTGTACCTTACATGTCTACTCCCGCAGAGTAAAGCAGGTGGGTAACGTCTCTCCTTAAATTTCTCTCTGACCCTCACTAAACCCCTCTTAATCTTCCCTAACCCCATCCCTTCAGTAGTAAATCTGCCCCTTTTCCTCACTGACCCCCCTGTGTCCCTCTCACATTTACTACTATAATCTATACTTACATGAGCAGAGACTCCGCAGTCGGGACAGAGACCTCGAACTCTGCACTCATAATTAAAGGCAAAACTTACATTTTGTAGCACTACAAAACATACTACAACGTGCAGTTTGGGGTTCCATCTTATTTCAATCTCATTTCCGATGCAGAACCCTATGGAAAGCAACTTTCCCAGTGCAGGTTCATGTTGTTAATGCCGCTATCACTTTTGCAGCTTTTCATTATACTATAGTGCCTTAAATATAGAACTAACTGAGTGACGCGAAAGTGTAGCGTAACACTGCTGATATATTGGTGGAGTTTTGCGTGTGAGACAGCGGTTGGCCTTGCTGGAACTGACCATTTAAGGCATGCAGATGATCGCTGTGTGGGAAGGACAAGAATGCATCACCTAGGGGATCCTTTCTCCGAGGCCTTGTTACTTGATCAGGGATCCCCCAGAAGGCATTGTATGCAAATAATTAATCATCTATATTGTATTGGAAAGGAGTCTGGAATTGAATTTGGCTTTGATTAGCCATATTGTGTCACTATAGGTGAGTTTCAAATGACCAAGTTAAGTTTTAGTTGACATGGCCAGATGTCCGAAAAGATTTTGTGATCGCAAACCTGCAATTTGCAAAGTCACTAGATTGTGGCCACAAAATGCCATTTTCAAATGTACAAAATCCTTTATGAATTAGAAACGTTTTCCGACTTGTAAAATGGGCTTTGTGACAATATCGATTCGCATTTGGACATGGCGTTAAAAAGGTTTTCCTTCCAAACTGTATTTTGGTATGCAATGTACCAATGACTTGCAAATGCAATTCTGGTCTCCAACCATTGACCACTTACAGACTCCTCAGGAGGTGGTATCTCATTCACAAAGGGGAAGTGACTCCTTACCCTTTGAGAATTGTGTTGGCATCCTCAGGTTGGGGGGAGTGCTCCCCCTTTTGTCTTTCCATATGGAAAACATATTTTTTACAGGAGCACATGTTCATTTAAAGAACTAGGGCGGCTTTAAAAAAACATTTTCCATCTGAGAATACAAACACAGGGATGGTGGTCTACTGTCTGTTGCCAGCAACAATCCCTATATTTGTAGCCAATCACAAGGGGTTGCAAAGTCGACCTGCATAATTAATAATCACTAGGCAGTTTGATCTGCGACCTCCTGTAAATGGTGATCTGCGGATGCAACCTATCAGTTGTATAGGTCACTTTGCAAAATCAGAGTCAGTTCGGAAAAAAGTTGGTGCAAAATTTGCGACCACTTTTTGCGTATGGACTTAGTACAGACAGAACATAAACCAGTTAAGTTGGTTTGCTACCCTTAGCCTCGTCCCTTCTCTCCACCATTAATTGTGAAAGATGGCATGCGGATATCAGTAAACAATGAAGACTGAGTGAACCACTCAGTGTGTGAGACTTTAAATCATTTAGGGCCTGATTGTGAGTTTGGCGGATGGGATACTCCATCACCAACGTGACGGATATCCCGTCCGCCGTGTTTCAAATTCTATTGGATGTAATGGAATTGTAATTTGGCGGATGAGATATCCGTCATGTTTGTGATGGAGAAACCCTGTCCACCAAACTTTTAATCAGGCTCTAAGTCATTATTTTGGTGGAGTGAGAAAAGAAATGTAGTGCAGTGCACCCATTGCTAATTGTGCAAGGCATGCAATATTAACATGATTATGCAAAAGTTTCTTGCTTCTGTACAGTGCTTAATTTGAGCTGGTGGGGGCCACCGGCACTTATTTTTGGGGGCCAGCTCTTATTTCTCCACACCAGACATTTCCTGAGAGCGAGAGAGGGAAAAACCACACAAAACGGTAAGACAGAGGAAGAGAAAGACAGAAATTTGTCACCAAGGGAGAAAGCTGAAAACTTTAAGAGTGTGATAGCGGGCCATGGAGTGCCTGGCAGCGAATTAAGAGGCTTGGGGTGGAATCAGGACTACGTACCCTTGGTATTCGGCACCGTGACATTTTTTAGCGCCAGACGCGGGAGTCTGTGCAGCGCATCGGGCACCGGCACTTATTATTTCAGCAAGTGCTAATAATGGATACTTGATGGGGAAAAGGACATGCATACATCACCTTAGCCTTAAGCTGGCTGCAGAGCTTTGTTATAAAATGCAATACCACAAGTTCTGCTGTACTCTATGCATGGCTGGGTAGGCGGGGGACCGTCTGCATTGGTGATCAGCCTCAAGACTGAAGACAATCGTTCACTCCAAGTACCTCGTTGCGCGATGACCATTAACAAAAAGCACACACAGAGGTGTTCGGAATTTATCGGGTGCAATAATTATTGCCTTCCATGAGTTTTTGAAAAATAACTTGTGGATTTGAGTGCTTCCTTCACCAGGATCCGCATGCTACAATATTTACTAGGTATTTCCGGTGGTTGACCTGCCAATATTTGTCACAAAACTCATAATTTCAATTTGTGCGGTAACAGGAATTACCACACATATCAGAATTTATTGACCCACTCATAATTTGGACCAAACGTCCAAAAAGCAGCCATTTTGCTGGTGGCTTTTAAAATGTTTTAATGTATTTATTTGCTGTTCTATATAGCATGAGCCAGTCCCAGGGCACAAAAAACATTTTACAAGGTCCCAGTTACAAAAGATACACATGATATGCAAAATTTTTCCGTTTGTTAGTCTGTGTGTACAACAGTTATTAAGAACATAGGCAGTCAAAACATCTACGGATTAATACATACATGTAATAACCAGAAAATTATCAGGGAACCATTAAAGATGCAACAAATCAATAGTACTGTAATCAGAGGTTAGATCAGGTGAAAATTAGGCTGAAACAGCAGACACTTGATCTGTTTTTTTTTTAAAGATTTCATAGGAGGGATCTGTCCCAGTTGTGGGTGGATTAGTGTTTTATATGTAGGGTGCACTCACTGAGTGAGAATGATTTAGAGCTCTTTTTTTCTGAAGATTGGGATTCACCGAAAAATGGTATGAGAACATTGAAGGTAGCTAACCCCCTGTGACAACCAATTTTTCAGATAGTTTGGTGGTGCACCAGAATGAAGTCCTGGACAATACATAACTACTTTACACTACATCTGCTTTCAAAGGGGAAGCCATGTATGGCAGTGGTGTAGCTAGCCCTTTGGCCGCCCGTGGCGGTCCCTGCGTTCGCTGCCCGCGGCCGCATCGAAGAGGGGGGGGGGGGTGGCGAGATTCCGCCGATTGCTGCCCATCGACGACCGCATTGTAGGCCGGGGGTGCTGGCGATTGGCGCCCCTAGACAGCATGTGAGGGCGGGAGGAGGCTGCTGTACCCAAAACTCATGCCGCCCTGTGCGGACTGCCCGCCCTGCTCCCCTTCCTACACCACTGATGTATGGGTGATCAGGACTCGTGTAATGTGTTCAAAGCGTTTGATTCCTGAAATCTGCCGTGTTTGGCTCGCTTTAATTATGATTAAGATAGAAAATTAATTATCACATGTTTTCATCTTTTAGTTGCTGCTTTATTTTATGTTTCAAAACTATTTCATTGTAATGGTTTTTTAATCTGATTTGGCATAAAGATACTGCAAAACAAATGGTCAGAAATCACTCCTCTAAAAATAGCTTGGATGATTAAAGTACCTGCATCTCAGCTTTGCATGTAATGTTAGATCTCACTTTTTTGTCTAATTATTAGGTTAATATAGTGTGGAAAAGCTTTTGTTATCTTTGCCCCCCATTGGCTCCCTTCCTCTTGTGTCTACAAAAGTAATTCATTATGATTACAATGGAAAACTTAAACACCACTCAAATTCACAAATTACCATAACCAACACAACCACAACTCCGTACAATGCACTGCCAATGGGCTCACACATGATGTCACTGATGACATTCTAAACAAGCTAAAGTTTCATCTTAAAGTTCAGCAGTAGGACTGGTTAAATCACAGTTTTTGCAAATCAGCCCCTAAAGGTTGCCTGTCGCATTATAACAATAGCAGTCACAACAATTTGCTGCCTCCAACCAGTGCCCCTTTTGATTGGACCATGCTGTGTTCTACAAAAAACTATTCTCCCCTGTTGAAAAAAGTAAACTATTCAACATGTCGGGCACTTTCTTATTCTATTACTCAGAGCTTTGAGTCTAAGAAAGTTTCCCCTGACCTGGAGGTTTGCGTTTAATTAATGTTAATTAATTAATGGTAATTAATTCATTAATGTTAATGTTAATTAATGTTAACAATCTCTTACTCACAGTAAGGTCTTAAAATGTTTTTGCACCGGATACCTGTTGTGAAGACGTATTTGTTTTGAGCTTTACTCCGTTCAGTGACTATGAAGTTGTATTACTCACTTTTGTAGGCATCTCAGTCAGGCTGAAAGGTTGGCTTCACTTTTGCATGTAAAGACGAGACCTAGAAGCAGAATCTGTCTATTTACAAATTGTCTATTAATAATAAAAATACTAGTGCAAAAGTTGAGGTTGGACATCAGCAAGTTGCAGTCTACCTGACTTAAACACCAACTTTAGTGTGTGACCAGCAATAGAATTCTATATGATTGTACATCATATTGCCTAATTTCAGAACTTTAGACTAAAGCTAACCCTAATCAGCCCTGAACCTAATACTAACACTAAAAAGATGGAGAAAATGCCCAGATAATATTTTAAGAGTTAACATTCTGTTTAAAAACATTTTACATTTCGGAAAAAAATCAGAATGCAATTTCAACATGAAATATTAAAAAAACAAAGTATTTGAACTTTACATGTTCAGTATTTGTATTTAGATGTTTAACTTTTATCTACTCTGACTGCACATCTTTCTGTGTAAAATGACTTTCTGTCTGTGATCTAAATCTTAAACTATTTGAGGCTTTTATTGAGCTATATAAAGCTTGGATCGTGGACTAGTTTTTTAGGACAGGTTTTATGATCTTTCACTTTTAACTATTAAGTCTTCCATTATGAGGGCCCTGGTAATCAAAAGGCAGAATTACCACACACACTATTACCAAAGGCAGCAATACTGGTTATTCTTGATTGTGACGTAACCCAGAATTATCAGTTAACCCCCAATACGACCCCATGGAATTTAGAATTTCATGCAGGAATCAGTGCTACCACACTGATTCCGACATGTAAACCAGTAAGTCTGGGGCTTTCTCCAGGGACAAGTCTTCCAGAGTTGGCCTGAGTATTTATGCCCAGAAACCCAAACTAGTGTTACTACTTTCAGTAATACCCCCGGCCTAGTAATAAATGTAAATCCGAGCTGTTTACTGGGACCATCATGAACCCAACACAGTATGTTCGCCTGCTGTAATAGTGCAGTCCAAGTAATACTGTTTTGTGTAGAAACTCATTATTCTGCCCTAAACAGTATTAAGATGCCCTATATAATAACAACATAATGGTCCTGATGGTAGACAACCCTAGTTACATTTACCTTTCCTCAAGGAAAAACCTCAGATTCTACCGCTTACTTCCCCTTCCAGTTGAATTTTCTTCCTCTCTGAGAAAACCATGTAGTAGTTTTTAAGCAAGCAATGGAATTTTTTAATCTGTGACCTGACAAACCAAACACGGTTCTAGGAACATTTTAAACTTAAACTCAATGGAGCGTGAGTTCATTGCTTTTTTTTTTGCGTGCTACGAGGTGTTCTGCTTTGCGTGAATGATATTGTGGTCTCTGCTGCTGCACGTTCGCACTTTATTCCCGTAAATTCATGAAATTGAAGAAAGTTATCTTTTAATTGTTTTAAATACTGTTCGTATATTTTAGGCTGTTTTTAAAACCGAAGTACTCCTACCGGCTTTTTTGACCTCGCGGTACCCGTCTGTCAGAGCGGACCCGCTTTATTCAGAGGTCAACGCTCTAGCTTTTCCCCGCTCCTCACCCATAAAAGTGACACGCTGGCGTGGCCGCACAGCGTGCTACGAGGTGTTCTGCTTTGTGTGAATGATATTGTGGTCTCTGCTGCTGCACATTCGCACTTTATTCCCGTAAATTCATGAAATTGAAGAAAGTTATCTTTTAATTGTTTTAAATACTGTTCGTATATTTTAGGCTGTTTTTAAAACCGAAGTACTCCTACCGGCTTTTTGACCTCGCGGTGCCCGTCTGTCAGAGCGGACCCGCTTTATTCAGAGGTCAACGCTCTAGCTTTTCCCCGCTCCTCACCCATAAAAGTGACACGCTGGCGTGGCCGCGCAGCGTGCTACGAGGTGTTCTGCTTTGCGTGAATGATATTGTGGTCGCTGCTGCTGCACGTTCGCACTTTATTCCCGTAAATTCATGAAATTGAAGAAAGTTATCTTTTAATTGTTTTAAATACTGTTCGTATATTTTAGGCTGTTTTTAAAACCGAAGTACTCATACCGGCTTTTTTGACCTCGAGGTGCCCATCTGTCAGAGCGGACCCGCTTTATTCAGAGGTCAACGCTCTAGCTTTTCCCCGCTCCTCACCCATAAAAGTGACACGCTGGCGTGGACGCGCGCAGCCGGCGCGCCGCCGGTGCACCAAAGGCAAGCCCGTCTGCGCCCGTCCGCGCACCGACCACGCACATCGCCAGCCATGCTGCCCATTTGGAGAAAGCCGGTGCTGGAAATATGAGGTATTATTATTCCACGGAACAGCTGCGTGAGATGGGGGTAGGAGAGGCAGGTTCAAGCTAGAGGAGACTGCATGGCTTGAATCTGACTTTGCGAGAAGAGGTAGCCTTAGATGCGGGTTGCTTAATGTTAGATCCCTGTCTAAGCACCACCTGGAAACTCAACTGTTAATAGAAACGTATGAATTAGATGTGTTGTTCATGACTGAAACGTGGACACACCCTGGATCAGAGGTGGAACCGGGATTGGCTTGCCCACCTGGATATAAAGTCTTCCATAAGCCTCGACCCAGTGGCAGAGGAGGTGGTGTGGGGGTCCTTTTTAAAGAAATTTGGGACTTCTCTCCTTTTGATATTGATGAGCTAGAGGGCATTGAACTTTTGGGATTCTTTATAAAGGATCCCAAGGGACAAGTACTGACCATTATAGTCAGCTACAGACCTCCTGGAACAGCCAGTCCTCAACTACAACAGGGGTTAATTGAAGTCCTGAGCAATCTGGCATTGACCCACTCCAGACTGCTCGTTGTGGGGGATTTTAATCTGTGGCCTAACGGGAATTTGGATTCGGGATATCATAATCTTATTCAATCCTGTGGAAATTTAAACCTACAACAATGGGTTACTGAGCCCACACATAAGGGGGGACACATACTGGACCTAGTGTTCTCTGATGAGCAGACAATGGGAACAGTAGACGTCCCTACCGGTGTGTTGGTCGGACCATCATCTGATTGTTTTTCAGATATATAACCCCAGGATGAATAAATCGACATTTAAGGAAGTCAGGAACTTTCAAAGTAGGGACTGGAAGGGTCTCCTGAAAAGGCAATGGTATCTCCAATATTTCTGTTTAACAAGGGTTGTGATGTAAATAAGCAGGTGGAAGAGAATTATGTAACATTTTGTGAACAAATAAATACTAGGCTGGACCAAGTTGCCCCGGTCAAAAGTCATAAAAAATTAGGTAGACCGTCAGCCCCATGGTTTAATGAAAAATTGAGAAACCTGAAACTGGGCTGTAAGCAAGCGGAAAGGAAATGGCGTAGGGAATACGCAGACGAAGAAAAAATCTCCTGGAGGATGGCATTAGCTGAGTATAAAAAAGACATTCTTGTAGCAAAAACAGAGTTTTTTGCAGATACTATTCTGAAGGCACAAAACAGTACTCGAAGTGTTTTTAGGATAGTAGATGATATGATCAACCCAGACTGCTCAAAGAACGAGATTGTGCCCAGCCAGGAATTATGTGACAGTCTAGCAACCTTTTTTGAGGACAAGATTAGTAACATTATTGATGGACTCAAAATGGGTAATACGCCCAAGGAATTATCGTCTGTAAGACGGGCAGGGGTTGATAAATCTTATTCCCTAGATCACTTTGACACACTTTCTGTGGAAGAATTTAATAAAATGGCCATGGGGGTCTCTTCAGGATCCCCCATGGACCCGCTTCCACATAAAATCTGGAAGGAACTTGCCCCTGAACTCTTCCCGATACTTCGGCAAATCTGTAGTCAATCGTTGACTAGTGGATCTGTGCCGACTTGATGGAAACAGGCGTTGGTGACGTCCCTCTTGAAAAAAGCATCACTTGACCCGGCTTGTCCAAAAAGTTACAGACCCATTTCCCTTCTACCATACCCAGTTAAAATCTTGGAACGATTAGTCAGTAAAGCACTTTCCCAGTCTTTAGAAACCCACAACATTCTGGACAAGGTGCAATTTGGCTTCCGCCCTGGCTATGGAACGGAGACCGCCCTGGTGACCGTTATGGACGATCTACGTATGCGTGCAGACAGGGGACAGTCAGCTATACTGATTTTTCTTGACCTGTCTGCCGCATTCGATACGGTAAACCATGAGGTTCTTCTTTCCAGGCTTGAAGAGGTGGGGGTTGTGGGCACTGCCCTAAAGTGGTTTCAATCGTATCTATCTAATAGACAACAGGCAGTAGCACTCCCCCTTTTCGCTCCAAGTTTTCCAACATTCTGCATGGTGTCCCACAAGGATCTGCGATTAGTCCCATATTATTCAACATCTATATGAGCCCTTTACTTGCTGTTATAAGGGCTCATAACATTAATCTCGTGAACTATGCAGATGACACTCAGCTTATCTTGTCTCTAGAGGGTGAGCAATCGGTGTCCCTAGAAGACTTCCATGCCTGTCTGCAGGACACAGCACTTTGGCTTAGAGTGAACTCTCTTCAATTTAATGCTGACAAGACAGAGATCCTGCATTGTGCAGTAGGTAGAATTCCCCCTACACTCCCGTTTGATTTCTGGCCTATTTCCACTGCTACCCCATTGGTTCCCAGCAACACGGTACGTAACCTGGGAGTCATGTTTGATAATAAACTGACACTTGAAAATCATGTTAATAAAACAGCTGGGAGCTGCTTTACCTTGATTTAGAGCATTTCGGAAAATTCTCCCGATGTTCTCAAAACAGGCTAGAATATTGATAGTTAGAAGCACTATCCTCAGTAGATTGGACTACTGTAATGCCCTGCTGCTGGAATCACCAAGGTATTTGATCGAGAGATTACAGAGAATACAGACCATGGCGGCCAAGCTGGCATTGATGAGATCACGCCGCTCCTCCGCCTCTCAGGCACTCTCAGAGTTGCACTGGCTCCCAATTTCGCAGACGATACAATTTAAGGCACTGTGTATAGTGTTCAAAGCCTTGCATGGCTTTGGACCCAAATCACTGCAGGACAAATTTACATGGTATGCCCCTCCACGAGTGCTTTGCTCCTCTTCGGCCAATCTGGTGAAGGTGCCTAGAGTCAAAAAAACTAAATCAGGAGGTAGGGCTTTTAGCACAGCAGCCTCACGCCTCTGGAACAAACTTCCACTTGATATTAGACAAATGGATGATCTTCTGCAGTTCAGAAAAAGGATAAAGACATGGCTCTATCCTCGACTATGTCCTCTGACATCTTGTTAATCCTTTCTTCTGGTAACTGCATTCCATCTGTATCTACGCTTAGCTAGACATTCGTATCACAGCGCCAGGGTACCCGTAGGGTGTTAGTTGCGCTTTATAAGTGTTGATAAAAAAAAAATATATATATATATTTTTTTTTTTGTTGAAACTTTTTATAAATTTGCTGTATACATTTTGGAAGATTCATTTTTTTAAATGATTACATTTTAAGAGATTTGAATTGATGTAATTGACTGACAGAAATATTCTAGCCATGATTCACAAAGCCATTTTCGGCCATAATGTTTTCATATTGAAGAAAATGGCTGGTTGTATGCCTGGTAGATATTTATAAATGGATACCAGCAGTTTATTGATACCCAACAGGTGCATTTCCATTTAATGCGGGCCATTGTATGCCACAACTGTGTACAATAACACAGGCGCAAGAAGTGGGTAGTAGGTATAAAAAGCCGTGGTTTGCCCCATCAACATGGGCCTTTTCAAACTGCTCTGCAACCCTTTTCCACTCAGGAAATGGCCAGACATTTACGTCTCCAAAAGGCTGGAGTAAATGCCCCTCCAGAGCAGGAAGTGAAAGGAAACATCTTCACACTCGTGTGGGTGTAGTGGTAGGCATTTCTGCAGGAGGAAAACAGTGAAGTGAGGTTGTATTTCTCCGAGGAGGAATTGTCCAGTAATTAGCAATGACTTAAGAAGATGACATGACTGCCCCAGCAGCACTCTTGGAAAGCTGTCATTAGAATTAGTAAAGCTTTTCAAAAGTGCAAACAGGAAGGTTTGGTTTATACAAAATCGTAAATCGACTCCAGTATTCAGGAGTACATATACAGGGATGAATTTACGATTCTCTTGGTGAATCAGACACTGTAAGTGAAAAAGTCGAGCCCGCTTTAAAAAATCTAATGTACGTGAATTAACTTGTAATTCTGTGGTACAATTCTAAACACATTTAAAACTTAAATAGGTGTACATTTATTCTTGTTTTAATATTTGTATTTAATGTTTTAAAATACGTTGTATAGAATTTATAAGGTTCGTAAAACGTTGTGGGCCCACATCTTTAAAAAATTCTGAAATGTACTTCCGTAGACATTGGCTCATGCCTTTGGAGTACATTTTGGGGCGTATTGGAACTCGTAGAGAATTCCACGAGAACTCCTTGAAACCTTTGACTGTCGCAACTTCCAGGAATAGTGCTGGAAATCTTTGTGAATTCTGAATTACTTTCATGCTTTTCAAATGCGTAAATGTAGCAAGTCTCCATTTGTGCTGACTTTTTCGTATGTCCAAGAGTAAACATTTTCCCATAGAGAAACCTTTACCACTACACCCTCATCAATTTCAGTGGTGCTTTCTCTCGATATTCATCCTGTATACGTTTTTACTCCTCCCACTGAAAACAGTAAATTTGTGTTTGTGGGTGTTCATCTACTTAGGCAGGCAAAAACTAGGGGTGGGCGGAACTCGCAGAGTTTCACTCTGCGGAATTCTGCGGAGTTACATGAAAACTCGGAGATTTCACAGAGTTCCGCGAATGGGCGGAATTAGGCAGGTCGTACTGTTTGCATTGATTTTCAGTGCTAAGAGCTCATTCTGCGCTGAAGTAAATTTTTGACCTGAGTGGCAGCTATGTATCTGCGAATGGTCACGACCGCCCACTTTGGGAAAATCTAGCTGGGTGCCCTCCTAGCGACCGAAATCGCACTAGGGGTCGCCAAATCTCACTCACCAATTTACCGTTAGTGAGCCGCGTGCGAGAAAAAACTCTACCATGCAGCGGTTGGCAGACTTTTGCCTGAACTCCGTGTGAATTGCGTAACGCGGAGTGGCCAAAACTCCGCCAACTCTGTCGGTGGAGCAGAATTTATCACCCACCCCTAGCAAAAACCCCAAAATTCACTCTTGCATAAAATTGCACCAGACTGCTATAATACCAAATGGGGATAAAAATCTATTTACAAGTGTAGCTTCATATTTTGAGAATACAAAATATAACTTTACACTTATGAAAGAAGGAATTTGCAGAGCTAAGTTCCATTTAGGTTCGCTAATACCTTTCAGTTTTGATCAAAGCCCTGAAAAATTTGATCACAGGGCTTAATTCACATAAATTTGGCTTTACGTAGGTTGAATTACTCTACTAGTACTCCTAAGTTGCTCTGAGGAAACCAGGAGTTGATTTATTCCTGGGCTTTAGGATTAAGTGAGTAGTGCCACAAGACTAAGTCACAGCAAAATCTTTGTGAATATTTGTGATTTGGACCCTAAGGTGTTTTAGCAGTTGTTAAAATAATACAGATAAAATATTGGTAAAACGTCACCATTTCCGGCATGCCAGTAAGGGAATTAGTTCAAGTGACCCGGTAATCCAATTCAACTATAATTAATCAGGATTTTCACTTTGATCAGTAGTTCATTAGAGAGTTCACAGAATTCTTTAGAGAATATTCCAGATACTCGAGTCCTCGATGAGAATATTTTCTTTATTTCATATCAGATGTTGGACATAGAAGCAGCATGACAGCCAACCTGTGTCACTCTCACATCCAGGAGCTTCTTCAGGGCTAAATAGCACAGTGCTCGCACATGAGTTACACTGGTGGTTTTAGAAATAATCCGCCATTTTTACTGAGAGTCCACCAATTTTAAGATTGAATTGTAATCTTATTTATTGTACAGGCAGTCTTCAGTCTGCGGATTGTACCGAACAGGTAAACTTTACAAGTATTCCCAGCACACATAGTGTTGAGTGTTTACCTGTGAACCTGTGAAAGGCGTGCAGAGTCCAGATGATGTTCTGTTGGTTCCACATTAAATTTGTTTATGTTCACACTTTCTTCAAAATTCATTTGGTTATGTTTTTGGGTTTTGAACAACTGGCCCATGAAGGTGGGGATTTGGATAGTGTGGTGAAATAGGGCTTTTGTTGTAGATTTATTGTTTTATTCAATTGATCAGGATCCCACACAGGAACACCAATTCCAGCATGCTACTCCCCATCCAAGGTGTGCCAACTCAAAATGGCCCAGAAAAAGGTGTGCTAATACTCTGCGATATTGGTAATATTGGACCCTCTTTACCATGCTGTCAGTACCAGGTCCTCAGGAAGGGCCCTGAAAGGTCTAGTAGTTTGTTCATGACAAAAAGGAAACATGCTTCTTAGTAGGATATATTGTTCTACTGTCATCTCAGGCCTACAGGGATATTGCTTCTATTTCACGTCACAAGTTCTTGTTATGTGCCTCTTGCAGCATTCCAACCCAACAAAGGGGATGGCGAAAATTCTACGGCATGGTCATTGACAGTCAAATTCCTCTTTCGCCCTGTGGTATTCAGTGGAATTCTGTTTGCCATAAAAGGAGAAAATCACACCATCGCGCTTTCATTAGCAATGGACAAACTGCAACAGGTAAGGTGCTTTCAGTTTAAAATACGCAATGTGAAAAATACGTACTGTTCCACAATATAATAATTAGATCTTGCATAATGTTTTAAAACAAAACACTGAAGGTCCAATTACCACAAAAAGTTTTAAAGTATGTGCGGCGATTTAAGCCTCCGCTTAAATGTACACTTATGTGAAATTCACAAAGATTTCCAGGAGTACATGTGGAAAGCTGTTCCAATTGCAGGCCTCCAGGTATGCGCTTGGGAAAATCATATGACTGTTTTATGGCATGTGCATTTCTCCCCCATTGCGGTAATACACACTGTAAGAAATTAGGTTATTATTTGAGAGGGGTGGAAGCCCTAATAATACACACAATCCTTGTCAGGGTGAACCACTAGAAGTCACTAAATTATCCTGTGCTTAACCATTTGGTAGTTTGGCACAAAAGCAGTCAGGTTTATCTTTGAGGCAATGTGTGAAATATTTATGCAACACACAAACAGTAATAATGTGAATACACAAGAAAAGAAAATTCCCAAACCAATTTAGAAAAATGAAGTAAATTTTAATAAATTAAGTGACACCAGAATGAATTAAATCTAATCAGTAGAACCGGAGTAATACATTTTTAAAGTTTTTAGTGAAATCGAACACCTACAAGATCAAAGCGCCAACCGTGGGTATCTGGTCGCGTGAGATAGGGATGGAGCGTGGGTCAGTTACAAGGGGTAGATTGGGTCCAGTCTCGGCTTACCTTCTAACTTAAAAAAATTTTTTTTGAAAAAGTTCATGAGAAGGCAGAGTCTCAGCGGGGCAAGGCACCAAGCTGTATCCGAGGACGAGTTGTCAATGACAGGGAGCTGCTGGATGAGGTCTTAGTGAAACCGTCGACAAAAGAAGGAAAAGCTCAGAGCAAGAGAAGCTGACTTTCTAGGCCAAGGACGTTGTTGTCGTCGAAGGGCTGCTGGTTATCTTGGAGCCCGATGAAGATTTCTACCTTTGGACTTGAAAGTTTTTCTGGAGCTTGGATTCACCCTACGGGATGGGTCTGCAGGCTGTAGCCAAAGAGGATTCCGTGAGGCTTGATACCGTTGCCGGGAGGTCCTGCTAAAGACGATTTGCTAACGTAGCCGGAGCTGCGGCAAAGTCAATCCCACCAACAATGCACCTTCATCAGATCGGCTTGCAGGTAGGTCCTGGTCTCCTTTCGATTCTCAGAGCAGTTTTTTGCTGAAACTTTTTCTAAGTTCCAGGTTTTGGAATTTTAGTATGAGGAGGCCACTTTAACACTACATCAAGGGTCCAGTACTTGGAGGGGGGGTGCACCACTTGGGGGTTAGGACTCACTCCATTAGTAACTAGCAGCAGCAGCCACTTAAGTTAAGTTGCAGGGCTCTGGAGCTTTTTGTGTCTCTTTGGCTCACAAAGGAAGCCAGCCAGCTAGCTCTTAGAGTCACTCTAGTGGTCCTGGGTTCAAGGAGCAGGTCCAATCTTCCTTCCTGAGGCAGGACAGTCCTTCCAACAGCAGAGCAGCAGGGTAACAGGGCAGTCGTCCAGCGGCAGGGCAGTCCTTCTTCTGAGCCTTCCACAGGTCCAGAAGTGATCTATAGAGTGGTTGTGAGGGTCCAATATTTATACTTGCTGTCCTACCCCCACCTCTGGTTCTGGGAAGGTCTTCCTTTCCACTCTTAAGGCTCCAAACTGTCTGGTATGACAAAAGGCTGATATCAGACTCCTTTGTGTGTGCTGGAGACAAATCCCTTTTAAGTGTAAGTGGGGCAGAGTACAGTTTCACCCCAGCCATTCTGACAGGATTGTCAATCCTGACCACACCCAGTACCCTCTGTGTCACTGTCTGGGAAGATACACAAAGCCCACAGCAGAGCCATTCACTGTCATGTGACCCAGGATATTAGCAGAAGATACAAATTGTAGGGATAAGAAAATTCCAACTTTCTAAAAGTGGACTTTTTAGAATTGTTACATAAAATCTTACTTTACCATTAAAGGGGATTTAAATTCCAATTCATTTGAGTATAAACAGCATTGCTCTATCTGCTCCAAATCTAAAGTTGGCACATATTAAATGTAATAAGGTAACCTAGTGTTATTCAATGGGAGAAATAGGCCTTACCGCACTGAAAAACAACTTTAGGAGTTTTTCAATGCCAGGACATGTAAAACTTAAGTGCACGTCTTACTTTTTAAATATCATTCACCTTGCCATAGGAGCTGTCAGGGCCTACCTTAGGAGTGACCTACAAGTATTAAAAAGGATTATTTTGCCAAGTTTAAATGGCAGTTTAATACCACCGTGCAGGCTGCAGTGGCAGACCTGAGACATGTTTTAAAGTGCTACTTTAGTGGATAGGACAATGAATGCTGCAGGCCCACTAGTAGCATTTAATTTACAGGCCCTTACCATTTCCTAGAGACTTACAAGTAAAGTAAATGTGCCAATTGGGTGTAGGCCAATTTTATATTGTTTTAAGCAGAAAGCACAAGCACTTTAGCACTAGTTATCAGTGATAAAATGCAGTTCTAAAGCCAACAAAAACAAATTCAGCAAGATATTAGGGGTGAAGGCAAAATGTTTGGAGGACTCCCACCCAAGGGTGTCAAGTGTAACTCACACACAGTGCAGTTCCCGCCTTGGGGAAATGAATCACCGATGTGCAATTGCCCATTTAAAATTGTTTTTTTTTTATATACTACATCCTGAACTTTGGGGGTGTTCCTATCCCCTTCTCATTCAGAAAGGGGATTTACTCAAGCTCTTTGGAGGAGAAAATCTCTGACCATTTCCGGGTTGAAAGACTGTCGAAGAGGAGTTTGTGAAGGACTACAAAGTGCTCCAAAACTGGCATATGTTTATAGTCCAAAAATGCCTTTGTGTATTTGGTCCGGTGTATGACCAGAATAGTGACAGTGAAATACCACCGTGCAAAAATATTGTGAAGGTAAGTCTTGATAGGCAAGTATAGATTTAGTGTCCGGAGGAGCCGGTAAGAGTGCAGCTGTGGTCAGGTTCACAGCCCCCTTCTGGGCACATGGTGAGTGTGCTGGAGACTGGGTCCCGAGGGTTCCTGTGGGTCCTCCTCCACTTAAGCTGATTGTTGAGTCAGAGGCTCAGCTCGACAGACCTTTCGGACTCGAGGCGGCAATGCACTTTGCTTTCGGTCTCAGGTCTGGGTGGAGACAGTTGGGCTGCTTTTAGAGACTTCCCAGTTCAGTGGCAATGGAATAGTGCGATTGGGCACACTCCCAGTGAGTGCTTTCGGGATCGGCCCAGTTACTCGGTCAAACAGTGCTCAAGTGCCTCGAGGCAGCAGCTTCACTTAGGTCTGTAGTCTGCTCAAGCGCAGCCACCACGAAATCAGTTCCTGCACACTTGGTTAGTAGCAAGGGCTTGGAAAAATTCTCTTCTTCAGTATTGCAGATTGCAGGGTTACACTTGATGCAAGTGCAACAGCTGTTATGGCAGAATTTGTTTCGGGCACACTTGGGCAAGTTCCATGGGATTGTCAGTAATTACTTCAGGTCTGCTTCTCTGTCTGAGGAGCTGCAAGTATTTCAAGGTGCCTCATGATCTCTCGCTCAGTCCACTGCCCCTGCTGAAGAGCTGATTCTGCAAATTATTATGGTGGACTATGAGTTTCTGGGGCTGTTGGTGACATCACAACAAATAAGGCCTTTAGAGAGGCCATGTTGCAAATGTTTTGAACCCTTCCGGTCCCTCTGGCAGGCCTCAGGCCCCAAGCATGCGCAGGGCCCTCCAATTGGGATACCACTGGGGAGTCTGCCCTTAGCGCCATCTGTGCCTCCAGAACTAGCCTTGGGTTCCGCTTCGACGCTGGAGCTGACTTCCAATCCAGCACCAAGATCCATGCTGGTCCCTGTGACATTGATGTCGCTGGTGCCTATCATTCTCTCCTACTCTGAGCCAAAACCATCTTGCCTCAACAGAAGTTAAATATTGATGCAATATGATGCACCCGACCCCAGTCCTTTCGGATTTAGTCACACCCATGTATTTATCTCAGAGCTACATCCTAGAGCTCCAACAACTTTATGGTTCAGACTCTGAACACAGCTAATCTGTCTTTGGGGATGATGATGGTGATGAGGGGGAGTATATTCCCCGACAATATGAGGATGACAGTTTATATCTGGGCTTACTGGATGCCAGTGGATTAACACTTCCCCGGACACTGGGTTGTGCTCTGGACTGGTGACTGAGAAGAGCTCCTTCTTTACCATGGTGATGAGACACTCAGCAGAGGTTTTAGGCTTGCACCTTCCTACTATGGTGGTCAGAATCAATGTTCTAACAGAGGTTTTGCTTCCTTGAAAAACTTAATTGGAGCCTTCAATCCCTTTTAATGAGGACCTCATTGACACCCCTATTAGCACCGAGTCGAATTCCTGTGCCTGCCCTCCAGTATACAGGCACTTGCCAGAGGCTGGCATCAGGCGACGATAATTCTCTCACACAGCACCCTGAGAGTTTGGTGGTTCAAATTTCCACCAGTAAGAAGAGACCCATTTCTTTCCCCACAACTCATCCTGACAGAGAGTCAAAATTATTTGAGACCTTTGGGAAAAGGATGTTTTCTTCGGCCAGCCTAGCCATCCGGTCGGTCAATGCCAGCTGTTTTCTGGGAAGTTTTACCCATGCCTTGTCAGACATGGTCGGAGAGATCTTGTCGACAGTCCCCAAAGAATTTTTAGTTAATTTGGCCCAAACCATCCAAGATGGTCAGGATGTGGCAAAGTACATTATCTGGTAAACAAACAAAACCCTCGTCCAAATGCAAATACCGTTAATAACAGTTAATAACAGTAAAAATAACAGTAAAAATCAGGAATCTGAGCCACTTTCACACTCAACCTTGAGCAAAATCCATGCACAGTCCTGCTGCAGCATAATTATACTGCTGCAAATAGGCCTCATGTCACAAATAACCTTACTCTGTACTTTCCTCCAGTGGCGGCTGGCATGTATGGAGGGTGGTGAGGTGGGTGGGACGAAAATAAAATAATAACACTTACCTTCCTGGCACGACGTCCTCCTCACTCGGGTCTTCTCGAGGCAGGCTCCAAACCAGGACCCAGGAAACTGCACTAACCAGTCCTTGTGCTGCTCTCAGGCAGCATGAGAAAAGCACCAGGATTAGAGGGAGTGGGCTCCTTCAACACTCCAGAGGACACTGGAGCCCTATGCTTTCTCTAACCCAGCTGTCTTAGACGCTCGGCTCAGGAAGGGGTTATTTAAAAATAAAATGGTAATAAGTGAACTTTATTACCATTTTATTTTTGATCTCTGGCGGCAGTTTAGTTAGTGGGGCGACGCTCCTCTGCCTTAACAGAGGAGCCGGCCCCTGCTTTCTTCGCAATGCACTAATCATCAAAATGCTTGTGAAAATGTCCTCATGTGAAAGATTAAGTTGGTCCACAGGGCACGAAAAGTTTAGAAAATGTTAAAACCTTCGATAAGTCATGGGAGAAGGCATTCCAGATACATTTTTAATGGAGTTTGTTTTCAGGACTCAAAAACAACCTATAGGCTTAGCGTATGATCTGTGCATATGCTTTGAAATTATTGACTGTTAAAGTCAGCTCTAATCTATTCATCTCTATCAATGATGACTGCCCTAGACCTAGGAACGATATTCCTAGTTTAGATTCGATATATGCATATTTCTTCATGGAAGCAGCTGAATGAGCATCCGTGGCATATAATGCCATAGGATGAATTTTTGCTGTATAGACCTTAAGTAAAGAAGGGAATATCCCTTGGCCCTACACTGTTAAAGACACTTTTGAGACCAAATCCATTAGCGGTTGTTCTAGAAGAGGGAAACAGCCTTTACAACGAGGTAAATACATCGCATGCCTTTGCCTCGCATTTTTTAGCACGCATATTTTTACCGCGAGAATGCATTTACAACGCATGCCAATACCACGTATTTAAGGTAAGTTGGGGGGGGGGGTCTCCCCCCACAAATACATTGTTTTTAAATCTAACATGCGTGCTAAAAAATACGAGGCAAAGGCATGCGATGTATTTACTAGCGTTGTACCGTCGTACAACCCTAGAAATTTGCCCCTTAACATGGTTCTCCAGGATAAGCTGTTGGAGATGTTCATCCTCAAATAATATAGGTTTTTACAGTTTCAAGTTTTGAACCATTATAGAACCACTGAAATAGAGATGTTACTCCTAAAGCCCCCATGATCAATATTTTAGTCTTACTTTTATTAACCTATTGACTTTCTAGGGACTTGAGCTGCCTCTGCAGGCAAGTCGTTGTGAGGGAAATCGAAGCTTATGTTGTCCGCATACATTAGCAAGGAAATATATTTAGAGCTCAGTTTCGGCGATGTGCCAAAGTCTTGTTTAGCCAGTCAGGAAAGTCAGCTAAATGTACAGAAATTAGCAAAGGAGCTCAAATGAATCCCTGCTTTAACCCGTTTGGAATCAGGATTCCAGAGGTTTAGTCGGAGTTTGCACCTAATAATACTCTTAATCAGGTTTCGGAATATAAGTTAATCAAGGGCCTTAACAGGAAATCGGGGATGCCCCATTTTAGTAATTTTTGCCATAATCGCGGATGGTCTACTGAAGTCAACAAATGCAACGTATAATTTTTTTTGCCTTCATATAACTCTCTGCGATTATCATTATTGCTAATATACTGTCCACTGTTGAGTAACCCTTCATAACCCCATCCTGTTCAATTAGGAGGAGATTCTTTGACTGAACGAAAGATAAAAGTCTAACTAAAGGTTTTTCGCAAAAATGTTTCCAGTTACATCCCAAATAGCGATCGGGTGGTAACTTTTGGGATCATTATGCTCCCCCTTTTTGTAGATCGGGAGCATGTTACTCCCTCTCCACAAATTGGGTATAGAGCCAAATTCTATACAATAGTCAAATAATTGCTTAAGGTACATGCCCAGGTTTTAGGACATGATTTTAAAACAGCTACACTAATTTCATCTGGGCCAACAGCTTTTGAGTTCATTTGTTCCTTAATTACCCTAATGATTTCGTCTGGGGATAGATTGTACCAGCTCATGACATTCAATGCAAAATAGGTGGCATCAATTTGAGGAAGTGGTAGATTAGACACAACGTACAGTTCTTCTATTTGGGCTCTCCAATGCGCTTCAACGATTGGCATGGGTCTTTTCAGATGATCTTTGCCCAAACTAAATGCAATAATGTGCCAAAATGTACTCATAGTTCTAGTAGCTAAAGCACTCTGAAGGGCCCACCAAAGTTTTGTTATGTTGATTTCTTTCTGTCGTCTCTTATTAATTTTGTGAGTGGGTAGAGCCTTATATTGCTTGCTAGTAGAAGTGGAGGAGGAAGTTGGAGAGTTGGTTAATAACTTACAAATTTGGCACACCAAGAAATCAAAGGACAAAATGTTGATATTCCCACTCATCTAATCTATTACGCTTTAAATTTGTTGTTTTGTTGCTTCGTCTAAAGCTTTCCTCCAGGAATAGACACTCTTTGCCCAAATTCTTATATCACCATTGCTGGAGGGACCAATTGTTACTAATTCCCCTGATGAACATCGGAGACGGCCTGAGGTCGGGTAGGTGCATGGGCCTCCAATACCTACGAGGAACTATCTCGAGGGACCCTCAGCCGATTCTCATGGGGATTTCTACCCGCTTAACTTGGAATACTACTTTGTTGCCTTCTTTGTGGCACTAGATTAATTATTACAGGCCACATATCTTTCCTATCTATCACCACACATTTTCTGGTCCTGAAGAAGCGCATGGGATCTCCTCCTGAGACGCCAAACTGAGCAAAACATGTCGACCTAATAAACATACACACTAGGGGTGTGTTACAAACCTAGCTGCAGAGGGCCATCATATCCCTCACAGCAGCACCACCTTTTTGGTTTTTACTAATGACAGAGGGATTCTCTTTCTTAATAAACTCTCTAGGCACCCCTCCAGTCATTTTTTAACTTCACGTTAGGACACCACTGCCACTCACCCCCACGTACCCTTACGGCTTTATCCTGAAAAGATCTCCGAAAAAGTGACCCTTTGGGGGACCCGTAGGGCATTGCAGCGCCGGCCCAACGAGGAGCAATAGCCCAATGATGAAACATGATATCCTTCGGGGTGTGTGAGGGCACCAAGAACAGGAAACACTGTCCCCAGTAATCACAGTAGTAGAACGACAATTGTTTTCTTTCTTTGCCTTCCTCTTATAGGAAAAGTAACTCTCGTGGGATATTATGATTGGTAAACCACAACTAACTTACAATGGTCACTCCAATAATTCTTACCTAGCATGATGGCAGAAATAATGCTGGAATCTAAGTAGTGGAAGCATAATCCAGTAAAGATTTTAACTTTCCACGTTGCCATGAAAAGATATCCGGCAAACAGTCATTAAATCTACCACTGATTAAGCCAAATTTAATTCCAAGCTCCATTTCAATAGCAATGGGGCTCACTTATATTTCCTTTTGTTCCACTATTATTCCACAGGGTAAAGGGAGCATCACAAATTGAATTAAGAATTGTTTGACTGAGGGGAGCCACTTAAAGATCGTGATTCCTTTTCTGTCACAGAGACACAAGAATTGTGGTTAAATCATTAATGAACACTCAGATTGGCTATATCAAATCATTGGTCACTCGACGATGCTGCATCATTAACATTTTATCCAGAAAGCTGCCTTTGGGATGATATTGACCCTTATGCATTAGCTCCATAGATCAATAAGCAGCAGAGAACTTCACTTCCAGTAAGGAATTGTTGACCTGTTAATGACATCAGGGCAATCTTGAGGCAAGATCTATAGGTGATCCGAGCATGATTCTCTCACTGTGGCGAGCTTCCGTGGGAGGGTTTTGGGGGACAAGATTCCCAGGCATGGAACAACTATCTTCTTATTCGGTGCCAATCTCTGGTCTAGTTTTGCCTTGAATGATACAGTTGAATAGTGCCTACAAATGGGTCAATCAATTTTGGTCACTATTCAAGTGTTCGTTCAACATGCACAGTAAAAACAAGTAAGGAATTATAGCATTATGAAAAATGCCATATGCATAGTATTCACACCCTGCCCAAATGTATGATCTTTAGCACATCATCTTGATATTTTTTATGCCTGTGCAAGAAGTGCTTACTTGTTTGACACAAAACAAACTCAGAACTATTCCAATAAAAACATACAACAAGGCACAAGAAAGCAGTTGAACTGTTCACAAATGACTCAAAATAATGTCAGCACAAGAGAACATGGGTATGGAGATCACCTTAAACATGTCTTTTTTGTAGATCTTCTTGTACATCATATCCTCATGTAACATAGCAATTGCATTAGTCGATCTTCAAATGCCATTTTTACCCGATGGGCTTGTTGTGCGTCTTGTTCTATTGATACAACTATTTGATGACCATCTTAAAATTGCCCAGTACACTTTTAACAGTGTGGCCATTAGACCTGGGTGGAGGTACCACCACGCTAGTTCAGAGGAGTCTACTTCAAAGGCACAAGCACCTTGTGTTGGTGCTTCCTCAGGATGGCAATAGGAAAGAGGTGAAAAAAGTCTTATGGGGGCTTCCAGGAAAGAGCTGTGTGTTGTCAGAGCTCTCTTAATTATCAAACATCAGGGCAGTAAGTACTCACCAGCCCAGCCCCTAACATCTTAGGAATAGTGCCCGTTTCCTTGTGGAAGTCTGTGCTCGCGAATGGCTTAGGCAGAATCTAAAACTCCATAAATGAGACGGATAGCAGACTCTTATCCAATTGCTAAAGCAATTGTCAGGGCCGGCTTTAGCGCTAGTTGTGACAGATGCGACGATGTTTGTTGGCAACTGCCTATGACCTCCTTCTCCACGCAGTCCCTCACTACAACCCTCCAACAGTGCCACTCATCTCTCCGTAGCCCCTCTCTCCCTTACATTTCATTTGTTTTATAGTGCTACTCGTAACAGTGTAGGGTGTCAGAGCACTTTACATCACACACACATTATATAGAGACAATAAATCATACGTGTGTAAATCAGTCCATAGGAAATGTGACATAAAACAATGAGGATTACAAGGTGTAGGAATCACATGTCATCCATACAAGTTGGCAGTATATTTTAAGGGTGTTTGGTCTGGAGAAGCACAAGCTCAGGATTTAAAAGCACCACAGTGGTTACCAATAAGAATGTATTTCTACCCAAGTGTGTCATAATACTTTATTTGATTTCATTAAAAAATCATAAAAGGGTATACAAACCACCATAATACATTGTAAATTGAATTTAAGAAATTTTTGACAATACTAGAAGTACGTGCATAACGCTATCAGGTGCTTGAGCAGTCGACAAGTGGTAATTTTAAAAGTATCAGATTGTGAAATAAAATATTATTTAAAAATTTACAAACAGTAAAATGCAAGATGGCGGTGCTATTTGAAAATTGAGCGGGCCGTTCAATTCTGGACTACTCCAGTTAGTTCATTTGCTTTTTTTTGTCCAGTTCCTTTGCCGCTATTAGCCAGAAGGTTATGGCTCTGCAAGATAGTTGAATTGACGAGCCTCCGAGACATTGTATGACTGCCCCTCTACATGTCCTTAATTGTGCCTTCCTCAGTAACTCACAGAGCAATATTTTTCTGATTTCTAGTAATGAGGGGCAAATACATAGAAGGTCTAGCAATGACTCTTCTCCTTGTCCGCAGAGGCGGCATTCTTTGGTCGGCCAACTACATATCCATTTCGGAGTTAAGTCTTTCGTAGGAAAAGAGCCCAGCCGCAGCAGCATCAAAAAGTGCTTTTTGTGCTGTGAGAAGTGTTCAGATAGGTACGCTTGTGGCTTCAGCGACTGATATGATTGTATCACACCCCATGCGTGACTTTTCATGGCGAAGGTAGTTTTGTCCATTAGCAAAGACACCCGTTTAATTGCGTTATTCGCTGCTGTTTTGAATCCGGAGTATGTGATGATTGTGAGCCATGCTTCCTCGAGTTGAAGGGCCAGGAGGGACTCTTTTATGATGGAAAAAATTGAATTCTTTAGCCTGGCTTGTTTTTCTATCTCTTCCCAGCAGAAGTGGGCCAGAGTATTATCTTCGGCTTCCCTCATCCGCCAGTAATATTTGGCCATTGCCCCTTGTCTAGCGGGTATCTGGTTTTTGAGTCCGTATTCCAATCGAATTTGAGCCTGAGAGATATATTGGGGAATTGAAAACAGTCTCTTGAAGAGACTGGACTGTGCTAGATTTAGGACAGTGGCATCTTTTGTTTTCACAATTTCTGACCCGTAGGATACGGAGGGGAGAAATTTAGCAGCGATTACTTTGAGGAGAGGGCCTGTTGAGCAGCCTGTTAGCTTCTTCTGAACAGTTTTAAAGGCGAAGAGAAGTTGTTTCGCTTTCGTTTTGCTTTGTTCCAGTTGTGACTTAAAATTGAGATTGTGATCAAGATGAAACCCCAGGTATTTATACGAATCCACCTGGGATATTGGGATCGTATTTCTACCCAAACAAACACTTTTTAGTGACATTAGGATAATGAAAGACTGGGGAAAAACATAACATTCTAAGCTGTACCCAGTGCTTAATTTGTGCAAAGGGTGGCCATGGCACTTATTTTTGGGGACTGGCATTTATTATTCATCATCAGACAATTTCCAAGAGCAAGAGAGAGAAAAACACACAAACGAGAAAGACGGAGGAAGAGAAAGATGGAAACACTGTCACCAAGGGAGAAAGCAGGAACCTGCACGAATGAGAGACGAGGCAGGGGGTGTCTAGCAGTAGATTAAAGTGGCCAGAGGTGGATTCAGGACTACACAGCCTTTGTATATTCTGCGTGCTGACATTTAATAGCACCTGTCTGGATTCTGAGTCGTGCTTTGGGGCACCGGTACTAATTTGTTTTACAAATTAAGCACTGGCTATACCATGCAGTTTGCATGCAGCTCTTTTCATATGTCACTGTACTATATTAAGATTGCAAATTACGAACTTCAAGTAACCAAAGACTCTTTGTGACAAAAGCAGTAACCCACTCAGCTATCCACATAAAATACAGTTCTGGGATCTGCATGGCACATGTCCTTTGCAGCAGGCACATTAACCATCTGCTTTACTTTATGGTGAGTCAAAACTGCGACTAGACAAAACTTCAATGTCTCCAGAAGGAACAGTAAGAGTTATCTTGACATTCTTGCTCTGCAACAGGTGCGTTGAAACCCATAAGTCGTTTCTAAACACAGCGTCCCCTAGCTCAGCTCTAGGTGCGGCTACACTAGTCGCCCAGCCCTAAATCCGGCCCTGGCAATAGATACCACAAAAACTAAAAAGTAAAATACAGCGAGAAACAACCAGTGCATAACTCTACCCAAGGTATATATATGCCCCTAGCTGCCGTGAAAAATGACCTCCAAAATCAAAATATTAACTATGTTTGGCAGTATAGGTTTCTTTCTTGTGCTATATTCATTATATGTTCATGATACCTACAAACTACTGAATCATGTGAAAGGCTTGCAAGATATAAGCTCTGTTTCTAAAGTCAGGTGGCATCGCATGTGGCTGTGGCACACATCTCATTTCACAGTTACTGGTTGACATTTTCTGTTTGAATCAAGTCTCCTGCAAGATAAAATCACGCAATCGGCATAAGCACAGGGGCGTAAAAAATGTGGGGTGGGAGTGGGCATTTATCCCCCTCAACAGTTTCTGGAGTGGGGGGACACAGGGGACAAGGGTGAGGGGAGAGGGAACAAACACAGTTTCTCGCTCACCTCCATGATTCGCCTGGCCATTAGCATGTGAAAGTGCTACCTATAATGGCCCTGCACTTGACCAGCTGACCTGCCTCCAGTTATCAGACTGTGACCAATGTAATGGTAATAGAGTGAAAGTGAGGTCACAGAGGCCATCTCTGCCCTCTGCCCTTTTGTTTGGGCTGCAACCCTCCAGCAGTTCTCTCACTTCACCCCACAAAGTGTCCTGTGTGCAGCTTCTTCCAGTCTGCACTTGTGAGGAGAAAGGGAGAGGACAGAAACCTGCGTTTGAGGATTGATGTCTGCATCCTGCCCCTCCTCATCCTTACAATACCTGCCGTCTTGAAGATGAACCATGAAGGCAACGAGGAAAGTCTGAAGAGGCATCAGAATCTCGCTCAGCCTGAGGCCAGCAGGCTTCCACTGCCAAGTAAGATAGGCATTGGCACAGACAATAGGTCTTACCTATGCAAGAGCTATTGGTTTTACCAATGTGTTTTAGCCACGTTGTACATCAATGTGGCTGCTGTTCAGCATAGCTAAATGTTAGTGGAGTAGAGTGGAGTGTCATAGAGTGGAGTGGAGTAGAGTAGAGTGGTGAAGAGTAGTGAAGAGTGCCGTGGAGGGGTGTAGAGTGGAGGGGCATAGAGTGGAGAGGTGTAGAGTGGAATAAAGTGTAGTAGAGTGGCATAGAGTAGAGAGTTGTGGAGTCGCGTACAGTGTAGCAGAGTTGTAGCGTGGATTCACATGTAGTGCAGGAGAGTCGTGGAGCGGAGTGGCATAGAGTGGAGAGATGTTGAGTGGCCTAGAATGAAGTGGCGTAGAGTGGAGTTGCGGATAGTGGCATAGCGTGGAATAGAGTGTGGTGAAGTAGAGTCTTGTTGAGTTGAGTGTCATAGAGTGGAGTAAAGTAGAGTGTCATGGAGAGGAGGGGCGTAGAGTGAAGTAAAGTGTCATAGAGTGGAGTAGCATAGATTGGAGTGCCTTAGATTGGAGTGCCATAGATTGAAGTTAAGTGGTGTACAGTGGAGTGGCGTAGCGTAGAGTGGAGTAAAGTTTCATAGACTGGAGTGGCATAGCATGGAGTGGCTTGGAGTGGAGTGGCCTAGTGAAGTGGCATAGAGTGGAGTGGAGTGTGGTGGAGTGGATTGGAGTGTGGTGGAGTGGAATGTTGCATCATAGAGTGGAGCGTTGTTGAGTGGAGTAAAGTGTTGTAGAGTGGAGTATGCATGGTGTGTTAGTGCATTGCTTTTACAGACAACATATTTTCATTTCAAATGACCATTACATTTGAGTATACAGTTTTACTGATAAAACTACACAACGCACAAACGATAATGTTTGAAAATTGAATCACCTAGTGTACTGATTTCTTTTGGTCATACTAAAATATTTGTTTCCACCACACTTCCGAATTACAATTAAATGTGCTCCATTTGTGCTTTCCTAATTCTGATGTATTCTGAAACGTTTGCACAGTTCAGATACAGACATTTAAATTATGTTGTGTGCTAGAAAAAGCATTTTTCTTTCCAGGTACCCGTCAAGATTGTCACATGAATCCTCTCACTTTGAGGTCAGAGAAAGAAAAGTAAATAGCAAGCTCCCTTGGAAGACAGAGCCTGACATGTGAGCTCTGTCTTTGAACACACAGCAAATGTGACAAGCTAAGAACAAGATTCAAAGGCCTGTTTACAGAAAGCGAGGAGGCGTGGAAGAATACAAGGAGCATTGGCGAACAAGCTTTGCTCCCCGGGAGGGAAGAAGACATGCTATACATTCTAAAACAAACAAAGCTAGCAAATAGAAAGCCAGAAAAGGGAGTTACAAACCACAAAGCCAATGGGAAGCAATGGATGGAATGCATTCCCAGGGAAGCTTTCAGAAGGCCCACAAGAAGTCCTTTCACAACCAAACAGCTACTCTGTCTGGTTGGCTTCAACATAATAAAAGGGAAACTTGGTGAAATACAGTATTTGCCTAGGATCACACTGTTTGTGGAACAGGGAAGTCAAGATTGATACGAGATTTTACCCTTTCACTCTGCATAATTCAGCCACTTGAAGGGTATCTCTTTCTGACATTTCCGGTTAATGTTTTGTTTCTCATTATTGAAGGGTTAGATTAAAGCATTTTAGCTGTTTTACCTAACGTTAACCTCGCCCCCGAACATAAGAGCACTTGGTAACAGTCACAGGCTGCATGACCAGAAATCTATTTGGTACGCAAACGTGAGGGCAAATGTGGGAGCTTGTACCAATGCTGCGAGTCCTACGCTTGTTTTGTATTTA